>JADLSH010000121.1:2400000-3000000 GCA_016169945.1 Trachythela sp. YZ-2020 | reverse complement strand
CAGATCATCATCATCATCTTCATCATCATCTTCATCAAAGTCTTCATCGTTGTTTTCAGACTTATTTGACATATGTTCCTCAACCAATTCAGAAGAATCCAAATTTTCCACATATACAATCTCACTAACATTTCTCATTTTCGGTACACAGAACACAAGTTGGGGATAACTTTTCATCAGTCGTTGCTTGAGTTTAAAAGTTCTATATTTAGATGCATCCACATTCTCGGTGTCCTTAGCAATGATAACAAAGTTCTCCAGCAAATCTTTCATATACTTTATTTGCTTATTTCCGATAACCTCCGTTTCGATTACTTTCTTACAGAAGACATCATAAGACTTCTCGTACACTGATGTAGATCTTTCAGTCTCCGATTGCTTCTTCGTCTCTCTGGTGAGACATTTTGTATAATTGCAGTAGCAAACTTTGTGATAGCGGACTTCCAGTGCTACACAGTCTTTCCCCCGGATTTGCACGAGTATCCGTTCATCATTCTTTCTCTCGGCAGCTGTACGTAGAAGACCAGCATCAATTGTTTCTGCCAACATGAGTGGGGTTCTTCTTCTCTTCTTAGTTACCTGGTGTGAAACAAAATTATTAAACTAAATATCTGCTAATAACAAGGTTGGATGTTCGTATGCATAAAACATGAGAATATTCGAGTTTTATAAATGTCTTCAACCATGATTGTTTTGCATAACTAAGCGTGTTTCCACTTCGAAGCATGTGCGTGTCTGTGCGCGTGCGCAGTGCGAGTTTGGCTGACATGCGCATGCGTATTTGCTACCAAAACAATAGTCTCCTACGCAGCCTGATCGTGGGTGCGAGGTATTCTCCCCACTCACAGCAGCAACACATTCCATTCCAGTACTTTAGCCAATCACAGCCCGAGTACCAGAATCAGGAACTCGTTCGCGCCATAATCTCAGACAGCTGTTGACTTTCAAAACAAAGATGGCGTCGTATGACAAAGCCTTTTGCGAAGTTGGTCAAAAATTGTCAGATCGTTACAGCTTACTATTCATCACAATAGCGCAGTTTATACGTAAGAAAAAATAAGTAAATTAACGATTTAACGGATGTATGCAAAACCCGAGCCATTCGCCGGTCAATCTCACTCAGATTTGTATTTACAATATAAGACCAGATCTGACAAAAGTCAGTTTGCACAAGGTTAAAGACCGGTTTAACTAATTTGCGACTTTTTTTCATTTCATAATAGCCTTTTCACTTTATTGCATTTAATTTTTTTAGTTTTTTACGAAAGTTAACAATAGCATATGAAATATAACAGAACGAAAGTATAGTCTATAGATTAATTGGAGAACAGTTGAATGTTTTTGTTCGAGTGTTCAAATAAGCAATAACACATTTGAAATTGACAAGTTGTCCATTTCATATATATAGTGCTTTTTAGCACGGAATTAAATAAACAGAATTAAAAAATAGTTTGAGACATTGCACTTTATTTAGGATAAACTAACGAAAATATTATGCTCTAGCCGAGTTCGACGTGAATAATGATCCATGTATATACTTTCTTTTGGCATGGGCATATATATATATATAAACACTAATTGTAAATCAATGATTTTATGACATATAACAATATACAATTAATTTGTAAACATACTTAAAGTCTTAATTAAAAAACCACTATAAATGTTGAGTTTTAAACCTGGCGCATTAAAAGAATAAAACTTGAAACTGTAAGTAAGGAAACGTAAAAAATTTTTGTACATTTTTGTATAGTGTTGATCGACTAACCTCTGTTGAACGAGATTTCAGAAGGATACCTAACACATAGGCGGTCGCGCTCATCTCACCATTTCTTTGCTTCAGAAGTACAGACCCAGAAACAGCGACACTTGCAAGCCAAGAAGTATTTCGCGTACTCTTTGTTGCAGAAGATGTAACGAGAAAGGAATAAAATATCATCCTTTTTCGTTTGTCTTAGCATTGACGGGTTTTTTCTTGAACACAATTTGCCAACTTCTTTTGAAACGATATTAAGTACTTTTTCAATGACCAGGTTACGGACATGGGCGCATTTCATAACTGCTGTGGCGATTCTCGACGGTGGTCCATATAGTAACGCTTTTCCCAGCGTTTTATAGGTGTCATCTACAGTTTTACTCACAGTTTTTGAGGGATATTTGACGGTTATATTAACACATCCTGAACTGCTGGCTGTATGAACGTCTCGAGTTGATTTTGTAGAAGCAACGGGAGAAGAACTGATAGGTATAGGTAAATTCAGTTGCGAAACCGAATCGTCTATTAACCTGCTGCCTCCTCTAGTGAACACTGATGTAGGAACAGGAGATATACGTGGATACTCAGCAAAAGGACCACACGCGCTTGTATTGAAAATGTCAGTCTGTAATCGTCGATAAAAGTCGGGTCGATGGAAATTATACCACGGGCACGGATTACAACTTGGAGGTAACGACTGTTGCATACCTTGATTCGTTTCGTTTGGAGAAGTAGCAACAACTACTGGACTTATAGTGTTACTTGCATCTAAAGACTCGATCGATTTAGAGGCTTTGCACCGAGGTCGTTGTTGTACACGCCTAGATTGAGTCGCGTCTTCGACTTCACACGTGTTGTTTATTTTCTGGGCGCTGCATTCGCTTGGTCCTCACTCAGGTCCTCACTGGCTCACTGGAACAAACGTTTCTTTTATTTCCGATTTAATTCCTTTGCATTTATCCAGCACACGTTTCAGCCTCAGCAGCCGTTTATAACACATGTTTTTGCAAACGAATAAATCGCCACTGTCGGAATAGTTGTTCACATCAACAGTTGTTGATTCCTTGATAAGGTAGGCTATATCAAGAACACTTTTCCCGAAAATAAAAACTCTATTGCTACTTAAAGCGTACTCGTAACAAACGAAACACTTTTCTCCACCGTCAATCACTTTCTTTGGAGTTTCGTTCATGCCATGACTTAAATATTTGACTATTTCAGTGTGCGTGTATTAAACAATGTAGTCTAGGACCTGTAAAGGAGTTTGTATGCATTTCATTTAGGACAGATTATCTCAACTGTTTTAGGGTAAAATGACCATGGCGGTCAACATGGCATATGTGCAAAACCCCAATCCGGGGCGAAAGTCCTGAAAATGACCACGCCCAGAAACGGCACTGTCGGCATAGCTCTAAATCCTGAACCGCCAAAGCTACAGCCTTTTTGAATTGCTTATAGTGTTTAGAATGGTTGCTTTTAGGGGTGGTCACTGGAGGGTGAAATTTGTCTAGGTATCATATTTTACAAGAAAATGACTATGCACCATCCCAGGTCAACTGCTAATTATGCATCAAATTACTCATTCACCTGGCAAAGTCTATGTTTTCTTATTTCCTAAAATTTTTTGTCATAGGATGAAAAAATATGATTATTTTAATATAATTATTATAAATTTCATAAGGAATGATTTTGTTTTGTTGAGATATAACACATTTCATTTCACTTACCCCCCGCCAGAACACGATTTCAGCCATATTTTGCCGATTTGTTTGCTTTTTATCGCCGAGCCTCGCAAGTATCATCCAAATGTTCTACTTTAACACAATGCTAGTTGACTAAAGAATAATTCAACCAAGTTTCGTCGGGTTTTGGAGTAGTGCCATGTATTTTATATTCCTTTTGTGTCCTTCGACATTTCCTCAATTATGTAGCCATTGCAATGTCTCGCCGCTTCTCTGCCCGATAAATGCCACTTCTTCGTACACATCTGTATTTATATTACAGTATCCAAAAATAATTGATTGTAGAATAGTCCCAATCGAAAAATTGAAAGCATTAGTCCCACTTGGGAGTGAAAAACCTTCCCTCGTTCATCAAGAACGAGAATCTAAAACAAAAGGTTCAAAATAATTTGAAAGTCTCGCGCAATCTTCACGAAAACTCCTCGTGGGCAACATTACAGGGGGGGTGAACATTTTCACGAATACGTTTGTTCGCGACCACAGCAACCCAAGTAAAGTTCGTGTGTTTAACTGTTTATATGTTTTATGACAAAATAAACAAATATTCGCGTAATTTTGTATTTTTCTGGTTTCCTTTAGCTATAAAAAAGAAACCAGAGATTTACGCAATCTTTTTGCACCATAGTAGACGCCTGTACGTTTCAGCCCTCAGACCTCAGTTTTATTTACTCTTAATTGAAGTAAAACAATATATCGCACTAGCTCAAAATATAGTTTTGACAGATGTAAAAATACTATTTTACTTCTGTTCGAAATTCGACTATCGAAGTAATCGAAATATTCGGTAAAAGCTGAGAGTAAGAAAAAGTACCCGCTGGTTTTGTCTTTTGACAAGATTATTTTTTGCGAGAGAGCTGTTTCCATATAGAGGCAAAGAGGAAGCTGAAATAAAGTAAAATGGTAAGACAAATGTTTTATAATTATGCTTACAAATTATTTGTGCCGCGTGATAAAAAGCACGTGTAGTAGTAGCACGAAATGTGCGATTAGTATACGGTAGTATAAGCTTTATATTTACTAAATTAGACTTTATATTTATTGAACCACTTTGTCCTTGACCGAAAAAAAACTTACATATTTAATAGGTGATAATGTTTAAGAAGGTTTTTTAGCTAATTTGCACAGAACTAAGGCTCTTTTCCACTCCAAAAACCATCGCAAAAACCAAGCTCGCTGCAAGCATTTTGTATCCAATCACAATGCTCGGCAATATCTTTCAATTAGATGCAAGCTCGCAGCGGGTTTGCGAGTTGGTTTTTTGCGATAATTGGAAAAAAAGCCTATACAGCAACCAACGAAAATTTCGACAATAAATATTTCAATTGTTCAATTCAATTTTGCGCATGTATGGTCAAAGTGCACTGATCTGAGAGTACACTGGATAGAGCAACGTTACCTATCAAAATTGAAGCCAGTTTTCGACGTGCAAATTTACCCATAGAACGCCATATTGATTCACGCTGCTTTGGGGCTCCGGAAGTAAATTTGCACGTCGAAAACTGGCTTCAATTTTGATAGGTAACGTTGCTCTACCTAGTGTACTCTCAGATCAGTGTCAAAGTCACACGTTTAGCTTTATATATATTAGGTATCCCTGAACCCCATACATTGAAAAATAATTTAATTTCAGGATGAGATACCTCTCTCCATTTGTCCCACGGCCAAGCGCAATCCGCCATCAGTTAACCTTGATGAATGCATATTATGCCAGACAAAGATTCGGTCTGACTATCTCTCTAGTGGAGAAACTGGCAGAGCACGTATTGTTGCCCTTGCGAAAGAGAATGAAAGTAGCGATAATCGGGCAAACAGAGTTCTAGAACTTACAATAGGTAGGCATGTTTATGTTATACTAAATTTTCACATTTCACGTGAAATATAATTACCTATATAGTCACTCATTTGCTAAGGTGTGACCGACTGGTTTCCCGTGCCTTAAGACCAGTCGGCCTCCTAAAGGCTGTTTTGCCGGGATCACGTAGTTGTCAAAACATGTGTAATGTGGAATTTATAACGTGTACTTTTCTATGCATGGTTTTTGTAATAAGAAGACAAGAGGTCTGAGGGCTGAAACGTACAGGCGTCTACACAGAATATCCTTAAAAGGATGGTGCAAAAAGATTGCGTAAATCTCTGGGGGGTTTTTTATAGCTAAAGGAAACCAGAAAAATACAAAATTACGCGAATATTTGTTTATTTTGTCATAAAACATACAAACAGTTAAACACACGAACTTTACTTGGGTTGCTGTGGTCGCGAACAAACGTATTCGTGAAAATGTTCACCCCCCCTGTAATGTTGCCCACGAGGAGTTTTTGTGAAGATTGCGCGAGACTTTCAAATTATTTTGTTTTAGATTCTCGTTCTTGATGAACGAGGGAAGGTTTTTCACTCCCAAGTGGGACTAATGCTTTCAATTTTTCGATTGGGACTATTCTACAATCAATTATTTTTGGATACTGTAATATAAATACAGATGTGTACGAAGAAGTGGCATTTATCGGGCAGAGAAGCGGCGAGACATTGCAATGGCTACATAATTGTGGAAATGTCGAAGGACACAAACTCGAATATAAAATACATGGCACTACTCCAAAACCCGACGAAACTTGGTTGAATTATTCTTTAGTCAACTAGCATTGTGTTAAAGTAGAACATTTGGATGATACTTGCGAGCTCGGCGATAAAAAGCAAACAAATCGGCAAAATATGGCTGAAATCGTGTTCTGGCGGGGGGTAAGTGAAATGAAATGTGTTATATCTCAACAAAACAATATCATTCCTTATGAAATTTATAATAACTATATTAAAATAAGCATATTTTTTCATCCTATGACAAAAAATTTTAGGAAATAAGAAAACATAGACTTTGCCAGGTGAATGAGTAATTTGATGCATAATTAGCAGTTGACCTGAGATGGTGCATAGTCATTTTCTTGTGAAATATGATACCTAGACAAATTTCACCCTCCAGTGACCACCCCTAGAAGCAACCATTCTAAACACTATAAGCAATTCAAAAAGGCTGTAGCTTTGGCGGTTCAGGATTTAGAGCTATGCCCACAGTGCCGTTTCTGGGCGTGGTCATTTTCAGGACTTTCGCCCCGGATTGGGGTTTTGGCACATATGCCATGTTGACCGCCATGGTCATTTTACCCTAAAACAGTTGAGATAATCTGTCCTAAATGAAATGCATACAAACTCCTTTACAGGTCCTAGACTATTATAAACACTGAGAAAGTTATTTATAGTTATTTATAGTCGCTAATGAATTTGGCGCGAAAATAACGTCACGCTGTTTTGTGATTGGTCGAGCTGAAACAATCGCAATGGAATGCGTTGCTGCTGTAAGCAGCCTGTGAGTGGGGAGAATAACTCGCACCTGCGATCAGGCTGCGCAGGAGACTACCAAAACAATGGCGGTTCGAATATTTCGAAGCGCGAAAATAGCAAACTTTGGAGGGATTTTTTTCCCAATTGTGCACCTGTTTCGCTTGGGGAGCAACGGATTCTGATAAGGTAAGTTTTTATCTATTGATTCATGTGAAAATTATGTAGTTCCACGAGGGGTGCAACGGAATCCGTTTTCTAAGCATCTTTTGGATGCTCGTCCTACGGCCTAAATGCAAAAAGAGACTGAAGCTTAAAGCAACGAAAGCACTATCCGCTTCTAAAGAGTGTGTCGCCAATGTAGTGGAACAACTTTAATTAATCACTTAGGGTAGGTGTTACTAACACCTACCCTAAGTTATATTTTCAATATTGTAGTGCTCTATAGAGTCCGTCTCTTGTGAGCTCTTAGGGACCGTTCATTATTTAAGGGGGGGGTGGGACGGTAATTTTGCAGCATTGATTTACAATATTTTCTTGACCCACCCATGAACAACGGTTAAATTTTTGTGGCCCACCCCATGTCATTGAACACAAATTCATGGCCCACCCCTAATATAGTTTGATTAATTTCCCCCTATCAAGATTTGAATAAAAATATTATTGTAAAATATGATAAAACTGGACCAATTGTTTAGAAATAGAAACAAGTATCTGAGTGATATTTCAATAAAACGTTTTTTAATATGAAAAACTTCATTTGTACTTTTTACTTTTCCCAGATGGCTGCATTATTGAACATAGACGGATTTTCATATTTATTACTAGCAGAGTGCCAGAAATTTTAGCTAGGGGGTGAGGTAAC
The DNA here is from genome assembly GCA_016169945.1 of Trachythela sp. YZ-2020. Classification (NCBI taxonomy): domain Eukaryota; kingdom Metazoa; phylum Cnidaria; class Anthozoa; order Malacalcyonacea; family Clavulariidae; genus Trachythela; species Trachythela sp. YZ-2020. The sequence continues at coordinate 2,992,307 of JADLSH010000121.1, read as the reverse complement.
ACAAGGTGTCACCAAACGTTGTGCTGCAGGGCTCAGCCTCCAGTGAGGTCAAGGGGTGGAGCCGCTGGTGGGAGGCTAGAAAGCAAAGCACCCCGGGAAATTTTGAAAAAAATCAAGGTTTCTAGAGCAGATCAGAAGGCATTCGAAGCAAAAAACTAAGGTTTTTGAAGTTGTCAAGTCAATTAATTTGGCAGGTCCTGTAAACCCCCATAGGGTTCTATAGGGTTGCATGTTGAAATTTTTTTAGAGGGGTGAACGTTTCGTTTGGGGGGGTGAAAACAAATATTTGGGGGTTGCACCCACCCGCACCCACAGGCTTTGTGCGATTTTATTATGGTCCTTAAAAATTATTTAAAAATCAGGTAGGCCCACCCCCTTTCCTTAGGTATAATTACCCTGGCCCACCCCCAAAAACCATTTTTAAAACTTTGGCCCACCCCCCAAATCCACCGGCCCACCCCCCCTCTCATAAATAATGAACGGTCCCTTACGCAGTTGCGTAGCATTTTGATTGCGAAAATTGTCGGCTCATTAGAATTTACAATATAATATGAAAATTTACGGATCCGTTTGTGATTAAATATTAAGCGGTATCCATAACTACGCGTATGGCCATAAAAATATAACTAAGCGTTGAGCTGTGGGGGTCTCTAGCATAAAGTTAACCAGTTTGCGACTTTGGGGGGCTCAACATAGATGATGGCTTCTTATGAATTCAACTCGTCCGTAATAAATTCGTTTTTCGAAATGAAACCGTGTAAAACTCAACCAATCGACGAAATTAATAGCGAATTAAATTCGTCTGAAATAGAATCGACGTATGCATGAACAGGCCTTGGAAAACGTCTGTAAATAGTACACTCGTGAACATTGACTTTTGCGTGAGAATACTAATGCTTGCACGTAATTTCACTGACGTGAAATTTTCATGAAAAATACCCGAAAGCTAGGGCGCGGGTTGTATAAAACTCTTAATTACTTTTTAACTATTGACTCGTTTTGTAGTTGAATATAATTAAGTCTAAAATACGCGATTCTGATTGATTAACCTTCACTCTAACTATAGTTAAATTTTATCAAGTGTTGCCCCAGGTATAAGCATTTCTTTGTTTCCTTATTTTGCTTATGTTGCTTAAACAAATGAAACAAACTGACAGGATAGCTTAGACATGACAACAAATTTTATGCCACCTGTTAGCCAATCGCGTCACCCAGCCGTTGAACGATATTAATTTTCTCCCTTGAAATTAATTCTCTCCTTTTCTCTCCTAAACACTCTTTCCATTAACATCCAACTTTTTCCACTTGACGAGTAAAATCTGGTGGCACGTACGCATTATGGTAGTCTGCTTAGCAAGATAGTTGCGCTGCATTTAACCAAAACAGTTCTTTGTTGGATTTTAAAGAACATGGATTTTTGGCTCGATATATATATTTTGGGATTTCTAGGAGATTTGTTGGGATTTGGAAGTGATTTTGCAAGAAATTTTTTGAGATTTTTAGTCATTTTCTGGGATGATTAGGGATTTTATGGGAATTTTTTGGATTCAGGGATTACAACTTTTGGCAGGATTTCGGGATTTTTTGGCAGATTTTTGGATTTTGTGCACGAGGATTTTTGGAGTGATATACACGCTTGTAAAAAGTCACAAAATTGGATCCTTTAGAGTAACATATTAGTCACTTACCATTTTGAAATTGGCGAATCAATCCACACTACAAGCGTCTTCGTCGAACTTCTAGCTGTATAAGAAAAAGCGTTAATAATATTAAATATAATATAGCGTTTATATTAATCCATAATTAAGAGGCTAACTCAGTGCTATTGTCTAAGTAACAGCAGGTGCCTATACCGCTATACACCGGTGTCTTGTGGTACGGTGAAGTTGCATCGGTAAACTGGAACAGCGGACTGCATCAATCACACAGCGCAAAACGAATTGACATTGCATGTAAAAACAAATTTGTTCGAACAACCCATAAATTAGTTGTCTCAGATTCATTTTGAAAAACTGACGCATGAAAAGATTGAAAAGCATTAGAAGTGTCTGTCATTTTCTAGCCATTCGAAGACTAAAAGCATTGCTTACCTGCAACCCCCTACAACCCCACTCCCCCTTTACGAAATATAGTGTAATATACGATCTAGGATAAATTGTATAGAAAATGTATTTTCTATATTTTTTTAATGCGCGATGCAATTTGATGATTTTCAAATCAATATCAAGGCTATTTCACACTCACCCCTGCATGCTAATTTCATCCAAAAATGGCTTCATTTATCTAATTCATTGTGTTTTTCTTATTCTTTCCACACACGTAGCTCCAGATGGTGCACCCGACGACGCACGCACGACGCTCATGGGAACCACGAGCATTTCGTTGTCATGGTTATTTCCAAATCTCGAGTTGCGCAATGGATGGATTATCAAACATACCATTTGCATCCGGGTCTTCAACACGTCCCCTGGCCCTTGTCAGCAACAAATCGTACTCGGTAAAGATACTAATGAGTATACAGTGACTGGACTGAAACCTTACACGAAGTATATCTTTAAGATATCCGCTGGCACAAGTGCTGGTTTTGGGCCACCTGCGCTGGTGGTTAACAGAACGTTACAGACAGGTAAGGGACTATTTTGAACATCTGTGGATAGTATACAAGATTCACTTACACTTGTAGACATCGTTGTTACCCAATACAACCTTTAGGTAATTATGCCACGAATATTTCCTTAGCCTGGGAGCCTCGCTCTCGTGAATAAAAAAGAAATGCAATTCGTTCACATTTCACGAGAATGACATTCCCCAGGCCAAGGGGAGATTTGTGACGTATTATCGAAAGGGTGTATTCACAATTTTAGATAACTCGCATAATCTTGGACATGACACTTGTGACTATTCCAAGCACAATTTCATGGTTAATTTACATTGACAAAACAAACTTCGTGATTCCCTCTCGCCAGTTCAGTGTGTTAACAATCCAGAAACAACTTTTGGCATTTTGCCATGACACAAACTCGGCATTGATTTGGGGGAGTGGAGCTTAAGAAGGGCAGCATGATTTTACGCGTGGAATTTTTTATAGGGGGTATGCGTATTTTGTATTGAGGGAAAGGTAGTCTCAACCAGTTATGTCCAAGATTGCGACAAAGGGGCTTTAAAAAAGGTGTGTGACAAGGCGGCGAGACGGGGGCGGGCTGTCACAATGAAATATACTAGGAAAATTCCAATATCTATCGTTGGTTCTAGTAATTATTCAATAAGTGTTTTTAATCAAAGATTCTCACTGTCTCAATAGCGCTCTACCTTTTCAACGCATGGTGAAGCTATTTCATGCTAGCGTCACATAAATGATCTAATGGTAGGATCAAAGTGATCAATAGAGATTACCAAAATAATTTTAACCCTACAATTCCAAAAAACTTTCCAGATTACTATTATGAAATCTGCAAAAATATAGGGAGGGGGCTCAACCCCCCCCAGCCAATTTTAACAAGGGGGCTGAGCCCCGTTGAGCCCCCCCCCTAAATGCTTAGTTACCTTTTATCTATTCAACGCTTCCTTAAACTGGAGCATATGCGTAGGAAGTAACGTCATGTTGGAGGGTACTTCGTCTTAAAGGCATCTCTTATGTCGAAAGTATATCCCATTGAAATTGCTTTTATATATTCCATCTACACAGACTGAGCTTTCGGTATTAACGCAAGGTTTTGTAATGGGGATATTATAACACTTGTGAACCAAGCCATTCTTCCCGTTTTTTTGCTTATATTTTAAACAAAAGAAACCTTCAAATTGAGGGGTGGGACACAATAGTTTGTTGGGGGGAGAAGCATGGGGCTGGGGGGGAGCCCGCCCAGTTTATATAATTATTATAGAAGGGCCTGCGTGTTCTCGACTGAACATGCAATGACGCGTTCTGCGTCGGGATAAAATGGAATACTTGATATGCATATTCTAATTCTTCCAATCGCACCTATTTGTTTTGATTCAAGTGCAGTGTACAGAACTAAAATATATTATCATCGAATTAAAATATTTCTGTTATTCGTTTTAGCGCCATCTGGTCCTCCGACAGATTTACAAATTGCCAACTTCACGCATAATCAGATGAACGTCACGTGGTCGTCCCCAGAACCCTCAGAAAGAAACGGCGTGCTTACCGAGTATTCATTGTGTATTAGAAACCAATCCCATAACTTCTGTCTGCGTGAAGATATTGTTCCATATACACAGACATCGTACATGTTTAGCGGGCTTAGACCGTATCGTATTTACAGTATTGAGATTAAAGCAACCACCATGATTGGTTTTGGCCCGCTAGGGACGTTTACCCAAAGAACAGCCCAGTCAGGTTTGTAGTGTCAAGGTTTGTAGATAGAAAATTCGAACCACTCCTTACGGACATCTCTCTGATACAAATACCTCTCTAACATTTGCGCGCCCCGTATTTGAATAAGAAATGAGGCACTAAAGGCCACGTTGCACGGGGCAATTTTTGATACAGCTTGCAACGCAGTTTCTGCACAGAGCCATGTTATGTATAATGCCCGCACAGAAAAACAGTGAACATGGCCCGCTTTTCACTTCACCGATATTCTCATTCTCATTCATTTCTTTGTTGCCTTCTAGATCTGGGCATGTTTAAGTGTTTAGAAAGAAAAATATCGGCAAAGTAAAACGGAATTCATGCCCACAATTTTTCTGTTAACTAACATCGCTCTGTGTCCGAAGTAGCGTTGCAAGTTGCAGCAAAAATTTCCTCGTGTAACGTGGCCTTAAAAAGCCCCTACAATCTTAAATAGTGACCACTCAAGTTAATTCTCCCTGTCATTTTCAATGCTGTGCCCCACCTGATTTAACACCAAACACCAAACGTTTGTTTATCGGGGACCCTCATGCCGCTAGTGGGAATGCACTGGTATCGAGTGCTGAAGGCACAATGAAGGCACATTAGGGAGAGGGGGGTATGGAAGAATGCTCTCCCAGAAATGTTTGAAAGGTAGAGTTTCTGAAACGCCATTTTAAGCACTTTGGGGGAAGATTGATAGAATTTACTATAGCATTATTATATATTTTATAGCAAATTTGTATGACTCCCCTCCCCCAAATCTTCCCCCGTTTAGTTACGCCTCTTTTTCTAACATTTGCTCGCCCCGTATTTGAATACGAAATGAGGCACTAAAAGCCCGACAATCTTAAATAGTGACCTCTCAAGTGTGATTCTCCCTGCCCTTTTCGATGCTGCGCCACACCTGATTTAACGCCAAACGCCATACGTTTTCTCCGGGTACTCTAGTTTCCTCCTGAAGTAATGCCCCGGTCAAACGAGGATGAGAGTTGATGAGAGTCAATGAGAGTTGCAACTCTGAGAACTCTCGTTTGACCGCCAACTCTCATGAACTTTCATACACTCTCTTGAACTCACATCAACTTTGAGATGGTTTAAATTTGATGAGAGTTTTTGCTCGTTTGACCGGTACACGTGGTAATATCCAGTCCACTCCCATTCAACCATTGTTCTCGTTTCAGTCGTTTGACCGGAGCATGATAATTGATGAAACTCTCATGCAAACTCTCATTTGACAACTCTCATCAGTTCTCATTCATTTAAATTTTTAAATAGATAACAGCATTTATTTTTTTTTTTTTTTTTTGAACTCAGGCGTAACTAAAAAAAAGAGCCTTTTTTTTGAGCGAGTGAGTGGTCCGTATCACACACCAGTACGGCGCGCCTTTTTTCGCGCCAAAAAAAAAAAAAAAAAAAGAAAAAAAAACAAAAATAAAAACGTTATTATTTGTTTTTCTGTGAGTCTGTAAGCTGAAAAAAATTTTTCTTCTCCAGGCCCTCGACCCTCGACCTTCGGCCGCTTCTGAGACTTCGGGAAAATATTTTTCCAGTACGGACCTCCCAGCCGGTAAATAACATATATATATTTTATCTCTGTTTCAGAACCTAGTGGCCCGCCAAGAAGAAAAGCAGTGAAGTACGTGGACGAATCAACGATTAGTTTCTCATGGTCAGCACCTCACCCGGAATTGCAAAATGGCATTATTATCTACTATAACGTGTGTATACGAGAATATGGACCTGACTTTGCCTGTGTCAGAACAACACAAATATCAGAAAGCAGCAAGCCGAGTTACGCTTACGGTGGCCTGAGTCCGAGTAAAGAATATATTGTGGTGATTAAAGCAGCGACCATTGTAGGTCTGGGACCGCCTGCTTTCATTCAGAAGACCTCAGGTACACCTGTTTGTCTTGCCTTTCCAGGCTGAAAAGAATTGAATGCATAATTACCTCCGTTAGTTATCTTCGCTAGGAGGTTATGTTTTTTCACCTGGGTTTGTATGTTTGTATGTGCGTATGTGTGTTTGTCTGTGAGCACGATAACTAAAAATATATCAAACATTCTGATACGAAATTTTGTAGAGCTAATGGCCATAGGCCAATGACAAATTGATTAAATTTTGGGTGAGTTTGGATAAAAATTGGACGAGAAATTTACAAAGTTTTGTCTTGCTTTTTCCCGGCTGAACAGAGCTGAATGCGTAATTATGCATAAATACACTCCTTGGCTTGTTTACATTTTGCTGCCAGAGAAACGTAAACAAGGTTGACTTCATTTGCTGGCGAAGTTATGCAGTCTCTGAATGCCCTCTCGTTACTACATAGGTCTAGGATACTTGATAGGTGTATCAATACTTTATGGTTGAGTAAAGATTATTTTCAGTCATCTTGAGATTAGGTAACTAGAACTGTTACACTGCTTTCATTTTTTCTTCGGCACCAACACGTACCAGGTGTAGAGGACACTCGGAGACTGCATACCTACGCCAGCAAATTCAGTCAAGTTTTTCAGTACAAAATTATCACTGACTCGTCATGGCAGTCGGTCACGTAGAAAATAGCTCCGTTCAAAGTATATTAAATACGACTCAAGATCTCTTAAGTTCAATTGTGGATTCGAATAAAGAAGATACTAGTATTGCTGATTATCTGGTTGTAACAGGAAAGGGTAATTTGAAATGGGAAGGATCCTTTGAAGCCCTACAAGATTTCATAAACGATAATGAGATATCGACAGCGACGAAGTGGACCTCCCCAGGCGGTGGAGCCAAATTGTGTGAAACCAGTGAATTGGGCATACGTTGGTACTCGGAAACTAATACACTAACATTGAGAGGGGAAAAATCAAAAGAAAGAAAGGACAAACTAATATCAATCGTTCAAAATAGGAAGAAAACAAGGGCGAATTCAAGTCCGCCTGAAGTTGACGAGAATTTGCATACGATTGACTTCACTAATCCCCTGGGTTTGGATGTAGAAAGCACTCAGTCAAGCGATTCTTTGCAAGACGACTTCAGAATTAGAATGGAGCAGTTCGTGGCAACAACAACAGCAAAAATCGATGCTTTGTCATCTGCAGTCAATGATCTTAAACAAAACAAACTATCTGATGTCTGATGAAAGCAGAAAATAGCGATCTACGTGATAAGAATGCTATCGCATCTTTTGCTATGTCTGACTTTCATACGAAAATCAAGGAGATTGAAAATGAGAAGAAAAGTCTCATCACGGCCTTAAAAATATTACAAGTAGACAATGAAAATAGCCGTAAAGAGCTCTCCAAAACCGAAATTATAACTGTCCCTGAGGACAAACCTGATGAAGTCATACAAACTAAAGAAATTAAAAATGGTCAAACTAGTGATGCTAAGCAAAACCGTAAGCAGAAACGTAAGCAGAAACGTAAGGTGAGCCGTGAGAAACACCGTGAGCAGAACTGCGAGCAAAATAGTGAGCAGAATCGGGAGCAAAATAGTGAGAAGACCCGTAAGCAGGATGATATAAATAAATCTGGTCAATATAATCGAAGCGTGACTACCGACGAAGATCAACATAATCGAAGCGTGACTACCAAAAGACTGATATTTGTTGCTGGAGATTCTATTATCCAGCATGTGCATGGGTGGGAATTATCAGACGGTGAAACGCACGTGGCCGTAAAATCCTTTTCCGGAGCAAAGACTGAAGATATGGAAGATTATCTCAAACCCTTAATCAGGAAAGAACCAGAAGAGATCATCTTACATGTTGGAACTAACAACGTCAAGGGACAAGAATCAGCGCGCATGGTAGCTGAGCACATTGTAAATCTGGGATTACAAATACAACAAAATTCACCGAAGACGAAGGTAACCATTTCTGGTTTAGCATTAAGAAGAGATAATTCAAACCTCTTTGCTAAAATTAAGCATACTAATGCACTACTAGCATCCTTTTGTACCCAAAATAATTGGGCATTCATAAGTAATGACAATATTGATATATCCTGTTTAAACCGCCGTGGTCTACATTTGAACCACAAGGGTAGCAAGCTTTTATCTAGAAATATTTTAAATAGTTTAACTAATATTTGAAATATTGATCTGGCTGAGCGTAAGGAAATTCCAGGTTTGTTTGCATGTCCAAAAGTAAGAGAATTCAAAATGGCAATGCTAAATGTTGTGAGTCTGCCAAAACACTTAGATGAAATTCGCATATTACTGGCAGACCAAACCATTGATGTATTGGCTTTAAATGAGACTAGGTTGAATTCAAATATCTCTGACGGGCAAGTTCATATAACCGGATATGATATATTACGCTTTGACAGAGATAGAAATGGGGGCGGTGTCTGTATATATATTAGGAGTTCTTTACCATACTGTTATAGAGATGACTTAGTCCAGAAAGATCTGGAATCTATATGTATAGAGGTAAGAAAACCTAATTCGCGTCCTTTTATTATCTCTACTATATACAGACCACCTTCTGCTACGGTTGATATATTTTCCAAAATTGAATCTTTAGTAAGTGCGGTTGATATTGAAGATAAAGAAATTTATTTATTGGGAGACTTAAATTGTAATCTTCTTGATACTTCAAATTTCGCAGCTAAAAAGTTAGCTTCAATGATGGAATTGTATCAACTGACTCAAGTCATTAATAAACCAACTCGAATTACAGAATTTTCAGCCAGTTTGCTTGATATATGTATTACTTCTGCACCAGAGAAAATTGTGTTCTCTGACGTGATTCATACAGGGGCAAGTGATCACAGCTTGATTTATGTGGTCAGAAAAATTAATGTTACCACTAAAACAAATACAACTAAAGAAACTTCTTTTCGTAATTTTAAGCATTTTGATAGCACTGCATTTCAAGATGATCTCTTTCGCCAGCCATGGTACACAATTGATACCTTATCTAATGTTGACGATAAATGGAATTTGTGGAAGAAATTGTTTTTGAACATACTTGATAAGCATGCACCAATAATGTCCAGAAGAGTGAGAAACAAGGGTAATGTTCCATGGTTGACGAGAGAAATCAGAAGTAAGATGATAAATAGAGACCATTTCAAAAAACAAGCAATATCAACAAACTCTAATGTTGATTGGGAGCAGTATAAATCCTATAGGAACAGTGTAAATATTGCCATGCGAAAAGCTAAGGTAGAATATTATAGAAATAGGATAGGAAATCAGAAAAATAATCCTAAGCAAGCCTGGAAAATGGTAAATGATATTCTCGGACGTGGAAGGAAGGATAATACAATTAATGAAATCAAAGTAGATCAAGATACCATTTCATCACCAACTAAAATTTCTGAATGTTTCAATGACTATTTCGTGAATGCGGGCCTGACTATAGCAAGCTCAATTGGTGGATGTAATTCTAATTTTGAAAATTACATTAACAAAGTTGACAATACTTCGTTCACTTTTCAAACTGTTAGTCATTCGAAAATTTTAAAATTATTTAATGAATTGGTAGTCTCTAAAGCAACTGGGGTTGACAAAATACCGGCTAAGGTTCTTAAATTAGCAGCCCCAGTTATTACAAACTCAATAACCAAGATATTTAATTGTTCTATTGAAACTGGGGAATTTCCGTTAGACTGGAAGATTGCGAGAGTCACTCCTTTACATAAAAAAGGTCCTAAAAATTTACTGAACAATTATCGTCCAATTTCTATATTAGGTTTAAGTTGTGTGATGAAATATTTTCGTTTGTTAACTTTCTTGATCATTTCCGCAACATGTTTGGTCCATTTCAAATCGTTACTGATTGTCAGACCCAAAACGTTGGCATGTTCAACTAATTCAAGAATTCCACAACTTAGGACAACACTGGGGAAAGGGTTTCTAACTCTCGTAAACTGAAAAAGCAGTTCTTTACATTTTGGAATTTGAAGTTGGAGTTTATTCTGCACAGTCCAGTCTTCTAATTGATTTACACCGGTTTGGATAGTACTGTGACAGTCTTTTGGTATTACTTCAGCAGCGGGAGTGTCGTCAATGTATTTCCACATTTGGAAATCAGTTAGATTCAAATCGTTTATCATGAGAATAAAGAGCCAAGGACCTAATTTTGTCCCATGAGGAACTCATGAAGAAACTTTTCCCCATTCGGAGAAACAATCCCTGGCGAGTTTAACTCGTTGTTCCCTTGAAGTTAAAAAGTCGATAATCCAATTGATAATAGGTAGTGGAATTGAAAGCTTCCGGATTTTGTTAACCAAAATGTTATGATCAATCAGGTCGAAGGCTTTTCGGTAATCAAACAAAAGAACACGCACGGATGCGCCAGTTCCGTCAGTCGCTTGGGCGCATGTGTGAATAATGCTGATGAGGGCTAGGGTTGCTGATGATTTAGGGATTCCGCCAAATTGATCCTGATTGACTACCTCCAAAACTGCGTGAGAGACGTATTTTTCGATTACGATGTCTTCAGCTAACTTTGATAAGGCTGGAGTTAGTGAAATAGGTCGAAGATTCTTGTTTATATCACGGATTGGTTTATTTTTCGGGATGGGTATGATGTTAGCTTGTTTCCAAACGCTTGGAAGTTTTTGTTCTAAGTAAGAAGAGTTGAGAATGATAGAGATAGGATTTGATAGAATTTTTGCAAATTCTTTCAGGATCCAATTAGGAATGCCATCTGGGCCTGGTGCTTTAAAACGGTTAAGTAAATTGAGCTTATGATTAATTAACTCAGGTGTGGTTAATGCATTGAATGGAAGGTCTTCAGTCAGTGAAGCAGTTCCCGTGATCGTGTCGCTAAGGGCACAGAAGTCTTGCATAGGCTCGAGGAAGGTGTTGTTAATTAGATTAGACTTCACAACAACAATCGAAGTATGGGCGAACAATAGCATTATATACAGAAAGAAGAGTTTGCTTATCTGCAAATTATTTTAAACGCCGAAGAGCCGATATTCCTGCTGTTATTTTCTTACAAATATTGTCAGCATTACTTTTCCAAGATAAATGCTGGTCAATTGTCAGCATTACTTTTCCAAGATAAATGCTGGTCAACTGTCACTCCAAGAGTTTTGCATTCATAAACTTGTTTAATTGGTTTGTTTTCAATTTCAATATTTGGTTGTGAATTTGAAATACTTTTGATCATTGGCTTCGAACCAACTAACATAAATTCGGTCTTAGCTACATTTAGGCTAAGTTTATTGGCGATTAACCATTTTCTAAGGTTTTCCAAATCAGAATTCACTGCAGCCTCAAGGTGAGGTATAGAATCTCCAGGAGCGGTTAGATTTGTGTCGTCAGCAAACAACTGAGGTTTTGTATTATTTAGTCATTGAGGCAAATCATTAATACATAATAGAAAGGCCCACGAATAGAGCCTTGTCGTACACCACATTTGATCAACTTCTCTGATGAAATGGATCCTTTTATTTGGCATTTTTGTTTTCGATTTGTGAGGTAAGATTTAAGAAAGGTCAAAGCTTGTCCTTTTATTCCATGAAGCTCCAACTTTCTTAACAGAATTTGATGATCAACAGTGTCAAATGCCTTTTTCAGGTCAATTAATACTACAAAGTTAAACATTTTCCTGTCTAAGTTCATATACCAGTCATTAGTACAGTCTAGTAATGCTGTAGCTGTGGAGTGAAATTTTCGAAAACCAAACTGAGAATTACTCAGAAGTTCAAATTTTGTCAAATACTTATATAGTTGATCATACAGAATTCGTTCCATAATTTTGCTTATAGCAGGCAAAGCTGAAATTGGTCTGTAGTTTCCTGCCACATTTCGTTGGCCATTTTTGTACAGAAGTATTACTCTAGCTACTTTCCATTCATCAGGGAAAGAGGAGAGAGTAATAGTCTGATTAAAAATATATGTCAACGAGTCTGAAATGGCAGGTGCTGCTATTTTAATAATTTTACAAGAAATTTTATCAATTCCAGTTGCTTTATTGCCAGAAAGACCATGCAAGAGATGGTGGACATTACTGACAGTAACCGGCTGGAAAGCAGTGAATTCTGATTTAGCATTTTTAACATAGCTTTCAAAGCTGTCATTCGAAGTATGAATATTGCTGGCTAAACCAGGGCCAATATTTTAAAAATAATCATAGAGCCCTCAGCAATATCTTTTGGATTTGTTAAATTATTTTCACCCAGCTTTAGCTCGTTTACCACTGTTGGTTTGCTTTGTCTACCTAATAGATTGTTTATGGTTTTCCAAGCGTTTTCTGGATCACATTTTTGACCAGCAATTTTCGAGGAATAATATTTTTTAGCATTTCTATGTTCTATATTCACTTTATTTCTTGTTGTTTTATAATTTTTCCAATCCTTTTCTAGGTTTGTAATAATGGCTTTCCTTTTTAATTTGTCTCTTGTAATTATAAGTTTCTTCATATCACTTGTGATCCAAGGGATTTTTATTTATCTAATATTTTTGTGTTGAAGTGGTGCATGCTTATCTAGAATCTCTAAGAATAATTTCTTCCAAATTTCCCACATAGTGTTTGGGTCGTCAGCAAAAAAAGTATACATACTCCCAGCGCTGACCCTGAAGATCATCAACAAATTTTTGATTATCAAAATTTTTCATATTTCTAATTTCAGCAGTGTTTTCTTGTTTTTTAAAAATGGAATGTTTCCTGATTGCATACATCAAACTATGATCATTTATACCTGTACGGATAACACCAGAATTTGAAATATTTTCTGGTTTATTGGTAACTACATGGTCAATAAGGCTGGTGGTAGTCATAGTCACTCGAGTAGCTTGATTGATCAACTGTGATAACTGATACAATTCGTATAGTGACTTATTTTTTTGGCAGGAAGATTAGATTCCTTATTTGGTTTTAGCATGTCACAGTTTAGATCACCAAGAATATACATTTCTTTATCTTCATCATCAATAGTTTTAATTAATTTTTCAAAGTGGTCAAAGAATTCAGATGATGAATTAGGTGGTCTATAAACTGTTGTAACAAGAAATGGTCGACTGTGTGCCTTAGTAATTTCAACACAAACACCCTCTAGCTCAGAGGGAATCAGATCGTGTCCTATATTGTAATTTATAGAGCTACGCAAGTAAATACATACTCCACCTCCATTTCTCGATCTATCTTTCCTAATAATATCGTAACCATCAAGGTGTATCAGGTTATCAGTTATTCATTGGTCAAGTCTTGTATCATTGAAAGCAATAAGATCAGTGTTTTTGTTTGACATTGAATACCTTATTTCATCAATTTTTTAGGCAGACTAAAGGCCGGCCTCCACTTGCACGTACGTACGCACAATTGCACGCACGTATGTGTTTATACTTTCGTGAAATTTGATTGGTTAAAAACTTGACGGCCGCACAGAAAGTAGAATACAGTTCTACTGTCAGACGTACAAAAAGTTAGCCGCGACGGTCAAGATTAGCGATCATTTTCGAGTCACAGAGCACTTGCACGTACGGCCAGCGCGGCCGATTTTGCGCATGCTCTGTGACTCCATTTTCCCCACTTACGTTTGGATCAAGCGTACTGTTTTGCCTAGTTTTGACAATCTTAGCCCCCCCCCCACGGGGAATGGAAATACTTCTTTGGATATGAATGACTCCTGAGCCATTAATTAATTCAGGTTTGTTTGTAAAGGCTAAATCGATTAGTGTCTTAGTTGTTGCCGTAACTCGAGTTGGCTCTTTAATTAATTGCTCAAATTGAAGGGTATTCATAATTTCGGCAAGTATGTTTGTGTGAGCATTGGCTTCATTATTAGCCAGAAGAGACCAATCGCAGTTGAAATCACCAATTAAAATAACTTCCTTATTTGGGTAATTAAATTCTCGTAGGTGTTTAGGCATTCTTGCGAGCTATTCGGTGGTCTATACCAACTATTAACTATAGATGGTCTGGCTTTCGGCTTCGTAATTTCAAGTGTTAATGTCTCAAGACTTTCATCGGTGAGATCGTCTCTCACTGTATAGTTTAAAGAATAGGCCTATTGCGTAGGTAAATTGCAACTCCCCCACCATGCCGATTTCTATCCTTTCTTACAATGTCGTATCCATTAATTTTAATTTCATGGTCTGAAATAGAGGAATCGAGCATGGTTTCATTTAAGCTAATTATATAGAATTATTTAGAATGATTCAACAAACTCTGAACATTTAAAAACACAGGCTGTGTGACAAATTGCCATGGCTATCTTAACTATTCTTAATATTGCTGTTTACCAATGAAATAAAGCCAAAGACTTCCATACAATGTATTTAATTTGTTTCAATTTTTCAACTTTCTAAACTGATTGCACAATAAAAACACCAACCAGAGGTAGAGAGAAAATTCTTGAATGACTTTCGTTGAAAATCAGGCTATTTATTGTCTTCTTTTAACCCAGTTTTACTAAGATGTTTAACAACGTCGACCCAATTCCAGCCGCGCTCTCGTTCTCCTTTGTGGTTTGTTCTGTCTGCCAATTTTCGTTTTTGTTGCTTTGTTAACTGGAGTTTCTTCTCCTTTATTGGTTTATTGATAACTCCTTCATGGCCTGTCGATGTGAGAAGCGTTTCTTCTGTCTAATAAAAAATCATATTGTATATCATATAGTGCTGTGAGTAACTTCGTTACAAGTAACTAGTTACTTGTAATCGTTACTTTTTTAAGTAACTGTAACTGTAACTAGTTACTTTTTTAGTAAAGTAACTGTAACTGTAACTAGTTACAAAAATTGGAGATAAAAAGTAACTGTAACGAGTTACAATTGCCGTTGAGAGCGCCGTTACTTTTTCAATTTTCTCAAACATTCCGATCATTTTAACTCCGAAATTCGTTGAAAAGCTGAAACCTCAATTTCTTCTGTTGAGGAAGATGAGGGCGATTTTTTCTTTACTCGAAAGTCGACAAGTGCATCTGCAGATGAGCTGCAGTTGTTCCTCGGAAGCCCCAGTGATGAAGTTTCTGCATATACAAGGTGGCCGAAACTTCGTCAGTTGTTCATTGAACTGAACACACCTGTCCCTGCAAGTGCAGCATGTGAAAGGCTGTTCAGCTGTGCAGGATTAATTTTCAGACCACATCGTTCCTCGATGACTGACAATAACTTTGAAAACTCTATTCTTGTTAAATTAAACAACGGTTTTACCTAACTTACTTGCTATATAGTTGTTATGGGAACTTTATATGACATGTATATATATATATTACTTTATAACCATATTTTGTTGAGTCTCTCGCAAGCATGTTACGGTAGGATAAAACATTGAAGTTTCGAGCAAAGGCCTTTGCGAGAGACTCGACAGCATTTGGGTATTTTATACTGCTGCGTATGCTGACACTCCAGTTCATTCTATGACGAAATAAAAGTAACTCTGTACTAAAAGTAACTAGTTACAAATTTTGAAAAGTAACTTTGTAACTGTAACTAGTTACTTTTTAATTATTGTAACTTGCAACTGTAACTAGTTACATTTCTGGAAGAGTAACTGTAACTAGTTACAAAAAAAAGTAACTTCTACAACACTGCAGTGAGTGATGATATAGGTGACCAGCTATCAAACATTTCTTTGTCGACAATGAGTTGACGTTTAACATATTGCACAAAGAATAGTTTCCTTCTTATAAAAATAGGTACGCACTGCGTACATGTGGTTTGCCTCATCGACCGGACCCTGTAACACTTTCTCACAGGAAATAACAATGTTTTTTGAAAGCATGATTAACTAGAGGGCATTCAGAGACTGCATACCTCCGCCCGCTACTCGTTGTAAAGCACACGATTTTAGAGCAGCCTCACTTATATAAGTGAGATTTACAATTGTATATAATCTAAAAAGATACCAATAACAAGATGATTACATAACCTTCTGGGGGAGGTAATTACATTATTTCTATACCTTTATCTACCCTGTATACTTCGTGCATAAATTATACACGACCTAATTACGCATTCAGTGAGAAAAAGCAAGACAAACTTTTGTTCATTTCTCGTTCAATTTTTAACTAAATTCAACCAAATTTTAATCAATTCTTCCTTGGCCGATGGGAAATACATTCAAAAAATTTCGTATGAATATGTTTGGTATTTTTTGAGTTATCGTGCTCACAGACAAACACACATACACACACACATACACACACACACACATACATACAAACCCAGATGATTACATAACCTCCTGGCGGAGGTAACAATCAACAGAATGTCTTATAATGCCTTCAGAGCACTGGTTGAATTTTTAGTTATTACATTAATTATACTTTCAAATTATAATTATACTTGTAATTAGTTGCTGGGGGTCGCAGAAACTATAGGTTATTAGTTAACCTGCACCGTAGCACGAGAACGAACGAGTAGTCTCATTAACAGAACGATAAAATCGTATTCATTCGTATTGTCTAGCTGCTGCACATACATGTCTACTGACTGCTGGAATCTGGGGCATGTGAAAGTCAAATATTTTCTGGGGAAACACATTCCCAGCAATCTGCCCTCTTTACACAACAGTCAATAACTAAAAACTCAATCTTCTCCTAAAAACCAGCAGTAGACAAAAGTTCTTGTATAAATCCCTGATTATGAAAATATCCTGATGAGAGAAGAAAAATATCTTGATGGGAGAAGCTCTACCCCTGATATAAGGTGGCTCCCTACAATTTTTTGAAATGTAGAAAATTTACGATTTAAATTAAACTTTTTAATTAATTTTTACTTGTTACAAAACAATAATTGTAGGATTTATATTGAGCAACATTCTAGGAGCTTGAAAAATTGGGGGTAACCAGGCATTCTTTCATATTGAAATGCCATTGTTACGATAGCAACGGCAATGATGCCATTTTTCTGAACAATTTCCTACTCTTAGAATGTTGCTCAATGTATATATATGTGATACAATTTTTGTATTCTAACAAGTAATAAATGTAGGGAGCTACCTTAAATTTAAGATTATTGTTATGCAATTGAGTTGTATCCCAGTATTGCCTTCCACTTTTCTCTTGGCAACAAACCTTATTTACATCACATATAAATTTTCAAAAATGATAATTGACCAAAAATTTCCTACAATTATCCCACACTGTACTACAGGTCCATGTATATAGCACTTCTAAAATCTGTTAATAAGATGCCTTGTATAACCTCTCCTTACAGGCCCCTCTTCATTATGGGCAGGGCTATACCAAAGGGGGTACAGGGTACGCCGGTACGGCACCTCAAGTTTGTTCAAGCACGCGATATTCGGAAATTTAGGGCAGGTATTCGGAAATACAGCCTGGCATATTCAAATACTGTGTCGATTAGTCTTAGTTGGCTGAGCCATAAATAATATAAAGTATAAATAATAAAATAATAGCCAGGTGGAGTAGTTCTAAACTTTGAGATTATATTATTATAATAAAATGCAGATAATTCATTAGCAACACAGCCGATTCAGGCTGAACTTTTCATAGAAGTGTTTGTCCTGCTATGTTTCTAGCCTAATTCTTAGACGTTGCTAAATGGCCAACAGGCCAAGCTCGCTTCCTCGGTCGGTTCTATTCAAGACAAACACATGCACAGCCAATAGTATTGGAGTGTGTTTTTGTGTTTATAACAGTTTAATATCACTATTATTCTACAAAGCCACATGTCCAAAATGTCAAATCTCCACTTTTTGATAAGCGAATTTCAACAAGTGATGCTATAGGTTGTATAATTCTATTGAATTGCGAAAAAATCTTGTGGATGAAATCGACCTTATAGATAATGTTGTAGAGAAGTGGGCTAACCAACATGCCCGACGTATAGCTTTATGACATTTTATCAACGATTGACATTGTATTCTGGACAATAATAATTCTATATATAGTACTCAGTAGAAGTAATTATTTGTAATGTAATAAGTAAGCAGTGTGGTTTTATAACTAATAAGTGTGATAAGATATATATAAAACAACTTGCTTTACTTGTGTACGAGTACGGGCAAGACAAACTTTGTCAATTTCTCGTCCAGATAACTACAGATAACCCTGGGTTAAAATAGCACACATGGTTATGCAACCATAATCAAGTTTTGTATGAATGTTGAATTTCTGTATGATTTCATATATATATAAAGTGCTGCCCGAACTTTTACTTTTTACAGGCAAAATCAATTATAAAACAATCAACCTGTTTTTATAATGTGAGTTTGATTCTCAGAGAAATGTCTTCAATTTTTGTCATTGCTGATTTCACTGCTGGTAGAACCACAGTATCCAGGGTGTATAAAAAAAACCGCAATCCTCGATTCACATGTCGATTTTGAAAATAATAGAGCAGTAAAGCCTATATGTTTACATTCATTTGAAAGCTTAGCCATTCAGCTTTCCAACGATCGTTTACTTTTTAAATTTGAACAGTGGGTTCGCGAAATATTTTACTTTAAGCATCTGAGATTGGAAAGATGAAAATTCGAGATGCAATAATAAAGCGGCCCTGAATAGACGAACTCGTTTCGTAAAAATCCCAGAAACTATCAAACCTTTTTCCTGACAGCAGATTAAAATCAAGTAACCACGGCTTTCTATGCACCATTTTTAACTTGTTACTAACTTTCCATACACAACGGTACTGGTTTAAACAGTTTAAGCTTAATTGCGGCCACCAACTTGCCAATTTCTGTTTACGTTACAATTATGCAATTTCATTAAATGTTATTTAATAGTCGCATTTGGAATTCTTGAATCTTCTTGTTGAAACTTTAATACTGTTGTTTTCACGCGAAACAATGTACCAAGAAGTCTTTAAAAGACGTTTTAAAAGATGTCGAGTTGTGTAATTTACTTTGTACTCCTAAATCGATCCCAAAAAGTAATAAAAATAATCGCCGTGTATTGCCCGTCGAACAGCGCTGTATGTTAATTGTAACGTAAACAGAAATTTAGCAAGTTGGTGGCCGCAAGCTTAAACTGTTTAAACCAGTAGCGTTGTGTATGGAAAATGGCACATAGGAAGCCGTAGTTACTTGATTTTGATCTGCTATCAGCAAAAAGCTTTGAGAGTTTCGGGGATTTTTACGAAATGAGTTCGTCTATTTCAGGGCCGCTTTATTATTGCATCTCGAATTTCCAATTTTCCAATCTCAGTTGCTTAAAGTAATAAATTTCGCGAACCAATCGTTCAATTTTAAAAAGTAACCGATCGTTGGAAAGCTGAATGGCTAAGCTTTCAAATGAATGTAAACATATAGGCTTTACTGCTCTATTATTTTCAAAATCGACATTTGAATCGAGGATTGCGGTTTTTTTTATACACCCTGTAGAGAAGACCAGTAGGGCCACTCATTTGAAATTTTGTGTGGCCGCTCATTACGCGGTCATGCGCTAGAGCACGACAACAGCAAAACGCGCTAGAGTATGACGCACAATACTTGGTAGCCTGCAACGCAGGCGAAATACTTGGGCAATATATTAATCAGAGGACATTCGCTCGAAACGTCGAGGAAAGTAGTCTCTTTATTTTCAGGTGGTTGGATAACGTACTCTTCTTAGCCAAACAGTCCAGCTGTCCCCGGGGTGGGGGATTTGCTGCTGATTTTTTGCCCCGCTGCGGGGCATTTTCACATGTTTTTTATCCCCACCCCCAGGAATTTGTCGCATATTTTCGAAAATTGTCAAAACCCCGGGGGTTTGCCCGGGGGGGGATGGGCACACTTCGATTTGACTGATGCATAAACTGCATATTTTTGCATAAAAAGCTTGCTACATGTTGCATCGCCGAGTGGGCCCTACTGGTCGTCTCTATACTGTGGTAGAACCTTAGTGGTAGGGTCACCAAACCTCCATGTATACAGACCCTAAAAGATTGGATTTAACAATACTCACCTCTGCAACGAGATCCAGATGTTCCTCAATTAACAGCTCAAAATTTTCCACTACCCAACTAAATATTGTAAATGTCATTGCTAGTCCAATACTTTCAGCAATTTCTTTGGTAATCCTTTCAACGATTATTTCTTTTAACTTCTTTGAAATATGTTTGTTATAAAAAGCATTTAAGTTGATAGTCGGCAAACATTCTGGATACATATCTGGCCATTGCACTTCTAGTACGAACGACTTGCTATCGCCCAACTCGCCAAACCTGTATTGAAATGTGGTCTCGTTTAGTTCATTAAAAAGTTCATCTTCCTCGTATATGGCACGCAAAACTTCAAGCTCTTCTTCTTGTGCCGTATTTTGAGTCATTTCATAATTCTAATACAATAATTTATACAAGTATTAAATTGATAAAATATATATTTTGAGAAAAGTTTGAGCGAAACTGTAAATCTGCGAAGTACGGTTTTCACTTGTTTCCATCTACCAAACTGACGTTGCGCAATTTTCCCCTTTTTCAAATTCGTTTTTCTTGATTTTTCTTCATCAATTTGGTTAGGGTTAGTTTTAGGGTTAAGTTTAGGGTTGAGGCTAGGGTAAGTTTTAAGGTTAGGGTCAGTTACAAGGCTATTTTACATTTCTTCAAATTGAAAAAAAACGTCACGTCAGAATGGAAGATGGAATTAAGTGGCAACCGCGAAGTACGCACCATTTCAGTGCTTCCACTCCGTTTAAGCAAAATATCCCTTTTTTATCCTTCCTCCAAGCAAAATTTCCTTCCCAAAATATTAAAATTTCCTTCCTGATTTCATTTTATTTATTTTATTTTATAAGTTTGCCATTATTTTATACAGTAATATAATATATAAACTAAACATGAATTACACACAATGGCTGGAATGACCACACAGAGATAAAATCTCCAATAACGGGGTTCCACAACATGCAGACGACATAACATAAACTTACACAGACGTAACAGAATTTAGACACAGTAATAGTCTGACAGACAGACATTCATCTATAAAATACGTGACCACTCTTCCCTCAATCGTGTCTGCGTTTCCATCAATGATCTGGAATAAATTGACGAATCATAACGGCTAAAAGTGGACAAACGAGCGAACTGGACAAACGAACAAACGAACGAACGAAACAAACAATGAAAAACAAACATAGAAACACACAGAAACTTTAAACCAAGTTAATGCTTGTTCAAACACACCCAATGATTTTCAAAAATGTTTCCCAAATAACTTAGAGAACAGATTTTCAATTTGGATAAATGAAATTATCGTATCAAAGGAATTGAAAAATAAGTAGTTCAACTAAATATTTCAACATTGTTGCATGATGTTGGGCAAACATTGTTGGACCTATTTAAACCAGTGCTTTAAACGGGCATTTATTTTAACGGTTACCACTTCATGTAAACTCCAGTGAAAACAGTTTGAACAAATATACCAGCGGTTATACACGGTATATCATGTAGTTATTCTATAAGTAGTCCTTCATCTAACACAACCTTGACCCTAAGACTAACCATAACCCTAAGGCTAATTACCCCTTAAGGCTAACCTCTTAACATTTTTTTCGAAAAGAAATTAAGGCTAACCCCTTTTAATACTTTTTGAGCATTTTCGCCACTGTTTCAGAAACTGAAAAATTGAGGCTAATAAACCCTCAGTAACATTTTTTCGACAAAAGGTTAAGGCTAACCCCTTTATTTTTTGGCCATTTTCCGACACTTTCAAAAACTGGCTAAAATTGGCCAAAAAGTAAAAGCTAACCCTTAAACCTACATACTCAAACTATTGTGTCATCCTAACATGAAATAATAAGGATTCTAACCGTTTTGCCGCTGACATTAACATATTGCCATGTCATGTTGTCCAGACTATGTAAAACATTATACGACGAGACCCAACTCTCCCAATGCTGGTTATGGCGTCTTGTTGCTACACCAATAACTCTTAGCGGTCCACCAAAATCGACCTGTACATAGGAATTATTTTTTAAGCCACTGTCACACCATGGTTGGTCACCATCAATGCGTGCATGGTATGGCGCATATCCCCTACCGAGAAACCCGCTGGCAGTAAAACTGTCGTCGCTAACATGATCATCGCGGTGCAGGACGGGAAGATCACACTCGCCTGTGAGAAATATGAAAAACAAGAGTTTGTATCACAGGGTGCCTCGCTCCAAAGTATGATGTATATAATAGAAGCGATCGTTCATTACCCCGCCAGGAGGATATGTTTTCACATGCAATCATAGAATAATTCATTAGGACAAGAATGGTAGAAACGACCTTACACGACTTCCCTACTTAAACTGTAGCAAGATGGTGCTTAGCCTCCCCTTAGCCCACACTACACCACTCACCCGGTAACCCTTCAGCCTAGTTACTGATTTTCAACGGGCCTTTTAATTCCTATACAATATTTACAACGATATCGATTAGTCAGAAATAATATAATACAACAAACTAAATAATATAATATACTGAATCTATCAAACCTATTTTACAATATATATATAGAAACATAACTGATTGCAGCAAATCATGCAAATGTTTTAAACCACACAGGCCCACGCAAGTGCCATGCAGCTATTCAAACAAGTGTCATTTCTAAATCCTGCAACGGAGAGAGACTCGTATTCAGATATATATTCTGGTAATTGGCCTTGTAATGCTTTAAAGGTCATGATTATTTCCCGTTTCTTTAAAATGTTTCAATTGGCTCCCATCTTAAATAAGCTTGAGTGGTGGGGCAATGGGAGGGCGGTTAATTAGTATATCAAGCGGATGATATGTGTGTCCGTTTTTTAGGTGGTTTGTCGCGAGTTTGTGGGTTTGTTTGTGGGCTATTATCATGATAACTAATAAATATCGAACATTTTAATTTGTAAAGTTAATGGACCTACACCAAGGACAAATCGATCACATTTTGGTTCAATTTGGATAAAAATTGAACGAGAAATTCACATAAGGTTGTCTTGTTTTCCTGGGCTGAAAAAAACTGAATACGTAATTAGTGCATGTATAATTTATGCACTGAAAAACTTGTCTGAATTTGCTGGCGGGAGTATGCAGTCTCCGAGTGCCCTCTACACCTGGTACGTGTTGGTGTCGAAGAGAAAATGAAAGCAATGTAACATTTCTAGTTACCTAATCTCAAGATGACTGAAAATAATCTTTACTCAACCATAAAGTATTGATACACCTATCAAGTGTCCTAGACCTATGTAGTAACGAGAGGGCATTCAGAGACAGCATAACTTCGCCAGCAAATGAAGTCAACCTTGTTTACGTTTCTCTGGCAGCAAAATATAAACAAGCCAAGGAGTGCATTTATGCATAATTACACATTCAGCTATGTTTAGCCGGGGAAAGGAAGACAAATTTTTGTAAATTTCTCGTTCAATTTTTATCCAAACCCAACCATAATTTAACCAATTTGTCCACGGCCTATGGCCATTAGCTCTACAAATTTCGTATCAGAATGTTTGATATTTTTTGAGTTATCGTGCTCACAGACAAACACACACATACAAACAAACATACAAATCCAGGTGGAAAAACATAACCTCCTAGCGAAGATAACTAACGGAGGTAATTATGCATTCAATTCTTTTCAGCCTGGAAAGGCAAGACAAACAGGTGTACCTGAGGTCTTCTGAATGAAAGCAGGCGGTCCCAGACCTACAATGGTCGCGGCTTTAATCACCACAATATATTCTTTACTCGGACTCAGCCCACCGTAAGCGTAACTCGGCTTGCTGCTTTCTGATATTTGTGTTGTTCTGACACAGGCAAAGTCAGGACCATATTCTCGTATACACACGTTATAGTAGATAATAATGCCATTTTGTAATTCCGGGTGAGGAGCTGACCATGAGAAACTAATCGTTGATTCGTCCACGTATCTCACTGCTTTTCTTCTTGGCGGGCCACTGGGTTCTAAAACAGAGATAAAATATATGCTGTTATCTACTTAAAAATTTAAATGAATGAGAATTGATGAGAGTTGTCAAATGAGAGTTTGCATGAGAGTTTCATCAATTATCATGCTCCGGTCAAACGACTAGGTTCTTAAACAGAGAAAAAATATATACTGTTGCCTATTTAAAAATTTAAGCTCTGGTCAAAAGAAGATGAGAATTGATGAAAGTTAGCAAATGAGAGTCAAACGAGGTCACACGAGAACAAGAGTTGCATGAGAGTTGATTGGTGTTAAATCAAAAATCGCCCCGTGCAACATGGCCTTTAGTGCCTCATTTCTTATTCAAATACGAGGCGCGCAAATGTTAGAGAGGTATTTGTATCAGAGAGTTGTCCGTAAGGAGTGGTTCGAATTTTCTATCTACAAACCTTGGCACTACAAACCTGACTGGGCTGTTCTTTGGGTAATCCTGCCTAGCGGACCAAAACCAATCATGGTGGCTGCTTTGATCTCAATACTGTAAATACGATACGGTCTAAGCCCGCTGAACATGTACGATGTCTGTGTATATGGAACAATATCGTCATGCAGACAGAAGTTATGGGATTGGTTTCTAATACATAATGAATACTCCGTAAGCACGCCGTTTCTTTCTGAGGGGTCTGGGGGCGACCACGTAACGTTCATCTGATTATGAGTGAAGTTAGCAATTTGTAAATCTGTCGGAGGACCAGATGGCGCTAAAACAAATACAAAATATTTTAGTTCGATGATAATATATTTCAGTTCTGTGTACTGCACTTGAATCAAAACATATAGCTGCGATTGGAAGAATTAGAATATGCATTTCAAAGTATTCCATTTTATCCCGACTCAGAAGTCAGCATACGCAATCTGGAAAGTTCTTTGGAATTGTAGTGTTAAAATTATTTTGGTAATCTCTACTGGATCACTTTGATCCTACCATTAGATAATTTATGTGACTCTAGCATGAAGTAGCTTCGCCATGCCTTGAAAAGGTGGAGCGCGATTTAGACAGTGAGAATCTTTGTTCAAAAACACTAATTGAATAATTACTAGAACCAACAATAAATATTGGAATTTTCCAAGCATATTTTCCGCTCCCATCTCGTCTTGTCCCACACCTTTTTTAAAGCCCCTTTGTCACAATCTTGGACATAACTGGTTGAGACTACCTTTCTCTCTATACAAAATACGCATACCCCCTATAAAAAATTCCACGCGTAAAATCATGCTGCCCTTCTTAAGCTCCACTCCCCCAAATCAATGTCGAGCTTGTGTCATGGCAAAATGCCAAAAGTTGTTTCTGGATTGTTCACACATTGAACTGGCGAGAGGGGATCACGAAGTTTGTTTTGTCAATGTACATTAACCATGAAATTGTGCTTGGAATAGTCACAAGTGTTATGTCCAAGATTATGCGAATTATCTAAAATTGTGAATACACCCTTTCGATAATTACGTCACAAATCTCCCCTTGGCCTGGAGCCTCATTCTCGTGAAATGTAAACGAATTGCATTTCTTTTTTATTCACGAGAGCGAGGCTCCCAGACGAACGAAATATTCGTGGCATAATTACCGATAGGTTGTATTGGGTAACAACGATGTCCACAAGTGTAAGTGAATCTTGTATACTCTCCACAGATGTTCAAAATAGTCCCTTACCTGTCTGTAACGTTCTGTTAACCACCAACGCAAGTGGCCCAAAACCAGCACTTGTGCCAGCGGATATCTTAAAGATATACTTCGTGTAAGGTTTCAGTCCAGTCACCGTATACTCATTAGTATCTTTACCGAGTACGATTTGTCGCTGACAAGGGCCAGGAGACGTGCTGAAGACCCGGATGCAGATGGTATGTTTGCTAATCCATCCATTGCGCAACTCGGGATCTGGAAGTAACCATGACAACGAAATGCTCGTGGTTCCCACGTGCGTCGTGCGTGCGTCGTGCGTGCGTCGTGCGTGCGTCGTTGGGTGGACCATCTGGAGCTACGTGTGTGGAGAGAATAAGAAAAATAGAATGAATTAGATAAATGAAGCCAATTCTTGGGATGAAATTAGCATGCAGTGGTGAGTGTGAAATAGCCTTGATACTGATTTAAAAATCATCAAATCGCATCGCATTTAGAAAAAAACAAAAAATACATTTTCTATACAATTTATCCTAAATCGTATATTACACTATATTTCGTTAGGGGGGGCGGGGTTTGTATGTAAGCAATGCTTTTAGTCTTGACATGGCTAGAAAACAACAGGCATTTCTAATGCTTTTAAAGCTTTTTATGTGTCAGTTTTTCAAAATGAATCTGAGACAACCAATTTATGGGTTAAAACAAAAAAATTTTTATTTAATTTTTTATTTATTTATAAACCTCGCCACTTAGTTACATAGAAATAACATTACTCAAACAAAAAGAAACATTACAACATATAAAATTACATATATAGATTAGGGAATTAGTTGTGGCAGGGTAACCGCAACAGCTAAATGCCAATTACTGCGGACCCGGCAGACAAAATAAAAATACGATTAATTAAAAACAAGTTATGGGCGCATTCAAACTTCGATTTCAGATTTCCATGTCCGAGAGTTTTCAGGGTCGTAGTAGCTAGATAGGGCAGAAGTATAATACTTCCACAATTTAGCCTTAAAAGAGGACAGGGAATTGCTATTTTTACGAATATCATTAGGTAAAATGTTCCAAACTCTAGTGACCCTATTTATATAAGAAGTCTGATAAGTTTTTGTACGAAAAAAGTGTTGTTGAAAGATTATCTCATCACTAGGAGCAGAAAATCGTGTTGATCGACTCAGTAATTTGGGCTTGGGTAGCACTTCAGGACTGATATCAACTAAGCCATTCGATGCTTTAAAAAGCAGGACCAAGTCTAACAACCCATGCCAGTAACAAATAGGGGGCAAATTACATTCCATCAACCTTTCTTGGTAGGTGGCAGCACAACGGAATGTATGTTTAGAATAAACTTGGCGGCTCGTCGTTGTACTCTTTCTAACCGCTTAATAAGCAAACTAGTTTGTGGTGCCCAAAGTTGATGACTGACTCTGTCAAAAGTTTTGGCGATATCTAGGTAGATCACGTCTACCTGACCAGAGCAATCAAGTTGTTTCCCAATTTGTTTGGTCTATTCCACCTAATTCTCGAGTAGGAAAACGTTTTTAAACGTTTAAAATTAATTGCAAAAGGGAATTTACGATGGCACATGCCAGAAATTTGGAAGGAAATTATGCAATTTTTGGAAGGAAATTTCGTAGAAAATGGATGAGAAAGGGAAATTTAGTTTTGGGCAAGTGGAAGCACTGTATAATTATTTACTATGAAGACTTATTGAAGGGTTTTCACTTGTTTCCATCTATCAAACTGACGTTATGCAATTTTCCCGATTTTCAAAGATTTTCATGTTCGTTTTTCTTGATTTTTCTTCATCAATTTGGTTATGGTTAGGTTAGGGTTAGGTTTTGGATGGGGTAAGTTTTAGAGTTAGGGTCAGTTACAAAGTTTTTCACTTTACTTCAAAGTTGAAAAAATGACGTAACGGCAGTTTGGCAGATGGAAACAAGTGGCGACCGACTTGAAGAGACAACCCAGCAGTGAGCTCCATATATATATATCTGGAGTGAGAACTTATGTCCAAAAAGTGAAGCCAAAGATGGCGGAAATTGACGTCCAGTGCCAATCCCTTTCTATTGTTTTCGACCGCGCGGTTTGCACAAGCCGGCAAGGAGTGCGCCGAAATTTCGTGTTTTTACTCCGATTTAAACAATAACATCATGATTTTATGAACTAATAACTTGATTAGCGATGCGATCTGTTAGAAAAAACTGGAATTAGCTGGATAAAATGATATGAAAACTGTTTATGACCTTCATGAGTTTGGACGTCAATTGCCGCCATCTTGGCTTCACTTGGCCTATTGGCCGAACATTAGAAGTTCTTACTCCAGATATATATTGAGCTCACTGCAACCCAGTGAGACCCAGTGAGCTCCATATATATCTGGAGTAAGAACTTCTAATGTTTGGCCAATAGGCCAAGTGAAGCCAAAGATGGCGGCAATTGACGTCCAAACTCATGAAGGTCATAAACAGTTTTCATACCATTTTTCTAGCTAATTCCAGTTTATACTAACAGATCGCATCGCTAATCAAGTTATTAGTTCATAAAATCATGATGTTATTGTTTAAATCGAAGTAAAAACAAGAAATTTCGGCACACTCCTTGCCGGCTTGTGCAAACCGCGCGGTCGAAAACAATAGAAAGGGATTGGCACTGGACGTCAATTTCCGCCATCTTTGGCTTCACTTTTTGGACATAAGTTCTCACTCCAGATATATATATATAGAGCTCACTGGTGAGACCATCAGCGCTTCCACTTTGAAGGAAATTTCCTTTTGAAAGGAATTTTTTGCAAAATGAAGGAAATTTGAAGGAAATAAATTTTGAGGGAAATGTGAAGGAAATTCTAGAAGAACAAAGGAAATTTGAAGGAAAATGCAAAATATCGCCAAAATTGGTAATATTTAATATATTTTGAAAATAAAGCGTAAAATAAGCCTCAATCTGATCACAATTTAACCGAAAGTAGAAATTGTAGAATTTATATTTAGTCATCTATAAAATGATCTAATGAATATGGCTCGGCCCAGAATAATTTGAAAGCGAATACTTCATGTAATATCAATATTATAAATATAATTGCATAAATCATAATAATTAAATCTTTGTTGATATAAATCTTTGTTGATATGCACGTAAATTTCATATTTTTCAAACAATAACATGTTTTAGTTATAATCACATTGTAATTCTTATTACTTTATTCTTACAAAAATAAGTACTCGATAAAGTGCAGAAAAAATATCATAATTTCTGACAAGGATAATCGGTGTAGCTAATTATTCAATTTTGTCTCCCTGAATGACGTCATTCTGTTTATAGTTTTGGTTATCTCACTTATCTGTACGGAAATAAAGTCATATAATTGTGTTTAGACTTTAGAGCAATGATAAAATTGAATATCCAGATGATTGTTCTGTTGAGAAAAGGCTATTTTGGAGAATATTCAACGTAATTTGATTAAATTATTTAAAGGAAATTTGAAGGAAATTTCACAATTTTTTGAAGGACATTTCGGTCAAAATAAGGAGAAAAAAAGGATTTTTTGGTTTTTCAAAGTGGAAGCACTGGAGACCATCCCTTGAGCAGTGAGCTCTATATATATATATCTGGAGTGAGAACTTATGTCCAAAAAGTGAAGCCAAAGATGGCGGAAATTGACGTCCAGTGCCAATCCCTTTCTATTGTTTTCGACCGCGCGGTTTGCACAAGCCGGCAAGGAGTGTGCCGAAATTTCGTGTTTTTACTCCGATTTAAACAATAACATCATGATTTTATGAACTAATAACTTGATTAGCGATGCGATCTGTTAGAAACAACTGGAATTAGCAGGAAAAAATGGTATGAAAACTGTTTATGATCTTCATGAGTTTGGACGTCAATTGCCGCCATCTTGGCTTCACTTGGCCTATTGGCCGAACATTAGAAGTTCTTACTCCAGATATATATGGAGCTCACTGCCCTTGAGTGAGACAACCTTTCCTAAATTTACAATATATGATAGAATAGAGTTGTTGTGGTTGATTTAAACTATCCGCGAACCCCTTGAAGGTGAGTTAATAACTTTAATTTGTTTAATTTGTAACAAAACACGCGACTTCTGTGTTTAGATTCCGTGCTCGTCATATGTAGCGAAATAGTATCTATAAACAATCCGCTTGTTCAACGCAACAACACAAGGTTATTGTCATAATAATTTCCCATATAACTTTGTTTTCCTGCTTGTTTCTGCCACATTTTTCAACCGACATCGTTATACAGCTGATAAACTAGTCTGAGATTTAATGCATGACAATTTAAACTATACGAGTTACCAATATAAAGATTGAATTATATTCACTTAGTTGTTTACTTTTATCAGTAGATAAATATCAGAATTCTGTTAAACTTTAATTGACATGAGCCATTTACCTGGTTGTCATGTGAAAGTCGACTGCATTTTGCTTACTGATCAATTATTGCTGTTATATAAATGTTCTGTTATTAATAGCTATAAAATGTGCTTTCTAGCCAAAACCAGGTGCAATCACAGTGGCTTCTTTAATGTCTCTTAATCCTTGGAGAACCTTATATCCACTTTCCCTACCTTTGGACATCTGAAGTCAATTTACCCCTTGCTCTCTGGACAAAACAAATTTCCTCTGTAGGCATGATGTGAATATTTTTAGGAACAACCCAATAAAACTACAAAGTTCTATATTTCATGCATAAAATCGCACTCCTCCTTTAAGGGGTCGATCCATACACATTGCCACGAAACGCCAATTTGACGCTTGTGGGTGGGTGGGTTTTTCTTTGACGCTTGTCCGTGGCAGTTTGACACTTTTGAAGAAAGTATTCTTAAGTTACTTTTGTTTGCTTCTTTTACGAGGGAAAAACAGCGAAAATCTTCAAAGCCGCTTCGGTAGTTTTATATTAATACATACCCAACGTTACTCAAAAACAACATAAAATGTGTATAAAAATCGATTTCAACCTACCTTTTAATAATTCAAACACTAGCGTGTATGCTTCTTGATTGAGGAAAATAAAACATACCGTATTGTCACTTCCAAAAGGCAAAAACACAGTGTATTTATTAAAATTTTCGATATATATCCACATATACGGAACAATTATATATTGAATACCGAACAATTCAAACTTTTTCTAACTCGAAGTCTCGAACTGTTCCCCATGAATTCTGCATGGGAAATATATACTTATTATAGTTACAGTTACTGTTGTTACAGTTACTGTTGTTTTTCTATTGCCACGGATTGACGTTTTCAGGGTGGGTGGGTGGTTATGAAAAAGAAACGTCAAATTGACGTTTCTCGTGGCAATGTGGGTATGGATGCGACCCCTAACACGTGTTGAGTTTTGTGTTTCTTTTAATAACAGCTTCAAATAACAATAGATAATTTACATAATATAATCCAGTAACAAATGTCAATACATCGCCATGTTGATCACTTCTAAAAGAACAACTTATATACTTCATGTAACACTAATTATAGCTTAACATTACTGACGTAATACTTGAATGTCAACACTCCCACTTAATGTGAGCTATGATTATAACTGAATAACCCTTTTTAAATACGAAAACGTCTCTCTTTCGTCTTCCCTTAAACTAGATTCTCTGAATTTTTGAAAAGTTTGTCTTGGTAGACTCTTCGTCATAATATCAGCTAACATCTGAATGATCTGATCTGTACTGCAGTCAGGGGCGTAGGAAGCAAGTTAAAGTTGGGGGGCACAGGCTTTCAAGGCACTTTTTCATACAAAAAGGGCACCCTCAAGTAAATTCATTTTCGGCTAAACAGCGCAATTCATGCATGTCTTTGAAAATCTGACTTTAGTGGGTGTCTGTATTTCATGTACCTTTTTAATAAGGCAATCCACATTCATTGAGACATTAGCAAATTTTCAGCATTTTCATAAAGCTTTGTTACCTTTTAATATAATAATTTTAATATCAATATAATAAATTTAATTGTCAGTATTACCATTACGTGTCGCATGGTGCCTGTTGTATGCCGTTTTATTTAATTTCAACATAATAAACGAGTTTTAAAATTTAAACATGAACCTTTACCAAAAACTGTTGCAACTTTGAATATGTTATAACTTTGACCATATAAAATCTATATCGGGTGAAGCTTGAAGATTAATGTTTGTAGCAGTTATTTAGTTCAGTGGAATTTGCCAAAAAATCGTATTCTTTTGTCATTTTTTTCTGCAAATGCCTTAGCAAGTTCTCTAAGATCAACGCTATCTATTCTTTCTTTGTGAATATTAAGCATAAGTAGGTTATTGTATCTTTTCTGTGTCATTGTGCTCCTCAGGTACGTTTTGATGCGTCGTTGACCTGAAAAAGACCTTTCAGCAGTTGCGGCACTCATCGGAGCCAGCAGGTATATTTGTAATAGACGAACAATATTCGGTACGATAAATGCACCATTTTGCCCTTGGGTCACTGCTGAAATCACGGTATCCATTGTTGTCACACGTCTAACCTCTGGTAAACATTGCTTGATTATACCAGGAAGAAATCTAAGCTCAGTGGTTACTTGATCAAAATCGATTTCGTTGTCGTATGTTCCCTTGAAATCATCGCTTATATCACATGGCTCCCTGTTAGCGGCATTTAGGATAACATCTTCTATATGCTGAAGAGGTGCATATGACCTTTCATCAAATCGCCTATTCAGTTCTGCAAGAATTGCGTCAATTGCTTCACAGTACTGAGCTCGAAACATTGATTTTACCGAGTCATGCTGATGTTCCTCAGCATCTCCATCCTGTAGGCGTCGAGGAACTTTTCTTGGACGAGGAAGAACTGCCTCTTTTACCATACCAAGGGCATTTCCTTCTCTTGTGTTTGATCAAAAAGACATTATAAGAATCCTCTGAAGCTGCAAGTTGTCCTTTAAAGCACGCACTCCAACCATCACAGTCTGTGCGAGGATTCCTTTGGTTTGCATGGTAGTCGTGAGCTGTTCACAGACACAGAAAAGGTTCATTGCAAAATGCAAACCGAAAAAGGTCTTAAACTCGGTCATTTTCGTTGCAAGTCCCGCTGCTTTGTCACGCTTTTCCCGTTCACTTGCCGTTTTCGAAATACTCAGCAACGTAGAATGTAATGCCTGGTAATTATTCAATACTGCTGCGATTGATTTCGTTCTTACAGTCCATCGAGTTGGGCATAAAAGATGAAGACTATCAACAGATTCATCAGGATCTAGTTCTTTCGCAATACTTTCGTACGTAGCCATTCTCAGCGGTGAGCGTCGAATAAAGACAGCCAAATCCTGCACGAAACTCAAAGAATCATCAATAACTTCACTTTGATGTGTACACGATTTTAACGCTAGGTCTAACCTGTGATTTGCACAGTGAATACGGTGAGCTGCAGGGTTTTCAGCCTGTATTCGAGCCCCAACTCCACTTAGGTGGCCACTCATCGTTGATGCCCCATCATACGCTTGCCATCGACAGTCATTTAACCTGAGATTACATCGCAACAAAATATCTTTCAGTGCGACTTTTATCGTTTCAGCGTCAGGTTTCTCGATCAGATACATTCCGAGAAAGTCTTCATGAGTTGTCAAATCTGGCAAAGACACCCATCGTAATATGCATGTTAATTGCTCTTTGTTACTGATGTCACGGGATTCATCCGCAATCAGTCCGAATAATCCTAAATTTTCTTTAATATCTTGCAAGATTGAACGCAAAACGGCATTGCCCATCATTTCGACGAGTTCATTAATGATATCTGGGCTGATATATCGTCTATCTTCAATCCATTGGTTTAACTCGGGAACATCTTCCGCTCTTGTCTTGAGCATTTGAATTAGGTTACTTTCCATTGATTCATGCCCACGGATAGCAAGGCCTTGACGTACAAGATACTTTAGACTACTCAGCTGTTTTAGAAAAAGGAACCGGTGAAATTCTTTCTCGTCTTTACATTGCTTTTCCAGCTGGACACCAACGTTCATGTTTGCGTTCTTCAAGAACAAACATTTCTCAACACACTCTTGGTGGTAATGGGAATTTTGATGCTTCTCTAGCTTTTCTTGGCATTTCTTCCAATTACTAAAGTTCCCTGAAGAGAACGCGTTCTCGCTGTGATAACTGAATAAATTTAGCTGTTTTTCGCCACCTGTTTTGCAGAAAAAACAAGCTATAGTACCTCTCGTCAAACAGTACGTTATCCAGCTATATTTTGAAAAAATGGACGATGGACACTGTCGATTTTTTCCATCGCTGCAGATCTGCTTAACGGAAGTTTTCTGTAATTCTTTTGAAGTTGGCTTGTACGGAGAACTTTGTGTGCAGCAAATTGACTCACAACCTAATTGACTACCACTGGTGGAGCTGACTTTTGGATCTGGACTGCAGGTAGACTTGCGGGTTATAGGACTTGCGGATGTGATGACAAATGGAGATTTAGAAATATCAGTCTCAGAATCGTTGTCTACTATAGTTGACTCAGCAGATTGTATCACTTCTTGGGACAAGTTTGATGCTAATTTTTCAGCAGAAGTAGATTGGTGATGTGTAAGTGGTAGGTCAGGTGGTTTTTCAATAATATCGGAGCTGTCTGACTCATGTGAATGTAGACTGGAATCTTGTGCATCAAGATTGCTTGTCAACCTCTCGGTTGCTGCATTTCTCACAGTATCAGGGAAGGGCTATTTGATTCGTGTGAATGCGAACTGAAATCTTCTGCATGAAGGTTAGTTGTCGAATAATTCGAATCCTGGGTCTTCGACGAATTGCCCGGAGTTTTCACGAAACCAAATGTACTGAGTTTTGGTATACCGGATGCTGTCTCGTTTAGCTGTTTTGTCCGTAATCTCTTGCAGCGTTCTTTCGGGGCATTTTCACCTTCAACACTGATATAACAATAACAAATCGCCAATGTGCTATCTTTTAGCAGATTAATTTGTATTACATCTCGTCTCGATCAATAAAGTAATTTCGCTGCAGAGTCGTGTTAGTATTATATAAATGTAAATATTATAAATATGAAAGCATGGCGTATAATTATTGATTTATTCTCAAATCAGTTTTGGGTTTGGTAACTTAGCAACAAGAAGACATGATATTTCCGGTTGGGAAAACTTCCGGTATGTGTGCTATTTTTATTAACGTGAATGTCGCAATTCGCAATCGGCAAGCCGGGGCTTCTCGAAAAAACATTTAAAAGCTAGTGAATGCTGGAATCCTACAAAATGTTTTAGTACATTCATTTCGGCACAATCTCATATCTTTCAGAAAGGCATACCAATGTAAGGCATGAAAAAAGGGCACTTTCCTTGTAAAAAGGGCACTTTTTCTTATCACTTTGAAAGTTGGGGGGGCACGTGCCCCCAGTGCCCCCCCCTTCCTACGCCACTGACTGCAGTATTTCATGTTGATAGATCTATCGTTGACTTTGTCTCGAAAAAAGTGATATGCCGCGTCAATGCGTTTAGTACGGTTATGGAATCGTGGATTTTTAGATAGTTCTATGGTATTTTTAGATAGTTCTTGATTATCTTCATTCATAACCGATGCTTGATCTTGTTTTTCTCCGATGTCGTTTAGTAATCTTCTTAACCACACAAGCTCTTGTGTTGCATGACTGAGCGCCACATACTCGGCTTCGGTTGTTGATCTGCTAACACATGGTTGTCTTTTGCTGCACCAGCTTATAGTTGATCCATTTATCTGGAAGGCATATCCAGATGTTGATCTTCTTGTATCCAAGTCGTTTGCCCAATCTGCGTCTGAATAACCGACTATAGAACATGTTGCACTTCTGCCTTCGAACACTAGACCATAGTTCATAGTACCTTTGATATATCTTAGGACTCTTTTTGCACCAACCCAATGTTCTTTGCTTGGTTTCGCCATGAACTTTGATAGTATGCCACCTGCGGAGGCTAGATCTGGTCTAGTTGCGGTGGTCGCATAGGTTAGACATCCTATCAGCTTCTGGTATTCGTTGGTATTTGTGGGATTTTCATCTTCTGGCAATTCTTGAAAATGTTTCCCAGGCTCTAGAGGAGTTGACACTTGACACAGGTCTGCATTGCTCCATACCGAATCGCTTTAGA
Organism: Trachythela sp. YZ-2020; assembly: GCA_016169945.1. Taxonomy (NCBI): domain Eukaryota; kingdom Metazoa; phylum Cnidaria; class Anthozoa; order Malacalcyonacea; family Clavulariidae; genus Trachythela; species Trachythela sp. YZ-2020. Next base: position 2,956,463 of record JADLSH010000121.1, on the reverse strand, counting down.
ATACCTTCTAAATATTTGGTTTGACTGATCGTCATCTGTCCTCTTTCTCTATCTCTTTTAATAAGCATTCCGAGAATATGCTTCACTTCTCCCATATCCTCAATCTTGAACTTCAAACCGATGAACTTCAAACCGATTAACTTCTTCTCTTCATTTAGCATGGATAAATCATTGGAAAACAGCAGTATATCATCGACGTGGATTGATAGAATAACAAACTTGATAATTCCATTCTGATCTTTGATAGATTTCATATACAAACATGGATCAGAGTTCATTTGTTTGTATCCTCTTGACTTTAGAAATGTGTCGATGGCATTGTTCCAGCATCTCGCGGATTGTTTTAGTCCATGAATACTTTTCTTCAGCTTACAGACGTGGTTTGGACATTCCTTGCTAACATAACCGTCTGGTTGTCGCATATATACTTCTTCTAGGTTTCCTTGCAAGAATGCTGATTTGACGTCCATTTGGTGGACTTCCCAATTGTTAGCATTTGACAGAGCTAGTAATGATCGAATCGTTGTACTTTGCACTACAGGTGAAAATACTTCCGAGTAGTCGATTCCTTCGGTTTGAGTGTAACTTTGGATCACTAGTCGAGCTTTATATCTTTGTACACAGCCGTTTTCATCTCTCTTTACTTTGAAAACCCATTTGCTGCCTACAACATGCTTGCCTTCGGGCAACGGAACAAGTTCCCCAGTGTCGTTTTCAATTAAGGAATTGAATTCTGAATCGGTAGCTTTCTTCCATTCTGTTGAATATTCTCCGGAGATGGCTTCTTTAAGATTAATTGGTTCATTTATATCAGCAGTTACTGTATATCGTTCGCTAGATAACATTCCTCATCGAATGTATTGGGTGGTCTTCGTATTCTTCGTTCATCGACGTTTCGAACTTCATTCATGAACGTCTCCTCGAAGGTTGCTCCCACTTGCTGGTCATCAGCTCGTTGGTTTGGTTCGACATTCTCTGCGACTCTTTGATTAGGAACTTCGTTTTGTTCTTGACTTCCGTCAGAAAGAATTTCTTCAACCGCTAATGGAATGTCAGAATCTGTGCGATCATCAAAGTTGGTTGAACTTTGGACATCAAAGTCATGAAATTTCTTCTCTAGAAATATGACATCAGGACTGCGAGTAAATTTGCGAGAAATAGGATCGTATAACTTATATCCTTTCACACCCTCGGGGTATCCCACGAAAAACGACTTTCTGGATTTTGGCTCCAGCTTCTTTCTCTGATTGTCAGGAATATGCACGTATGTAACACATCCGAATACGCGTAGATTCGACACATCAGGTTTCTTCTTGAACAAGCATTCATACGGAGTGATACCAGTTAAGGCTGTCGTTGGGCTGCGGTTTCGGACGTAAACCGAGGTAGTGGCTGCTTCGGCCCAAAATTCATTTGGCATCTGTGCATGGGATAACATGGATCGTGTTGACTCTACGATGGTGCGGTTCATTCTTTCCGCTACGCCATTCTGTGCTGGGTTGTATGGTACGCTTAGTTGATGAACGATACCATTCTCCTCCATTATCCGAACGTAGAATCTTGATTGGATTTCCTCCAACGTTCATAGCATAGGCATGGAACTCTTTGAATCTTTCCAAGACTTCGCTCTTATTCTTCATGAAATAAACAAACGTGTACCGTGAGTAATCGTTACATAATATCATGATCCACCAAGAGACGATACGGACATTGGACCACAGACATCACTATGGATAAGTTCGAATGGCTCACTAGCACGATAATCAGCAGTCTTCGGATAAGGACAGCGATGTTGCTTCCCTTTGGTGCACGCTTCACAGAATCGATCCTCATTTGTCTTGCTTATACCGTCCATTCCACTTACCATACCTTTGTCAATGAGTTTGTTCACATTGTTCATTCCGAGGTGACCAAATCTACAGTGCCATATATACCGATACAATACAATACAATCTTTATTTAACTCTCCCCAAAGAGGCTTTTCAGAGTCAATTACAAACATACAGTATATACATTACATTACTTTATAATATCCCTACCCCTATATATAACTTTTACAAACGTTGCTAAGATATTATTTTTTATTATTTTTTTTTTAATTTAAATTCGACGGGTGTATCACTTCAGAGACATAAATTAAAGAAACGAAAGAGGAGAAATTTAAACCGAAAATACTAGAGACTAAGGATCTGGTTGAAACTGTAAATTGACCAAAGATTTAGAAAGTAGTACTTTGGTTTTAACTGACGCACTAAAGTGAAGTGATATGCCTGTCGAAGTAATTAGTAATTAGTAATTAAAAATTATGACCTATGTATCAGGGGCGGATCCAGGATTTTTCGTACGTTAGTCCAAATATCTGACAATCCAAGTTTGCGCCACAGGCGCAAAATTGGCCGAGCGCCGAAGGCGCGAGCAACCTAGAGGGGTGTGGGGGCATGCCCCCCCAGAAAATTTTTGATTTTTGAACCTCGGAAACACCATTTGCGGCACTCTGGGAGCAGCTTCAACCAAAAATTAACCTCATAAGATGGGACCCAATTATAACAATTTTCAGTCTCACTGACTCAAACAAATCACTCCTTAGGGATTTCACTTCACTTGATCAGATATTTGAATCATTGAATGTGTGCCCTATGAAACTACGTCTGTGGCTGTGGATTAAAAACATGAATTTCACAAAATAACACATGATCGTATTACACATTTGCACCAAGCTATGCCATGTGGTATTGCCTTGTATATTGCTCCATATACATTATATAAATCCAGTATAGATATAGATAATATTAAACTAATATTAGTCCACAAAAAGCATAAACAAACTTCCGATTCGCATGGGTATTAAACTTGGTTCGCTGTAAATCTTATCTATAAAGTATATTATTATAAAGCGTCGAGTCTAAGTCTATGTAAATCAGTTCACCTCATCACCTACGTGGGTCAATACTTTGCGCACAAATAAACAGTATAGGAGAATGTATTAATAATGTATAGAGTCAAATTTAGTCAACATATAATATATTTACCTTAGGGCCGTACAACAGTTGCTCTTTCGATCTCGAACGTACTTCGGGATGTATGATTCGGCACCAAAATTTCTCCCAAGGCGAAAGCTTGTGTTGTTGATGGCGCTCACTAGCTCTTCAACAGAACTCTTCGGTGAAGCGTCTATTCGCTTCTTTAGATCAACTTCAATATCTTGAAGATATCGCCGATCGTTTTTCGCAAACGCGGACTGTACGTTCTCGTAAATACTAGCAGACATTGGGATTTCTGGCTATGCTACTTTGTTGAACCTTTGCGGTCAAAGCTGCGATCAGAACGGCCTTCTATAGTTCTATAAATATATTCAGGCTGATCAGGCTGACTCGCTCTGATCGGTCAAAATTATGCAGCCAATGAGAACTCAGATATTTTTTAAGATTGGCCAATGGCAGAGCTTATATTTGTGCCCCTGATGAGTTGCCCGGTCAGAACTCCCCGGAAAGTGGTCAACATCGCTGCTAACCAATCAAATGACCAGATTTGCCACCAAGTCGGTCAAGATTCAAGCGGAAGACCGCTGTTTTGACTGATCATCATATTGCTTTACATAAACCTTTACCGCTGAACGCAATGTAATTACTGGACTACAAACTTAAATATGCTGACGCCACTGAATCAATTTGATAACTGGACCGCGATTTGAATTCGAATTAATTAACTTCGCAACTTTTTACCCTAGTCGCGTGACCGGGTTGATCATTTCTGGATCCGCCCCTGCTATGTATCATGTGCAGTCGCGGATATGTCTTTCTAATAGATACTTGAGTACTTTATGCTTAAAAATATTGACAGACGTAGACGTTTTTATTTCCTCTGGAAGTTCGTTCCACAGAGAGATGGCGCGATAGATAAATGTTCGTTGTCCAGTAGCACTTTTTGTTCTGGCCACTAAGGCCTTTAGAGTTAGTATTTGTTTGTCGCCATTGTTATTTCGTTTCGCGGCATTTTCACGCTATGCCGCACGTTATTGGCTAGTGTTCATAGCCAGGGGGGTTGGTTTTCATTCATGGTTCACTTGCTCGATTCACGCTTCTGTGAGCATTCTTTTTCACGGGTCGAAATATCTGAATAAATGCTTTAAAACTTGTTCATTTTCGTCTCGCTTAAACGGCTGTTGAAGGGTAACGAGTCTCGCTCTTCCCGAAGGAACAGAACAGTGAAAAAGAACCACATTTCACGCGTATAAACATCGAGAATTCGAAGGCTACGAAGCGACGAATGGATAAATTTTGCAACATGGACAACACCGCTGCAAATACAGTTTCGAACAGCCAAGAAAACAGCCTTTCTACAACGGACAGCTCAACACTGGACCCCACTATCGTCGACGAGCCCGAGGTAGGGAAATTAGATACGGTTTTACAGCAAAATACAAGCGATAATACGGGGGAAACGCACACGAACGATATTATATTAAATATAAACTCGTCCGAAGTAGACATAGAAGCGGCCGAAAATACATCGATTATCTCGAATATGGGGCCATCAGATCGGCCCAAAAGATCGGCAAAACCCTCGGGAAAGTACATTGAGAACAGGCTTCAATCCGATGAAGCAAAACTAGATAAATTATGGCGAAATATTACTAACGCTGCGACTAAATTACATGAATCACCCGATTCATTAGATCAAATAAAATCCCATACGTCAGAAGTACGTTCGCTCTTTCACCAGTACAACACTGCTTCCTTGTCACTCTTGGAGTTTCTTGGTGGCCTAAGCGACCCCCAATACCAAAAAGAATACGAAACACTGCAAAAACTCATAAATAACCGTAGTCAATATATTCATGCAACCATAAATGAAGCAAACCAGCGAAAGAAGGAACTTTTGCTAGAAATTAATTCATCACGCCGATCTCATAGTTCTCGTAGCTCAACGTCCTCCACTGCGGCTCGAGCTCTCGCTAGAGCTGAAGCGACAGCAGCGTTAAAGAAGGTAGAAATGCAAAAATGGAGGTCATTGCGAGAGTCTCAGTCTGCCTTAGAAATACAACACCAAGAACTAGCCCTAGCCCAAAGAAAGATGGAAGAAAAAGCTCGAATGGAACATCTGCGACTCGAAGAGGAAGCAGTAGTTGCCGTAACAAAAGCCCAAGCTATTGACAGAGAAATGAGCTTCGATGAAAACCGAGAACCCGATCGCCCTAATCTGCCTAGAGATGATCCAGTCGAAAGAGTTCAACACATGTCAGAGCAGGTGTCAGGACGTGAGGACACGATTGCAAAGTTGAGTAACATCGAGAACTTTCCTGATTCAGCATCTTCCAGCCCTTACAATCTCGCTAACCTAATTAACCAGGCGTTTCTTACACCTATGAACAATTTCAATCCTTTACCTTCAACCAATCCGCAAATCGCAATTAACGGGGAATCACTTGATTTTCGAATTACCGAATTTTCTGTTTTTAAGAAACTGGCAACGCTAAATCCAAGTAAGGCAGGTGGACCCGATGGCATCCCTAGTTGGGTGCTTAAGGAAAACGCAGATATTCTAGCTTCTCCTATATCAGATATTTTGAACAGTACCTTTAATGAAGCGCATGTTCCCCAGTCATGGAAGCAGGCGAATATTATTCCAATCCCAAAAGAGAAACCAATAAGAGACGTGAATAAACATTTGCGCCCAATATCTCTAACACCAATTATATCTAAAATCGCCGAAGACTATGTCGTTAGTATGTTTGTTAAACCTGCCGTGCTTCAGAGAATCGATTCTAACCAATACGGTACAGTCCCTAAATCAAGTACTACTCAAGCCCTCGTAAGCATGCTTCATTCGTGGAATGGTTCAACAGATGGAAACGGTGCAACGACTAGAATTGTGTTGTTCGACTTCAAGAAAGCCTTTGACCTGATTGATCATCATCTACTCCTTAGCAAGTTGGCAACCTATGACATACCCCAACATATCATTATGTGGATCACAGACTTCTTGTCGTGTAGAAAGCAAAGAGTTAAACTCAGTCAGGACTGTTATTCAGAGTGGGAATCAGTACCGGCAGGAGTTCCCCAGGGAACAAAACTAGGTCCTTGGCTATTCGTAGTCATGATCAATGACTGGGAAATTGCTGCTTCTGAAATGTGGAAATATGTGGACGATACGAGTATGGCTGAAACTGTCGAGAAAGGAAGTGCAAGCTCAATTCAAGATTCCGTTGATGACTTGACCGAACAAGCATTGGCCAATAAATTCCAACTGAATCAAAGTAAATGCAAAGAGTTGCGGGTAGGTTTTAGTAAATCGAGTACATATTTTGAGCCAATCAAAATTAATGATATTCCCTTGGAGGTAGTAAACTGCGCGAAGATACTGGGTTTAATTATTTCACACGATCTCAAGTGGAACGAACATGTGTCTGAAATTATTAAGAAAGCAAGGAAGAGACTGTATTTCCTATCACAGCTGAAAAGATCACATTTGGATACAAGAGAACTTATCCAGTTTTACACCACCTGTATCAGACCTATTACCGAGTACGCGTGTCCGGTGTTTCACGACAGCCTGACAAAGTATTTATCACATGACTTAGAGATGATACAAAAAAGAGCCATGAGAATCATTTTCCCTTGGGTATCATACAACGACGCCTTATCCACTGCAGGTCTTCAAACACTGAATGACAGAAGACAAGAACTGACAGAAAAACTGTTCAAAGATATTGTTACTAACAATGATCATAAATTACACAGCCTACTTCCTCCATATAATGATAATGATATTAACTTGAGGAACAATCGCAAGTTTAATGTCTCTTTTAACACACAGCGTTACAAGAACAGTTTTATCAACTTTAACGCATTGAAAATGTAGTATTGTTAGAATATTTTATAATTTTATAATAAATCATATAGTGTATCATATTAATCTATTGATTATTAGTAGACATTAGTTATCGTTTGTAAAGTATTTTAGTACATGCTAGAGCTAGAATTGTAATATTTAACTTAATTCAGCTTTTGGGCTGCAATGTTTTATACAATAAACCATCTATCTATCTATCTATCTATCTATCTACTTGAATTCGCAAGACTTTGAAGAACCGAACCTTGACCACCTTTCCCTTCCTGCTGCCATCGACACACAAGCCGACCAGGTCAACGACCAAGCCCACAAAATACCACCCAAAGAAGAACTAAACCCAACAGCAAATATATTCGCTCCCCAACCCCCAAATTATCAGAAAGACCCTAATTCAAATCCCCTGAGCGCTTGTATCAACTTCATGGCCCGTCGAGAGCTGATTGCCAATAAGATTCAAAAATTCGACGACAACCCAAGAAATTTTTACAGCTGGAAAGAATCCTTCAAGAACATGATACGAGACATTAAGATAACCCCTAGCGAAGAATTATCTCTCATAATAGAGTATACCTGCAACGAATCAAAGAAACTTGCTCAACGGCTTCGGAATGCATACATCAACAAACCCACCGAAGGTGTAACGATACTATGGCAGAAACTTAGTCAGCGGTTTGGTTCCAACGCAGTGATTACAGAAGTACATTTGAACAAACTGAGAGACTTTCCTAAAGTCGGATTTAGAGACAACAAAAAACTTGAAGAGTTCTTGCTTTTAGAATTGCTTTTAGAATTACAGTGCGCTAAGGCTGATGGGGGATATAAAGGTCTTAAAATCCTCGACGAGCCGGTCTACATCAAACCCGTCATTGCTAAACTCCCCGGCGATATCCAAAGCAGATGGCAAAAACATGCGTTCCGCTATAAGAAACAGCACGCCGGAGTAGACTACCCCCCATTCTTCGAATTCGCTACCTTCATTCAGGAGTTATCCCTTGAAAGAAACGACCCTAACCTAATCATAGACATTCCCGAGAGGAAGAATTTAGGTGCACGACAGCCAACCTGGCGCCAAGAAATTAGCGTGAAGAAAACCGGAATCGACGCTGAAGATCACGGAGTCAGACACGATCCCCAAGTTCGTAACCCCACCAACTGGTGCATTATCCACCATAAAGAACATCCATTGAACAAGTGCAGAGCCTTCCAAGCTAAGTCCCTCGACGAGAGAACCAGAATACTGAGACAGAATCGAGTATGCTTCCGCTGCATCGCATCGTGCGATCATCTTGCAAAGGACTGCAAGGCTAAAGTTACATGTACAGAATGTGGAAGTGATAAGCATCTGGCGGCCCTCCACGTTGACGGCGAGCAAAAGCATGGCGGGGAGCAGGCAGCAAATAAAGATCAACCTGGCAATCGTACCGGCACTCAACAAAACCAGCAGTCAGGAGAGGTTACAACGAAATGCACCGAAGTGTGCGGGAGTTCCCCCGGTGGAAAATCATGCTCGAAGATTTGTCTGGCCAACATTTACGTAAGCGGACATCCAGAAACCAAAGTGAAATCGTACGTAGTAATTGACGACCAGAGCAACAGTTCCCTAGCAAAGTCTGAACTCTTCGATCGCCTGAACGTCCATGGTAAAACTATTACATACTCACTTAAGACATGTGCAGGAGTGTCCCAGATTCAAGGAAGATGCAGCAAAGACCTCATTGTGGAATCGATGGACGGTAATAAAAGACATACATTAACAAACGTTGTCGAGTGTAACGCTGTTCCAGACTCAAAAGAAGAGATACCTACACCCCAAGTAGCCCAAGCTCACCCACACCTACGCGGAATAGCCGACGAGATACCTGAAATCTGCGATGATGCAGAAATCCTTTTGCTTATCGGTCGAGACGCACCTCCGCTTCAAAAGATACATGAGTCACGCAATGGCTCCAGAGATGCACCATGGGCTCAGCGTCTAGATTTAGGATGGGTCGTCATCGGCAACGCTTGCTTGGACGGCGCTCACAAACCCACAATCGTGGACATAACAGTTGATAAAATTGTTTAAATTTTCCCGAACACACATTCGACTAACTTCATTAGGCTTTCGCCCCCTTCTCCCCCAACCAATGTTGCTATTATTATCCCCAGACTTAAAACGCAACATACCAACATTGTCTAGGGGGAAGGGGGGATATCCAAGGTCAAATACAGAAATTATAGTACAATTTATACTCTGACAGACGCACTTTGGAATTTTATTAACAAGTTATGTCCAGGATTGTCTGAGAACGGACCTTGAAAGAGCGAGAATATGTTGGGTTATATTGACGATTTAACGTCTGAATTACTCTGCTATACATTAGATTGTCATAAAACAGACCGTGTTTTAAAGATTTAAAAGGGATTGTTCGATTATTTATTTCTTAAGTGTTGCATAAACATATAATACGCGAAATTGACTGTTGCAATTAATAGCGCGCGTAACAATTCTACTGTCAAGGTAATGAGCGTGCAGGGTAACTATTGTCAATATCGTACATAGAATGTATGATCTGTCCTTATTTGGCAATTATCATCTTGCAGTGTAAGCCACTCTAATTTAAAGTCAATTTTAAGCATTTTTACCGACATTGCTGACGGGAAACTGAAGTAATTTGCATTATAGGCCTGTTAAATCTTGGTCGAAATCACTATGTCTTAGTTTATACCGTTATATACAGCGTTATAATAAGCATATAACGAGAGTTTAAAAGCATTTATAGGATATAAAACAGAACTTGCTATGTACTAGTGCATTATCAATTCGAATAACTTAGGATATATGAGTGTGTGCGAACATATATCCGTAGCAAAAGTCGAATGTAATATGATGCGCACTTGATTGAGACTCAATGGATAATAACTCGACGGTTAACCGCACGGTTAACCATAGCTAAATCTTAATTATATTTAAAGCAATGTTATAAATTTATACCTTTTGGGACTTGATTCTTTTATTAGATATAAAGGAACCCTTAAGAAACGTTTTAGGAGCAATTACTGTTAGCATTGGCGTATTCCAACGGTTAACCACGGTTAACCACTATTTTGTATATATAATTGAGTCTTTAGTATATTTAAATTACTGTGGTTAACCGTGGTTAACCGTCGCAGTTTTGAACAATTCATAGTTGTGAACACTTGATTCTTTTCGATGGTTAACACTATGTTGAGAAACAGCAAATATGCTAAAATGCAGCCACATTTATCGCCACAAAGTCAAAATTTCTCATTATTGCTTATGGTTAACCGTGAGTTAACTGTGGTTAACCGTTCGGCGCCACTGGATACCAGTAGGTCTTATTCGCCCCAAAATGCGATTTATGTCCACTTTATATTTACAAAGCATCCCAATTAACGGCAAAACACAGATATTAAATTCTCCTGATACATTTCTTACAAAGTATTTTTAATCTTTAGGTTTATGTACTGCATACGCATGTACTTTCACTAAAGACGCTCGTGAGCAATATTTTGTCAAATTCACATATATAGTCTTTATCAGCATTGCCTTTGCTTAAACATTAAAAATAGTTCAAAAACTTAAAGGTTAGCATCACTTGAAAGCTTAGTGGTCTGTCCTTAAACAAATGTGTAAAATGGACCTTAAGATTGTCGGTAACTGATTGCGTGTCACTTCGAAAACTGCAATGTATCACAGACAATCGTGGACATAACAGTTGATAAAATTGTTTAAATTTTCCCGAACACACATTCGACTAACTTCATTAGGCTTTCGCCCCCTTCTCCCCCAACCAATGTTGCTATTATTATCCCCAGACTTAAAACGCAACATACCAACATTGTCTAGGGGGAAGGGGGGATATCCAAGGTCAAATACAGAAATTATAGTACAATTTATACTCTGACAGACGCACTTTGGAATTTTATTAACAAGTTATGTCCAGGATTGCAGTCTCTCCTGTTACAGAACAAACATTCTCGAAAGCGGACGACCCTCGATCCTCTTACCATGTCCCAACCGCTTCCACATTAAAGAAAATACCGCCAACGTCACTGACCCCCATGATACAGTCAACGACAAGCGGAAAGAAGCGTATGCGGATGGAAGTTTCGACGATGGTTTAGGAGCCAACGTGTTCAAGATCTCGAAGGACGACAATAAACCCGATCTATCCGTGGAAGATAGGATGTTCGTCAGCCTTATGGACCGTGAAATGGTCAAAAACAACGCAGGAAACTGGGAGGCACCTTTGCCTTTTCGTAACCCGATATCAGCACTCCCAGACAACCGAGAAGACACGCGAAGACGTTTTAATTCCACGAAGAGAACATTAGAACGAAAACCGGAAATGAAGAAACACTATTTCGAATTCATGCAAAAAATTCTTGAAAATGGTCACGCAGAACCCGTTCCGAAAAACGACGGTGTCTCAAAGGGAGTATGCTGGTACCTCCCCCACTTCGGAGTATACCATCCCAAAAAACCTGGTAAAATTCGAGTCGTCTTCGACTCCGCAGCTGAAACCAACGGGGTGTCTCTAAACAAGCTACTGCTATCTGGCCCAGACCTGACAAACAGCCTATTGGGAGTCCTTCTACGATTCCGGCGCGGTCCCATCGCATTAATGGCAGACATCGAACAAATGTTCCACTCCTTCATCGTCCGTGAAGACCACCGAGATTTCCTGAGATTTTTCTGGTACAAAGACAACAGTCCCGATGAAGAAGTCATCGAATATCGCATGAAGGTACATTTGTTCGGTAATACATCGTCGCCAGCCATTGCAACTTGTGGTCTTAGAAAGACAGCTCTCGAGGGAGAACAAGAGTACGGCACCGATGCAAGAGAGTTCGTGGAAAAGGACTTTTACGTCGACGACGGTCTAAAGTCCATGCCTAACAGCCAGGAAGCCATTGATCTGTTACGTAAAACCAAAGCCATGCTGCCCACCGCCACTCCTCGTCATCATTCGATCATAGTAGACTCGACAATGATAATGATGATCATGATGACAGGGATGTTACTAAGACTAACGATGATGAAAATGTGAACCCTCTAGACCCAATTACTCCAACCACGGACCAATATGAAAAGGTTTACCCAAAACTCAAGGGATTCAAAATAGGGCATTTAAATATTGCAAGTTTGGTAAAGCATAAAAACGAATTATTGGTTTTTCTGGCTAAACTCCCTTTTGATATAATTTGTATCAACGAAACTCGACTTGACGACTCCATAGACAACTCTGAGGTTAAAATACCAGGTTACGATTTGATAAGAAAGGATAGAAACCGCAATGGAGGAGGAGTGGCTATCTACCTAAGGGATGTTATTCCCTATACTAATAGAGCTGACTTAATTCCAGTTAATGCAGAGGCAATTTGTCTTGAATTTAAAACCGAAAGCTAAGCCAGTTCTAATTAGTACTTGGTATCGTCCACCAGACTCTAATATGGAATTCTTTAATGATTTTGAAAATTTCATAAAAGTGATTGACAATGAAAACAAAGAAATAATCATAACAGGTGATTTTAACTGTGACATGCTGGACAGCAACTATAGGAATAACAACTCCAAACGATTGGATGACCTATTAGATATCTACCAACTACAGCAACACATTGATAAGCCAACCCGAACAACTGACTCGACAAAAACACTAATAGACATTATAATTACAAAAGTGACGACACCAAAACATCTGATTCAGGAGTGATTGCTTTGGGAATAAGTGACCATGATCTGGTGTATATTTGTAGGAAAATAGGAGTACCCAGAGAAATGCCGAAAATAGTAGAAACAAGGCAATTTAAACATTTTAACGAAAACGAATTCCAACAAGATTTAGCACAAGCGTTTAACTACTTTACATACAATTCTGATCCAAATCTTGCCTGGCAGGAGTGGAAGGACATATTTTTGTCTATTTCTGACAACCATGCTCCCTATCGTACTAGAAAAGTTAGAAACGAGTATTGCCCATGGTTGAATAATGAAATTAAAAACTTAGCTATCATCGAGATTTCCTTAAAAAAGGCAGTGCGATTAAATTCTACTGCTTATACCGAGGCTTATAAAGATGCAAAAACCAAGTTACCAAACTTATTAGGGATGCAAAAGCACACTATTATAAAACAAATCTGGAACAATGCAAAAATAGTAAAGATAGCTGGAGATTTATCAATCATTTACTCAACAGGAGAACGACTACAACAACAATCAACCAGATCACAGTTAATGGACAAACAATTACTGGTAACGATAATATAGCAAACGAGTTTAATAATTATTTTTGTGAAATAGGCCTAAGCTTGCACAAACTATACCAGCAAGTAATGTAGACCCACTTCAATATATTACTGCTAATTCTAACAAGTTTACATTTAGACAAATTTCACCAATAGAATTATGCAGAAGACTAGATGGTATAAAATTAGGAAAGCTGCAGGACTCGACAAAATCACAAACAAACTGTTAAAGGCTGCAGGCTATACCATATGTGAAACCTTGCTTTATATTTTTAACCTGATCCTAGACGTTGGTATACTTCCAGACGACTTAAAACAGGCTAAGGTTACGCCTATCTATAAGGAAGGTGACAAAAATGAATGCGGAAATTACAGACCTATATCCGTCATATCGGCAATTTCAAAAATGCTAGAGAAAATAGTTTATAACCAACTTCTCAATTTTCTGAATGACAACAAAATAATTACAAAACGCCAATCTGGCTTCCGTAAATATCACTCTACTGAAACTGCTCTTTTGCAAACAACCAATGAATATTTAATGAATATGGATAAAGGCTTAATAAATGGTGTCTTGTTTCTTGATCTCAAAAAGGCATTCGATACAGTCGACCACAAAATCCTTCTTGCTAAACTTGAACTATACGGAGTTAAAGGTGTAGCCCTTAACTTCTTCAAATCGTACTTAACCAATAGGAGTCAATTATGTACAGTCCAAGGTACAAATTCCCAACTGAAAAGATAAGTTGCGGAGTCCCACAGGGATCAAACTTAGGACCGTTATTATTCTCATTGTACATAAACGATCTTCTAACTGTCTCGAACAAACAGAGGCATCTATGTTTGCAGATGACACAAATATATCAAGCATTGGTAATTCACCTGCGGACATAGAAGTGAAACTAACCAATGATTTGCACAACGTCAATAACTGGTTAATAGCAAACAAGCTTACTTTAAAAGGATAAAAACTGAATTTATGCTAATAGCCTCTAAACGAAAATTGAAACAATTCTCACATGACCCATGTATACTGATTGGTAATCATAACATCAAACAGGTAACCAATAAAAAGTACTGGGAATTACTTTAGACGATGAATTGAGATGGCATAAACACAATGATCTTCAATGCAAAACTATCCAAGAGCATTGCCTTATTAAGACGAGCCAAACGATTTGTTAGCCAAAACGTGTTAATTAACATGTACAACTCACTAGTCTTACCTCACTTTACCTATTGCTCCAATGTGTGGAATGACGGCAGTCGTACACATACTGACAAGCTTTTAAAAATGCAAAAACGAGCGGCTAGAATTATCACAGGGTCAACTTACGAAGTAAGATCGAAAGATATATTTAATATTTTACACTGGGAACCAATTGAAACCACTCTTAAGAAAAGAGAAATGATAATGACATTTAAGGCCTTACAAGGCCAACTGCCAGAATGTATGACTAACATCTTTAAAATTTGCCAAAATGATATGTACCCGTTAAGAAGTAATGACTGTAAACTTTACTTGGAAAAACCTAAAACAGACTTCTTGAAGAAATCGTTTTCATATCGAGGTGCTGCATCATGGAACAATCTTCCAAATGATGTTGCCAACAACTACAAAGAGCTCTCCATAAGTAACTTCAAAACTTTAATCCACAACTATTTCACCAATTTGGAGAGAAATAGTGTATGACAACCACCTGTGGGGCGGATTCTGATCCGAAGGAGTAATTTTTGGGTCTGGGAGGGTTAACATAACATACTATTTCTAGTTATATACGTGATTCATTCTAAGTTTTATATATAGTATTCACTGCATGGGCTTTCTTTTTTTATATAGTCAGTATGTATAATAGATTTTTCATATTTGTAAATATCCTAACGGCCCCTTGAAAAGCAGTTTAATCTGAAGGGCTACCGTTTTTAAATAAGATGAATAATAATAATAATAATAATAATAATAAACTTGCGCCTCCACAAAATTGCTTCCAATGACCCCGAAGTAACACGAGCATTCGCCGTCGAAGACCAGGCCTCAGACCTCCGCAACCTGGATCTCCACCGCGACGTCATCCCAGTCCAGCGCTCGTTAGGGGTATTCTGGGATCTTCAAACCGATGCGTTCACCTTCCAGGTCGCAGACGAAGTCAAACCATTTACAAGACGCGGCGTTCTTTCAGTCACGAACGGTCTTTACGATCCGCTGGGAATCGCTGCTCCGGTAGTCATCAAAGCCAAAATGTTGCTTAGAGCCATGACAGACAGCCTCAAACGCCACCCCCTCGATGATTGGGACAAACCACTGCCTGAACAACACAGGTCAACATGGGAGGCCTGGTGTAAATCTCTTTCTCACCTTACCGAAGTCAAAGTCCCACGCGCCTACGCCAGTGTGTCCTTGTCCGAGGCCAGCAAGCTGGAAATTCATACCTTCTGCGACGCGTCCGTCGAAGCCATCGCAGCTGTTTCCTACCTCAAAGTCATTCACGAGAATTGTCAAGTCCAGGTTTCTTCGCGCTCGGCAAAGCTAAGCTGGCTCCTCCGCACGCCACAACGATTCCTCGTCTGGAGCTTTGCGCCGCAGTACTCGGGGTAGAAGTCACTGAAGTAGTCTTAGAAGAGTTGGCTGTGCAACCAGACTCCGTCACCTACTACACTGACAGCAAGGTTACACTGGGTTACATCCTAAACGAGACGCGCCGATTCTACGTGTACGTTGGAAACCGAGTACAACGAATAAGAAAGTCATCGTCGCCGAACCAGTGGAAATACGTGGCAACCGACCTCAACCCAGCAGATCTAGCCACTCGATCTGTGAGAGCCTGCCACCTTAAAGATTCCTCTTGGTTGAACAGCCCAAAGTTCCTGCAGAGCCAAAGTTCCTCCGAAACCGACACCACCACCTTCGAGCTCACAGCTGAAGACCCAGAACTTCGGCCCGAAATAACGACCTCGGCAACTAATGTGGAGCTTGTATCACATATAAACCTTGGAACTACTCGTTTCCTACGTTTTTCGCGGTGGTCAAACTTAGTCAACGCCGTAGCACAACTAATCCTGGTTGTCCAAAAGCAGCATCAACGCTACCACCATTCGAAGGAGCCAGTCAGCAACGATCTTGAAACGGAAGCGATGTCGCCCGTTAATGTCATCGATGCAAGGAAACGTGCGCAGACGTTGATCGTCAGAAACTTGCAGATCGAAGCATTCTCGGAAGAGTACGATCGCATAGAAAAGAATAAATCACTGTCGAAAACATCGCCACTGATAAAACTCAGCCCAATCATCGACTCCGAAGGTCTCCTTCGTATTGGAGGACGCCTCGAGCGGGCCGACCTGCCCTACGAAGAACGGCACGAAGCAGTTGTATACAAGACCAGTGACGGAAGTGATCCTGCTAAGAACCGAACACGAACTGAACTCGTAACTAGTTCTTGTTTCTGAACTTTATAAACATTCAAACACTTAATAGTGATATTTTTAATACCAGACGGGGAGTGTTCTGGCCACTAAGGCCTTTAGAGTTAGTATTTGTTTGTCGCCATTGTTATTTCGTTTCGCGGCATTTTCACGCTATGCCGCACGTTATTGGCTAGTGTTCATAGCCAGGGGGGTTGGGATTCATTCATGGTTCACTTGCTCGATTCACGCTTCTGTGAGCATTCTTTTTCACGGGTCGAAATATCTGAATAAATGCTTTAAAACTTGTTCATTTTCGTCTCGCTTAAACGGCTGTTGAAGGGTAACGAGTCTCGCTCTTCCCGAAGGAACAGAACACTTTTATAGAGGGGAATGTTGAATGACTCGCAATTTCTGGTACAACGACCACTTATGTCTGATCTTTTGACAAAATGGCGGGAAAGATAGTAAGGTGCTGCTCCAACCACACATTTGAAGGTCATAACTGCATCGCGGTACTTCAAGAACAGCCTAACAGGGAGCCAGTGTAATTCATTCATCAATGGGATAATGTGGTCGAATTTTCTTCGGTTGGTGATGATTCGAATAGCAAAGTTCTGAACTGCTTGAAGTCTTCGGATGTTAATTTCAGTGGTGTTAGCCCAGACGGATGAGCAATAGTAGAGTTTGCTGAAGACTAAACTTCGAATGACGAGAATGAGCAAATCTTTACTCAAGACATGCTTCACTCGCTTGATCTGCGCCAAACTCGACATGCACGAGGAGACAGTTTTGACAATGTGGTCATCAAAGGAAAGACTTGAGTCAAGTATAACTCCAAGATATTTTGCGGATTTGACTGGCATCAGGTCTTTGCCCATCAACGACAAGCGAAAATCAGGGACCTTCGCAATCATTTGACGGCTTCCCAAAACCATAAGTTTGGTCTTCGATCTGCATTAGGTTGTTGCTTGGCGACGTTCACATGCTCTTTCATAATCTTCAAGACATATAACTTTCCTTGGACCTCTCCTTCAACTAAAATCTTTGAATTCCAGGAAATTTCACACCTGTTTTCTTTAAAGGTAACTGTTGCACCACGCTTTACCATTGCATTAACTGACAGCAAGTTGTTCTCTAACTCTGGCAGGTACAAAACTTCTTGCAATGCTATCTTTTGAGTATGGTCATCCACAGCAGCTTTCACATGACAAGTTCCTTTTCCACATGCAAGGATTGATCTATTATCACCGAGATTCACAGTGCATGGTTTCTTAAATTCCACTTAGTTGGACAGACGATTTCTTTCGAATGTCATATGTTGGGTCGCCCCTGAGTCGATAATCCATCCACATTTATCTTCATTCTCAGATATATATAATGCTACTTCATCATTATGATTATCTTGCTCATTTTTTCCTTGTGCTAAGGAAGCAGATCTTTTTCCTTTGCTTTGGTTACCATCACGTTGTGAATTATTACTTCGTTTAGGACAGTCACGTGCAAAGTGTCCTTTCTCTTTATAGTTATGACAAGTTCCATTGAATTTCCGACCAAACTTAACTTCCATTGAATTTCCGACCAAACTTAACTTCATATCCTTTGTTAGTTGGCTCTTTCGGCTCATATCTTCTTCTGTTGTATGGTCGTTGAGCAGAATATGCATCTTCAACTTTCTTCGAATCAGAAATTCTATTGGCATCATTTAACAACATAGCTTTCACTTTCTTAAAAGTGACCTTTTCCTCTCCAACAGCATCTAATGCAGTAATGAGTGGCTTGAATTCATCCGGGAGACTTCCAAGCAAAGTCATAGCTAGTTCTCCGTCATCAATGTTCGCACCCATTTCTTTTAGCTGGTCATGAAGGGACTTCAGATGGTTCATATGCTCCAGCATATTTCCACCACTTTGAAATTTACTTGAATAGTACTTTTGGCGTAATCTTACAGTCTGAGATATTGAGATTCTAGCAAACTGGCTCTTCAGGGCATCCCAGGCCTCTTTAGCCGTAGTTGTGTTCCTTACATGCATTTGTTGATCGGGTTCTACCCCCAAACAAATGTACGTCCAGGCCTTTTCTGAAGCAGACTTAAATTCTTGCTTTACCTTTTCAGACGCATCTTCAGCAGGAACTTCAGCTGAACCGTCAACATGCTCAAATAAATCTAAACTTTCGAGATACAGGCGCATATTAAATGTCCAGTTGCGATAGTTTGCTCCATTTAACTTCTGAATCTTAAAATCCGTCGTCAACGCCATTTTTGCCATTTCGCATGCGGTCAAGTTAGTCCGTAGCTAATCCGTCTTCAAAAAATACATCACAACATTTCAATCGCGTCAGGCACATTATGAAATGTCCTGGGCCCATAACCTGTTGAGTTTTGTGTTTCTTTTAATAACAGCTTCAAATAACAATAGATAATTTACATAATATAATCCAGTAACAAATGTCAGTACATCGCCATGTTGATCACCTCCAAAAGAACAACTTATATACTTCATGTAACATTAATTATAGCTTAACATTACTGATGTAATACTTGAATGTCAACCACACGTTTGTTGCCAAGCCAGTTTATTAGTTTTCTAAAGAATAAAGTAAGGTCAATTGCACAGGCCTAGATTTTGCATCCGAAACGACTGTGTAACCAGTACGTTCTTTGCGGTAGGGGAATATACCAAGACAGTGAACGTAACAACTCCAGTACCGTATAGAAGTGCTATTTTGGGTAACATCTGAACAAAACGAGTCTGAAAAATCACACGCATATTGTAACTGCTAACAAGAACTGTTGCATTAGTATATGCATTCGGAGAGAAAGCCTTTTTCAGAAATTTAAAAATTTCTGCTCGATCTCCCTGAAAAAGGCAAAGACAAAGAGATATCGATCATGGTAACACTTCAAAAATGATTTGTATGACGCCTTAGAGATATTCATCCATGAAGTGATGGACGTTGAGCTCTGTCCTACTAATCAGTTTTTATATGCTTTTGTTTCAGATCTCAAGTAAAGAAAGAAAAGCTTAAAAAGGTAAGCCAATGGCGTCCGAAACGAGAATTGACTATTACAAAAAGGGTTTAGAAATGAGTACTGCTATTGGCGATCGGTCGGGAATAGCAAGTAACAATAGCAATTTGGGTAATGCTTATTTTAGTTTAGGAGAATATGAAAAGGCCATTGACTACTACAAAAAAGGTTTAGAAATGAGTACTGCTATTGGCGATCAGTCAGGAATAGCAAGTGACAATGGCAATTTGGGCAATGCTCATCTTAGTTTGGGAGAATATGAAAAGGCCATTGACTACTACAAAAAATGTTTAGAAATAAGTACTGCTATTGGTGATAGGTCAGTAACAGCAAATTACAATGGATATTTGGGCAATGCTTATAGACGTTTAGGAGAATATGAAAAGGCCATTGCCTATTGCAAAAAAGGTTTAGAAATGAGTACTGCTATTGGCGATAGGTCAGGAATTGCAAGTAACAATGGCAATTTGGGCAATTCTTATTTTAGTTTAGGAGAATATGAAAAGGCCATTGACTATTTCGAAAAAGGTTTAGAAATGAGTACTGCGGTTGGCAATAGGTCAGGAATTGCAACTAGCTATGGCAATTTGGGCAGTGCTTATAGATGTTTAGGTGAATATAAGAAGGCCATTGACTATTACGAAAAAGGTTTAGAAATGAGTACTGCTATTGGCGATAGGTCAGGAATTGCAAGTAAGAATGGCAATTTGGGCAATGCTTATCTCAGTTTAGGAGAATATAAAAAGGCCATTGACTATTACAAAAAAGGTTTAGAAATGAGTACTGCTATTGGCGATCGGTCAGGAATTGCAAGTAACAATGGCAATTTAGGCTGTGCTTATCAATGTTTAAGTGAATATGAAAAGGCCATTGACTATTACAAAAAAGGTTTAGAAATGAGTACTGCTATTGGCGATAGGTCAGGAATTGCAAGTAACAATGGCAATTTGGGCAATGCTTATAGACGTTTAGGAGAATATGAAAAGGCCATTGACTATTACAAAAAAGGTTTAGAAATGAGTACTGCTATTGGCGATAGGTCAGGAATTGCAAGTAACAATGGTAATTTGGGCAATGCTTATAGATGTTTAGGAGAATATAAAAAGGCCATTGACTATTACAAAAAAGGTTTAGAAATAAGTACTGCTATTGGCGATAGGTCAGGAATTGCAAGTAAGAATGGCAATTTGGGCAATGCTTATAGATGTTTAGGAGAATATAAAAAGGCCATTGGCTATTACGAAAAAGGTTTAGAAATAAGTACTGCTATTGGCGATACGTCAGGAATTGCAACTAACAATGGAAATTTGGGCAATGCTTATAGATGTTTAGGAGAATATAAAAAGGCCATTGACTATTACAAAATAGGTTTAGAAATGAGTACTGCTATTGGCGATAGGTCAGGAATTGCAAGTAACAATGGCAATTTGGGCAATGCTTATTTTAGTTTAGGAGAATATGAAAAGGCCATTGACTATTACAAAAAAGGTTTAGAAATGAGTACTGCTATTGGCGATAGGTCAGGAATTGCAAATAAGAATGGCAATTTGGGCAATGTTTATTGTAGTTTAGGAGAATATGAAAAAGCCATTGGCTATTACGAAAAAGGTTTAGAAATAAGTACTGCTATTGGCGATAGGTCAGGAATAGCAAGTAACAATGGAAATTTGGGCAATGCTTATCTTAGTTTAGAACAATATGAAAAGGCCATTGACTACTACAAAAAAGGTTTAGAAATGAGTACTGCTATTGGCGATCGGTCAGGAATAGCAAGTCACAATGACAATTTGGGTAATGCTTATCTTAGTTTAGAAGAATATGAAAAGGCCATTGACTACTACAAAAAAGGTTTAGAAATGAGTACTGCTATTGACGATCCGTCAGGAATAGCAAATAACTATAGCAATTTGGGCAATGCTGATAGATGTTTGGGAAAATATGAAGGCGCTGCATTATGCTTAATGAAATCTATTAGTTTGTTTGATACAATATTTTTAAACTCGGTTCCAGATCAAAATAAGCTGTCATTCACCAAACAATATTTTACTACCCACACAATTTTGACGAGTTGTTTCATTTCTTTGGAACGCATTGAATCCGGATTATTAGTAATTGACCTTGGAAGGGCTAAAGAGCTCCATTGCTCCATTGAAAGAAAACAGAATTCCTTGGATACAGATATGTTCGGTTATGCACATGCGATATGGAAAAGCATCGAGAACAGAGAAGAGCAGCTAGAAATAGAGAGTATACAGAGCATGCTCCAGGTAGAAAGTAACAATACTTCAATTTTAGTATTTGCTTTCGATTTGGAAAATTTTCTCAATGTTTGGGTTTTGAATGGGGAAGTGATCTTTAGGGTGTGTAAATCAGATGCACGATTGGAAACATTTGTGCGGCTGATAAATACGTTTTTTGGAAGGCTAAATGTAAATGTGAATCGAGATTCTTCATTTTACAAACTTCATTCAGTTGCCAATTTGTATGGCCAAACGATTTTTCCCTTGGAAATGCCAAGCAAAAAATCCGAGGCTAAAAATTTGGTTGAAAATACTCATGGCGAAGGTGATTTCAACAATGAAACTATTTTGAAAGAATTGTTTCAACTTCTTATTAAACCCGTAAAAGATGTTGTTAAAGGCAATAAGCTTATAGTTGTTCCAGATAAGCAATTGTTCTTTGTTCCATTTTCTTCATTGATTGATGAAAATGGCTGTTATTTATCCCACAGTTACAGCATTCAAATAACACCTTCATTGCACACCCTAAAGTTTAGCATGGAACGATCCCATGATTCGGACTTTGGTTTTGCGTTGTTTGTTGGTAATCCAACTGTTGGAAAGGTTTCTTTAAATGGCAGAGAATTTACGCCCTCTGACCTATCTAGTGCCACTGAAGAAGTTAAATGTCTTTCAAAGCTTTTCGAAGCTCGCCCATTCTTGGGACATGAAGCAACAAAGCAGATAGTGCTGCAACATTTAAGTGGGGCTAGTATAATCCATATCGCTGCCCATGGCGAACCAAACCGAGGTGAAATAATGCTTGCTCCTAACGTTTCCTCGACTCAACCGTCTTTGTCTGTTCCTAAAGCAGAGTCTTACCTTCTCACGCAGCTAGATATTATGAGTATTTCTTTGCAAGCTCGCTTGGTAGTTTTATGTTGTTGTCATACTGGGCAAGGTGAAATTTCTTCAGAAGGTGTCATAGGTATAGCTCGAGCATTTCTTGCGGCTGGAGCTCGCTCTGTTCTCGCCACACTATGGCCCATTGATGATTATGCCACAAAGGAGTTTATGGAAGCATTTTATGGCGAACTGTGCCAGGAAACATCGGTTTGTGAAGCTTTAAGAAGGGCAGTGAACCTGTTTCAGAAACACGAGAAAGAGGCGTACCCATCCATTGAGATCTGGGCTCCATTTACCATCTGCGGAGAAGACGTGATGTTTCAAAAACATGACATTGAAAAAATAAGAGAAAAATCTCGTGAGATGTTCTCTGATTTTGTTGTATTAGCTTAAAATTGATAAATAGCGTTGTTTAGTTTGCGAATCTTAAATCTGCTGCATGTATCATATGTATCGTTAAAATGCCGTGGTCTTTGTTAGTATAGTCAGTATTTGAAGCTGCTCTTATTCAAACATTCTTACCATGCGGTAAAGGAAATCTTTCTGAAAGAGCACTTGTTCGCCAACTGTTACTATAGCAGGCTACTACAGCAGCTTAAATTGCCCTGAAATCACAGAATGGTTAGTATAATCGATTTTGGTTGTTGCTTAGCTTCCTAAGTTTCTCATAAAAAACAGTGAAGTTACTTTTGGTGTGGTTTACGAGACACGGGTGCATCCTCGCTGTTTGGTTAAAATTAAATTTTGTGATAACATGGCAGCCAAATTGCTATAGTTGTCAATTGACAGGAAAATGGTAGTTGAGGGAACATAGGTTAACATTGAGTTTGTCGTTTAGAGTTGCGGGGCTTAATTGAGTAAAATGAAATTTGGTGATAACTAGGTGGCCACGTATCTGTAGTTGTTACTTCACGAGAAAAAAGTTAACTTTGGGTTTGTTGTTGGGAGAAATTGGGAGGTGTACTTCCGTCTTTGAGTGATGCAAGAATGAGATTTGTTGATACCAAGGTACGTCCTACGGCTGCTGTAGTTTTAAACTGCGAGGAAATAATAAGGAATTAAGTAGTTTAGCTTTGTTTAGAATTGTTTGTCCTTCTGATAGCAAGATTAATATAATATGCTGTAGTTACTGCGAGAAAATAGAAGAGAAATATGTAGGTTAGCTTTGGGAATGTTGTTTAGTCTTTTGCATCGTTGTTGAGTGTGAGATTAGATTCTGTGAGAGCAATGTTTCCTGGTTTCTGTGGCTGCTTCCGCAAAATAAATCAGTGGCGAAATATCGTTTATAGCTTCAGTTTGTTCTTAAGAATTGTACGTGAGCTATCGTTAAGTGAAAAATGAAATGTTTATGATAGGGTCGCCAAATTGCCGCTATTGCGTGAACACAGTAAACATACCATTGTCGTATATTCGTGGGGATTTCTAAGTAAGTTTGAAATCGTCTTTACCTTTTCATATAATATACTTGATTATTGTGTTCCCATAAAGAGTCCTTAGCACTTGAGGATTGCTTAATTAAACCTTGGTCCTATGGGCAATATCGTCAGTCTAATGCAAGTACTTTCCTCCATGCTTCGTTCATTCTTTGCCTAATAACCAGACGTTTTCTCTCACTAATTAGCAGATATTTTTGCAAAGTTTGATAGTGCGTTGGACAAGATACGTTTGGCATGAAGTGCAAACACAAAGAACAATAAAACTATCGCCTAGACGTAAGTATATCAATTTGAATTCCAACTGGGATTTAATCTGTGTTACCTGGCGTCATTATGGTCGCTCGCTCATTCCTCGAATGTTGGTGCCTGGGCACCGGGGCCCGAGATCTGGCTATCCGGCTTGCTGCATATTTCAGACATATCACGGCATTTTGCTGTCAGTATAAAGACCCTTCAGCTAACTCGATTTTCATCGCATGCAACTTCTTTGAAATAGAATTACCTTATTAAAATTCATCAGATGAAAGTCCGTCTGTGATGCAAAAATATATATTTTCAATATCGAACAATACGCAACCCGGCAAATACTTTGTTTTCTTCAATCTTAATGGTTGTAAAATATATCATTGGTTTGCATCTAATAGTTATGTTTGAAGTGCTTCTGTTTTTTTTCTATCCAGCGATATAATTGTGTGTCCCATATCGTATGTACAGATTCTTGAAGATAAGAGAGTATTTGCTGGCTGGCAATTTTAAAACTCGGCTGGTGGAAGCAACACTTTAGGAGATCGGATGAACTTTTCTCTCGAACCAAGTCCTTAAAAAGCATAAAATCAATTATTTCTATGAGTTTGAAATTGTATTTGGCAGTATCTATATATTTAATTCCTGCATGCAGACGCTATTATAGCGAGTATAACACTTTTCTTATTCAACATTTCTTTGATATACTGGCGGTCTTCGTATCTAATTCTATAGTCTGGAAATGTTGAGTAGTATTGGTGTTAGTTTGCGGAATTTTCACCTTTTATCCAAATATATAGTTTTCAATTTCTTTTTAGTTTATATGCAGCTACCAATCTCAAGAAAGTTTAAGCAAACTTATCTTAGAAGAAATAACCTAAAATCATTTATCAAATTAATTGTTGGTCTATGATTTTATGTTATTTGATTCGGGATTATTTCATGTATTTCCATATAACAAACCAAACGTCTTTGTAAAATTAATGGTTTGCATAAATTATTTTCTCAAAAACATCGTTACTTTCACGAAGATTTCAAAAGCGATACTTGAAAATGCTCCATCTTGGCACTGGGTAAACATAGAATCATATTTTAAGCAAAAATAGAGCAATTTCCTATTGCGAATTAAACAATAAATTACCAGCAAAACGTAAGTATGTTTTGCCAAGGTGATTACGTTTTCAAGTAAGTTTGTTTAAACTTTCAGCAGAAACACTAAGTTAAAAAAATCATTAATTTGAATTCACTTTCAACGATAACGTAGTGAGCATCTAACTTTTAGTCTGTGCTATAGCTCACTACTTAGTTCTGTGTTTGTAAAAAATAACATGAACTTCGACCAACATTCTAAAACCCAGTGGACCATGATATCAAAGAGTATGAACAAAAAATATGGCATAAGCAAAACGCCAACCTGGTGCTACTGTCTTGGATTGATGAAAGAACCTTATTATCTGCAAAATATAGACAATTAACAGAAAAAGATCGGTCAAAAATTCTTCACCGGAATACTATGAGAAACGCAATCTTGAAATGGAATCAGGATGGATCTGAATTTGTGACGCAGAAAGCATCTCTTATAACTTATGATATTGCTCAGTATTTTGTCTTATATTTGTGAAAAATATCGTTGAATTTAACCGACATCCTGCGACTTAGTGGCATTATGAATATATAAACAAAACATCAACCTTGTGCTCCCGTATTAGACCTGATGAAAGATAAACAAATGTCTTCTTTTCGTATATTTCCCTGGCGTAATAAAGAAACGAGAAACAATGAATCAATACTTGATATACTACCAACAAAAGCTGGAAGTCTGTAAAGCAACCAGGTCCTTAACATCGACAAAATCTGTACACCTTCAATTCATTGTCCAACGGAACATAGATACCGTGGTCAAACCAACGTGAAGTCGAAATATAATAAACAGACTTAATGTGATTGTACAAAATTCTCAATGTTCCTGTCGAAGATTAAAAAAAACTAAACGAGAATAACGTTTGTAATTATTGGAGAAATTTAAGAAACATGCCTCGAGCATCATGGATCGGTTCCTGATTTATAATTAACCAACAAAATGAACGGTTACTTTATGGAAAGCAAACACTATATAGTTTTACAACGGCGTAATACCTCATGCTCCATGACACTAACTGGATCTGTACTGGTTTGAACTATCTTATCTGCTTCTTCGAAAGTTACGGAAGAACATCGTAATAATAACAACACCGTGTAAGTGCAAACTGTTTTGGATTTGAAAGCTTGTCGTAGCATTTTCTGGATCAGATTCAAGCAAGGTTTGTGCTGCGATTGTAGTGTTGTTGTACACAGGAAAAGTTCTTAGAGACATAACATCGAAGAACTAGAAAATTTTGCAAGGAACTACGAAAAGAAGTGTGACTGTGTCCACAAAGTGGTTGAAGAATGTTGGTAAAAAGTAAATAACTAAGAACATTATGTGAAACTTGCTTTTATAGAATTAATTTTCAAAGCATATAATACTACATGATCTTTTAACTTCCTACAATTTTATTGAAGTTATTCTCTGATATTGAATATTAAAACAAAGAATGAGGGGTGTTAGAAGTGACAAGAGTTCTTCACTTTCACATATATTTTGCAGGAACAAAATTTTGATATTATTTTTATTAAATAATCGTTGCCATCATCAAGTGTAAATTTTCTGTATCAGTATCACTGCCTCATCAAAACTTGAGTTTTTAAAAGTGAAACCTCCATTCGTCTCACATTCTGACGCCTCTCAAATAATTTTATCTTCTTATATCTTATAATGTGGCATAGTGCTAGAAATGACATGGCAGCAAGAAATAAATAGTAAAATTTTAGATAATTATTATAAATGATTATAACCTGCAAGCTAATAAATATATTAGCACAAAACCGGGACCCTTTGAAGATCAAATCTTAGGGTCTTATATTGTTAGAGTTAGAATTAGACGTAAATTATAAACATCAAATCTAAAATGGACAAAAAATTGCTTAGTCAGTATATATAACTAATATTACATTCTATATTGTTTGTAGCAGTAACGCATTTTTTAATCTTGTTTTCGTGTATATTTGAATTCATTACATTAAATTGTTTTAAGAAATCAAACAGTCTGCTATTGATAATTTTCAGTAAACGAGAATGGACGAACTCTTTGTCTTATGTACAATAATTTCAAGGTACCGTAATCTCTGCAATAAGCCCCCCTCTCTAATAAGCCTCCTTTTTTAAATGAAGAAATTTATTAAGCCCCCCCCCCTCTCTAATAACCCCCTCTAATTACATGTATGAAGTTCGAGATTGATATAACAATCAATTAGAAAAGTCCCAAAAATGTTTTAATGAAGAATTAATAAAATAATGGCATTCATTTAACGAAAATTTATCGTAAAAGACATATTTTTACATCCACCATTTTGTTTTAGGGTTAAATGAGCTACGAAAGCGATACGGTTACAAAAATCCACAGCTGGGCGTGCAATGGAACTGCTGACCGGCTAACCATAAAAATCAGGGTCCACATGTTAATTACCTCCGCCCGGACGTTATGTCTTCATCTGGGTTTATTTGTGTGTTTCTTTGCCTGCACGATAACTCAAAAACTATCAAACATTCTAATACGAAAACTTGGTCATAGGCCATGGAAAATTGGATGAGAAATTCACAAAAGTTTGTCTTGCTTTTCCCGGCTGAACAGAAATGAATGCCTCATTAGTGCATGTATAATTCGTGCGACGTCATGATCACTGATCTGAAACTAGACCTGGATAGAGCATCCTATTGAATTCAATGAGCCAATTTTGAAGCCAGAATATTTTTCATGAGATCAGATTTTTAAATCTGTCAAATTCTTGACTAGTCAAATCGTTAGCTGTTTAAATTAGTTATGTTATGAAGCAAATATATTTTTCTATGCAACGTGAAAAATATAGCTTCCAACATCTCTTAACTTCTAACGAGTTTTAGAACGTTTTAAATACCACATAATGAGGCTTATGGCGGCCACATCGGTGTGCCCTCATTAGTTATTCACCGGCAAATTTAGGAAGAAAGAGAGGCCACTGATGACAAATTCTTATCGAGACAATATTTTTCCTTTCCCACCAATAACTAGAACATGTTAGAACCTCTTTAAACATGTCCCCAACACCACAGTAGATTTGTTGTGGTCACACCGATGTGGCCGCCATTGGCTTCATTTATGCATGGAAGATGCACTATCCAGTCCTTGTTTTCAGATCAGTGGTCATGATACGAATGACCGTGACGTCATGAAACGTCCGGGTGGAAAAGCCTGTTGTCTAGGCTGGTGTCTAGGCTGGTGTCCCGTACCTGAATACAAAACAATTAAAATCCAAACTACTGAGACTATGTAAAAACAAGATATTTTATAGATTTTTTAAAACGCGGTGGTCTGCTTTTATAAAATGTGTTTTCATGAAGTTGTTAAGTCAAGAAATTGAAGAGATAACGGAATTGACAATATATAAAATGTGAAACCGACCTCATGCACTTTGTATTATGTAGTCTATATATTCGGCATTCTTTCGCTCCGTTCTCGTAAACTATTCAACATAGCCCATTGATTTAAGTATTTTTAGATTGCTATAGTTATCAAGATTATGAATATATAAAATGTTATTTGACATGAGCATGCCAATATAGGTTTGCGGTTTATAAAGTTTTGTCAACATTTCTATTTATCCTTCACCGCCTGGCCCATGTTTAGATATTGTAAAGGACTGGATAATTTGTCTCGATTTTCACTTTTGGCCGTATTTAAACACATTAAAATTTTACACATACTTTTAAAATTCACAAACCGTTCTTACAAAAGTCTAGTATACAGTATGAATCTGCACACACGTCTTCTAAAATTGAAATGCACTCCCTCACTCAGTAAACTTTATTTTTGTGTTGGCAAACACAAAAGTAAAGTTTGTGGCTTCTGCGCATATTTTAGATGCGCAGTAGCATCGTGACATAGCCCTTTTAAAATTAAAGCGCACATGTCATGTTTGGGGATTTTACATATTTGTGATATTCAGAACATTCTAAAAAGAAGTGCAATACATCTTCTCTGAAAAAACTTCATCTTCATAGTCTTTTTGGCTGTTAAAGCTAGCGGAAGTGACGTAAAACAAGGCAATGCAAATCAGTTTCCGTTTTGTTTCTTGCCACAAAATTCCTTATTTGACGTCACTTCCGGTAACTTTAACAGCCCATAAGGCCAAGAAAATGAAGTTCTTTTCAAAGAAGATGTATTAGACGGCCAGCCAGCTTCGAAAAAAGTGACTGTCGATGGCATTTTTTTGTTAGAAGCAGGAAACCACACTAAATGTCATTGGAGTATGTTCACTTTGACGGTGAAAGTGGTTGCCTTCCGTAATTTTTCTATTTATGTACCGAAATTGGAAGGTTTTTATAACGACATTTCGCTAGATGGGAATTCATTTAAAAGCAATTTTCGATATCATGAATTTATTGTAATTGGTTCACTACCTAATTAGCATGTGCAAATTCCTCCTTTTCTTAATTGTCATAACTCAAAGTGACATGCTAATGAGAAAATGGTATTACTATTAATTACACTTGTTAAAATACCTGTATGGAGGCGAGTTTCAAAATAAGGATGGTTTTATTGGGACGAGTACTGGTTACCCAAAGGCTTAAATTCGTAAATTATTGCGTTTAATTTCGAATATTTACTGATTTTGAAGGTCTATGTGTTGTAGTAAAACTACGTGTTTGCGCCAATATGCTGTTTTTCAACCATTTACATGCCAAAACTCGACTGGCTCAACAAAAATATATGGTGTTACACGGGTGGCAACCGGGCGTGTAATACTGATTCGTATGTAATCTAAACATATGTGATTGTTGCCTGTCTGTAACACAACAAAAACATATTGTTGTGGCTTCTTTTTGAAAGGTCGTGTTTTGATGTATTTGCGCCATGTTTCTTATTAGCATATCATTTTGAATTATACGAAAGAAGATTACCCGAGCTTTACAAATGTTAATTAGATAGTCAGCCAATTAAGCATTCGACAAAAATCCCATCCTTCGAAATGTTTTAGGAAAAACCTTCAAATTTTAGCACATAAATAAAAAATTACGGTTGGCAACCACTCTCACCCTCAAAGTAAACACTATCCTGAGACATTTTGCGTAGTTTCATGCTTCTAACAAAAAAATGCCATCGACAGTGTTTTCTAGACACTTTTTTCAAGCTTGGCCGTCCGTGTAATAAGAATGCTGTGCTTTTATAAGCGTTGTTTACTGTGTGTATTATACTAGTAGTTACTATCGCAAGGAAAGTGCTGCCTAAGCATGTTTTGTACTATTAAACGTACTAAATAATAAGCATGTTTTGTAGTATTAAACGTACTAAATAATTATGTTATGCTCGCGTGGCGCATATTGACTCAGATCAATTTGCTTATAGGGGGGGGTCATAATTCGATAATGGCCTTGATTAAATGCCAACATTTTGACAGCGTTCCGCACGATATTTTATGTAAAAAATTGAAAAATATTTCTCTTAACCAATATGTCATCAACTGGATTATCAGTTTTCTGAAGGATCGTCATCAGAGGGTAAAGGTAGACGGAACTATTACGGACTATGTGAAAATTAATAGGGGGGTTCCCCAAGGGACTGTTTTAGGTCCAGTATTATTTTCCATTATGGTAAATGACATCAAAACAATCCATACTCAAAATGAGCTAGTGAAATTTGCTGATGACCTGACATTGGAGGTTCCTGGGAAGGATTACGAAGATACGTCTACAACCGAAGTTGCCAACATCAGAGAATGGTCTGAGAGAAATAGGATGCAATTAAATGGTCATACGTGGAAATGTATATGAAATGGTCATACGTGGAAAAATTTCAAGGCCTTTACCAGCTGTCGTTCCAGATATTAAACGCAAAACATGGTTGAAAATTCTAGGAATAACTCTAGAGGACCTGCCTAATAAATGGAATTTACAATTTGACGAAATGATTAGAAAAGCCAGTGGAAGAATGTATATAATGCGAGTTTGTAAGCATTATGGTTTGCCCATTAAACAGCGGGACCTCTTATTCAACAGCCTGATAATGCCTTTACTTACCTACGGATCTGAGCTTTGGGGAGGTGCCCGACAGCCCATTATGGCAAGTATATAAACCAGATCGATAAATTTATCAGACGTGCCTATCGAAACGGATACATATCAGAAAAGCTGAATTTTATGGAAATTATTTCTAAAAGGGACATAAAGTTATGGAACAAAATAACAAAAAATAAGGACAATGCTTTACAAGAGCTGTTGCCAAATAAGTTAAATAGACCGTTGAGACAGAGAGGACACGAGTTCGAGTTGCCTATTGTAATTAGAACTGAGCGTTTTAAATGCTCTTTCTTAAATAGATGTCTTTTCAAGTTTATTTGACATTCTTTCGCAATATCTAATTACAATTTATAACGGTCTTTAGCTAATAAGTAGCTTTAAATTTGTAAATAGCGGATAATTTTCTTACATAGCATATATAATTCAAACCTGTAAACTCAGACGTGTGTTTTGAGTATAGCATTTATAGTGACAATAAAGACTTCTATCTATCTATCTATCTATAAATACTCGCACATTAATCCTGATGATAACTACAATCTAGTCGAAACGTCGATTCAATAAAATAACAACATGTTATTCGGAGTTACTGTTCTTTTGTATTTTATTAAAATACTGAGTGGTTCCCGTAATACTTAAGTACATCTTGTCTCCTTGTATTAAGACGCTATTAAATGTTGTAAACGACCATGCGGACAATGGGATATTTCGGGCTGTAAGAAGCGCCGATAAACTCATAAAAGCACATTGCTTGCCTCTAGAATGAACGCTAAACAGTTCATCGCCTTGGTGGATATTAGCAGGAAGAAATAAAGCCTTACTTACCTGGTTTCTTCGGGAAGTGTTCGTATATTTTGCATCAAGTCAGATCCGCAATTCAATAATTTTCTCTTCTCCCCCCCCCGGAATTCTGACATCTGGACGGACAGACGCGAGATCGAAATCTCGACAATACATAACTCGGCCCGAAAGACTGGGTCGAGTGAACTCTGGAGAAACCTTAGCATGTCAAAATTAGGAGTGCTGCCTGCGGCAGCAATAATATAATATCGTATTATTCATAAACCTCGAGATGGGCATGCGCAGTAGTGCGACAATATTGCTCCCACAACCCAAACCCAAAATATTTTCTATAAATAAAGAGTCTGTAGTCCGCAGTCCGTAGTCCGCAGTCCGTAGTCCGCAGTCCGTAGTCCGCAGTCCGTAGTCCGCAGTCCGTAGTCCGTAGTCCGCAGTCCGCAGTCCGTAGTCCGTAGTCCGTAGTCCGCAGTCCGTAGTCCGCAGTCCGTAGTCCGCAGTCCGCAGTCCGCAGTCCGCAGTCCGTAGTCCGTAGTCCGCAGTCCGCAGTCCGCAGTCCGTAACCCGCAGTCCGCAGTCCGTAACCCGCAGTCCGCAGTCCGTAACCCGCAGTCCGCAGTCCGTAACCCGCAGTCCGCAGTCCGTAACCCGCAGTCCGCAGTCCGCAGTCCGTAACCCGCAGACCGCAGTCTGTAGTCCGCAGTCCGCAGTCTGTAACCCGCAGTCCGCAGTCCGCAGTCCGTAACCCGCAGTCCGCAGTCCGCAGTCCGGAGTCCGGAGTCCGCAGTCCGTAACCCGCAGTCCGCAGTCCGTAACCCGCAGTCCGCAGTCCGTAACCCGCAGTCCGCAGTCCGCAGTCCGTAACCCGCAGTCCGCAGTCCGTAACCCGCAGTCCGCAGTCCGTAGTCCGCAGTCCGCAGTCCGTAACCCGCAGTCCGCAGTCCGCAGTCCGTAACCCGCAGTCCGCAGTCCGCAGTCCGTAGTCCGTAGTCCGCAGTCCGTAACCCGCAGTCCGCAGTCCGTAACCCGCAGTCCGCAGTCCGTAGTCCGCAGTCCGCAGTCCGTAACCCGCAGTCCGTAACCCGCAGTCCGCAGTCCGTAACCCGCAGTCCGCAGTCCGTAGTCCGCAGTCCGTAACCCGCAGTCCGCAGTCCGCAGTCCGTAACCCGCAGTCCGCAGTCCGTAACCCGCAGTCCGCAGTCCGCAGTCCGTAACCCGCAGTCCGCAGTCCGTAGTCCGCAGTCCGTAACCCGCAGTCCGCAGTCCGCAGTCCGTAACCCGCAGTCCGCAGTCCGCAGTCCGCAGTCCGTAACCCGCAGTCCGTAACCCGCAGTCCGCAGTCCGTAACCCGTAGTCCGCAGTCCGCAGTCCGTAACCCGCAGTCCGTAGTCCGCAGTCCGCAGTCCGCAGTCCGCAGTTCGTAACCCGCAGTCCGTAGTCCGTTTTCCACCAAACCCAAACCAAACCACAGAATAGAGACGTACCCAAACGGACCGGCAGACTCGAGCAGCTCGCGCCTCACTTCCGGTTTTATTGTTTGACCGGTTGTTTGACCGGTTGCCGAACATGATGTTTTGTGGACCGGCACGTGTATGGTTTTGTCCAATCGGCAAACAGGAAAATTGAACTTTGACACTTGCTATACTAGAAATACATGCATGCAGTAACCCCTCGCCACAGCAAAACAACGACAGTTCCTAAACATTTCTAAGCTTTTCGTTGCAAAATCTGCATGCAAAGGATGATTTGTTCAAAACCAGAATAGACTTAGTCAGAATGCGATCGTGAATGGGTAAAAAGAGGCTACGAGAGCTAGGGTTTTTTAATTGCTTAACTGGAAAATATGGCAGTTGCACCAGAATTTTTACTACTGGAAATGGCATTCGGTAAATTAGTGGCCTACTGACCGAGTCTGTTTATATCTGGGTTTCAGACAAAATTTTGGCGGGGAAAACGATATTGAATCCCCCCCCCTCCTCCAAAGGATATTACCATTTAAATGGAGTACTTGACGTAAATACTAAGTGATTCCGTATTTCCGTTCAGTTCCGTGCCATGACAATTTTAATCATATTACGGTAATAGTTTGGAAGGAAAACAAAGGAAAACTGGAAGAAAATTTAAATATTAAGGAATTATATAAAGGAATTTTAAGGATTTTTGCAAGGATAAACAATGGAAATTTGTTTCAAACTGTGGAAGCACTGTAGTCATGGCAACATGATCAGTAAGAATTTTTTTTTTACAGTTTTTAGCGTACAAATTACACTACAAAACCGGCAATGTAGTTAAAATATTAATGGTTTTAACAATAGAATACTGAAATATATCATGTAGGTATGTTATTATGCATTCTAATATTTTATTTTAATGTAAAATTGAAAAATTCAACCGTCCGTTCAATATAAAACGTTTCGTAAAGTTCATAAAACTGCATTTACCTATAAATTCCTTTTTGAAATGAAATCTTGCGGTTGAAAGTATACAATTCTCTCGTAAAAATGGTTCCGCTTTCCTTTTAATTTATAGCTTTTTGAAACATAAAATATAGGATACTTAAACTGGAATTAAACGAGACTGACTATTTATATAAAGCAACAGTTTTTAAAACAACAATGATAATATGCCATGAACAAATACATCAACAATTATAACAAACTCGCCTTATATTTTACTTTTTTCGCTCATATATCTCTTCTTATCCTTTTATATAAAGCAAAAGCGATAAAATTCGCCTCACAGCTCCTATTTATAAAGTCCTTAAAAGCGATTTTGAAATATTCAGAATTTCTCATATTTAAAATATTCGCTCATTCCGCTCCTGACAATAACAGCCCACGCGATGTCCACGAAAAGTTCACGAAATTCGCGAAAACGTTCACCCATGACACCCATGAAACATAGCCACACCACTGATCTGAATATAGGCTGGATAACGCATCTCTTAATAATTT
The DNA here is from genome assembly GCA_016169945.1 of Trachythela sp. YZ-2020. Classification (NCBI taxonomy): domain Eukaryota; kingdom Metazoa; phylum Cnidaria; class Anthozoa; order Malacalcyonacea; family Clavulariidae; genus Trachythela; species Trachythela sp. YZ-2020. The sequence goes on along the minus strand of JADLSH010000121.1, from coordinate 2,921,241 downwards.
GATGGAAAAAAGTGAAGCCGGAAGTCAAGCGGCCGATCAGTGCCGCCACCCGATTCTGAGGCCCTACTTTATTATAGATAGTATTACAGAATCCTAGTTTTTTCGCTTTTTTTGCCTTTTAAACGTTTCTGGCCGGGCCAGTTTTACTATCACAAAGATAGAAGCACACGAGAAGAAATTTGAGCAAAAAATTTGGAGTATTATGGATTTATAACGCCGTGAAACTGGATTTACAAGTTCGAAGGAGTGAACAGCCACATGTTCGCGATGTTTTGTTTATGATATTTCAATTCAAAATCCACTCAAAATATAGAATTACTGCTACTGGACGAAGGCACTCAAGGAATTTGATGAAATGAACCAGCTCAGCTGCAGTATGAACAAAAGCGTGAATGTGGTAAGTTTTTAAAACAGGAATTAGGAACAGTGCTACACTGGTTCAATATTCACGTACTGAAATGAACACATATTAAGTTAATAACCTATTTAATTCCTGTTTTAAAAACTTACCACATTCACGCTTTTGTTCATACTGCAGCTGAGCTGGTTCATTTCATCAAATTCCTTGAGTGTCTTCGTCCAGTAGCAGTAATTCTATATTTTGAGTGGATTTTGAATTGAAATATCATAAACAAAACATCGCGAACATGTGGCTGTTCACTCCTTCGAACTTGTAAATCCAGTTTCACGGCGTTATAAAACCATAATACTCCAAATTTTTTGCTCAAATTTCTTCTCGTGTGCTTCTATCTTTGTGATAGTAAAACTGGCTCGGCCAGAAACGTTTAAAAGGCAAAAAAAGCAAAAAAACTAGGATTCTGTAATACTATCTATAATAAAGTAGGGCCTCAGAATCGGGTGGCGGCACTGATCGGCTTCACTTTTGACATGAGATGCGTTATCCAGCCTATATTCAGATCAGTGAGCCACACGCCAGGAACTTTGGTTTCGCATAGCTTTCCTTTTTCCCCGGGTGTAATAAATAGCCGAGCGGAATTAGTACCCTCGCACGGCGCTTCGCGCCGGCTCGGGGATAATAAATTATTATAATAATTCAATAGGGCCAATTCAGGCCAATTCAATATGGCGGGGAAAACAATGAAAGCGCTATTAAAACAGACAGAAGGAGTCTCCTATAAATACATGGATTATCCCGTCTCAGAGCCAGGCGAGGGAGAATTACTCGTTAAAGTCGCCAGGGTATCAATTTGTGGTTCAGATCTTAATTTATATTCATGGAATGAAAGTAAATATTCATTTAGTGATTCTGTTGTGCTGAGTGACAAGCAATTATAGTTTATAATTGCACATGAAAATTCCCATAGTATTGCGCACTTATACTTTATTATATACTGTTTTACTATATGTAATATAATTATTCACTATCCTATATTTTTTCTTTTTACGTTTTTATTCTAAATCCTTAGTTATAGATTTGTATATACTAATATACATAATAGTATCTAATATGGAATAATATCAATTGTGTTCTATTGTTCCAGTTGCAAGGAAGATTGCTAAAGTTCCATTTATTCCAGGCCATGAATGTGTTGGGGAGGTATAGAATTTTTTTTGTCAACCTGGTCATGATTTAGCCTGTGCACATCTTGTATTACACCGTACTACAGTGTAATAATACAGGATGTGCACAGGCTAGTGATGATTATGTTTACGATAAATTATGGCAGTGGTGATGATTATATCTTGTCTCAGTAAAGTCGATGAGTATCACATGACTGATTAGGACAAATGGGTCAATGAATTATCTGGTGGGGGGAAAGCCCAACTCTATGAAATATATTGCTAGTTATTGCTGAGCCAGGGTGGAAAGTTCGTAGGTTGCGCCGAAGATCTTCGGCGTGGAAAATTCATAAATTCGCTCTCTATTGGTGCAGAATTATGTGCAAATGAACCGGCGTGGCGCACTGGCATACAAAAATTTACCCGATCAGGTTAATGTACATTAAATTTGTGCTTCAATCTTTTAATAAACCAAATTTGATTGAGCATCAACTCTGACCCAATTTTGAGTACTGTACTTTTGACCTTTTTAGACTATTTATTTATCCAGGGGTGAATAAAATGGCGACTTGGCAGCGCATGTCAGAATGTCGAAAACGGGATTTACCACCCACTGGCGCATGTTTCTGAGCCTGGAGCAGATCTCCGGCGCACGCAAAACAAACTTTCCACCCTGGTTGCTGAGTACCAACATGAAAACACACAAGCTGTAACAAACCTGCAGCAGACTACTACCAATGCTGGTTCAACAACTTGTTATCAGATGTGTTCACACCGCTTGTTCCCAGCTTGTTGATTAACAAATTGACAACAGCTTTTTGACAACTTGCTACAAGATTGATGACTCAACAGATTTGTTCCAACAGCTTGTTAATATTACCAAAACCACGGATGCAGCCTCTCATTCAGGAATGCGACTACATTCCTATAGATGCCTTTTACTGTTTAAAATGTCAAACTATTATTAGCTAATATCAACACAATTACCGGCGGACCAATCAGATGTCGATATTCTCTAAATGTCGATTTCACAACATTAGTAATGTAGTTGCATTCCTGAATATTTGACATGAAAACATGACATGCTTTTTCAAGCGAGAGGAAGCATCTGCGGTTTTGGTAATATCATCTTACAATTCAACAACTTGTTCTTCAACAATTTGTTCAACAACAAGTTGTGAGAGACAACCTTGTAGCAACTTGATAAGAGGGGGTAATGGGGTATTTTCGTGGTTCGTATCGAGATAATTTTAGAACTCGTTCTTCGTTTCGTCAGCTTGTTATTAAACAAGTTTCGATCCTTCCATAAATGGCATGCATCATGTCTTTGGTTTATTCAACAAAATTTGACATAATTTGATAACGTATTAAAGATCATGAAAACCGTAAAGAATACAAGAAGCGGCCTCATTGTGAGTCACGTAAAAGACTTTTAGATGGGATGGCTGCATGTTGTAGATTACAAATAATTTCCCCCCTTGCTTCGGCACTTCCTTCTTTTATTTTTCATGCTTCAGAATTATTGAATATTATTTTCATGCTTCAGGATTAGTACCCCCCATTACCCCCCTCTGATAATATGACAACATTGTTACAACTTGTTTACGAGCTTGCTACAAGTGTGTTGCGAACACATATATATATATATACAAACACAAACTACGGCAGCTTATTGTAGAATACTACCTGGATATGCCCCTGAAAATCTCCGAAAGAAAATAAATTTACTGCCTATGACGATCATCATTAACACAATGATGTTAAAATGACTTGGGCTGACTTCAGTTAACTTGAGTTGGGTTGACTTGGGTTGACTTGACTTGGATTGAACTGACTTGGGTTAACTTGACATGGGTTGGGTTGACTTGGGTTGCAAAGACATCTTGATGACAACTGACAAGATGTGAGCATTAATTACATGTGTAGGTGAAGGAACTGTTTTGTCATCTCTAGGTAGTCAAGGTTGGACCAGGATGTCCCGACTCATTTAGAGTTGGTCAACGTGTTTGCTGCGAGAATCACTACTTCTGTGGCAAGTGTTATCAATGTCTACACGGTATTAGTATACATCATTGTATATTTAATCTTAATATGCATTTATTGTACAACATATACAGTATATACAATGAAACTGATGGCTTAACCAGACCATCCGCCCGTGTCTCTTGTTTATCGATTAAGCTGGCGCATAGCCTTTAAGTTTCCTGTTTTTCAAAGGGCCATGCCTGTGATTTTACTCTGTCTAACGCCGGACAAGGAAAGTGTTTGACGTTGATGGGTTAAGAACAGAGGGTTAAGAAGAATAGAGACTGAGGCAATTATTTGTATTTATTGCAGGCAAATATTGCATAATTCTGATGTTTGCCACACAGGAGACTAATGCAGTATGTTGTTGTTTAAGGCCAAGAAAATATTTGTCAAAATTTAAAGCAGTATGGTCATGGAAAGGGGACAGTACATGGAGGTAGGGTTGCATAACATAAATATTATTAATTCCTGTTTAACATTGAATACGATATCAAGACATGCGAGACCAATAACACTACATTTTCATATACATACATAAACTATGCTATAAAAGATGCCCGCTGTCGCCGTTAGGGATGGAATCGGTAGCTGTTTGCGATGCATCACCATGAATAATCAAGCACCAGCATCGCCGATAGGGATGGAATCAGTAGCTGTTCGCAATGCATCACCATGAATAATCAAACACCAGCATATGGATTAATGTAATCCCTACCCAACCAATGCTACCTCCTCCGTCCCCAATAGCAACTAGTCATTCGTCAAAGACGGAGAATTACTGTAAACTATACAAAAGAAGAAATTAAGCTAATTACCAAACCAGTAGTGATCGAGGTAACCTCCACCATCTTGTTACTGACAACAACAACACTGAGTAATATTGAGGCAAGCTAAGCATGCAATCCAAGTTTGAAAAAGAAATTTGACGACAAGGGCGGGATAATCCAGAGTGCTTTTGATGCGCGTATTCAGTGAAGAGTGCGTTCGATGCGTGTATCAGCGTAGAGTGCGTTTGATGCGAGTATACAACGTAGTGTGTTTGATGGGTTATGTAATGTCTGAGCTGACGTGAACATCTCCACACAAGAGCATACGATTAAAATGAATTCTTCTAGAGTTATTAACACCTTGTTCGGCTTCTTTGGCCGAAAGAAAAACAAATTAATTTGGACAGGAACACTTGGTGATCTTAAAGCTTTCGTTCTGACGATAATTGATGAGCAAGCAGCCCAAAATTCGAAATGGCATTCACCTAGCGGCGGAAAGTGGTGCTTCAATAGCGAGCAGCTAAAAGTTGAGTGGCACTCAAAGAGCGAATCTATATCCTTTGATGGAGCCAAAGCCAATGATTTATGTGATCAAATTCATAGTGTCCTTTTAAAATCTGATTATCAAAATAAAGATCAAAACAGCGACCTTAACAAGTCATTAGAATCCTTCATAGCTGACGCGAGCGTCGAAGCGTGCAATATTAATTTGAACGAATCGCCTAGATTACATACTTCTTTACTGCAAGTCAGTAATGTATCCTGCCTAAATAGCAAAGATATCAATTGTGATGAAAACCCCAGTAATCCTGAATTTGAAATGGCAAATTCTAAATCTGGTACAGGCGAGAATCAATTATCCCCTCTCATTCAACACACAGACGAACGGCGTGATGTGTTTAGGCAGTGCAGTATAAAAACATAGTTATGCTCATCGGGGTTTACGTGAATCGGAAACAGTACACATGCAAGACCTGATGCTACGAGCGGTGGTCCTTGCTGTGCCGATTGTATCAAGCAAAGATGGGAAATTGACAATCTAAAAACAGAAATTACTTGTCTTAAAAAATTTGTTTATCGCGAAGGAGACAAAGCTGACAAGTCAAGCATGGATATGCAAATTTCCCGCCTTCAACGCGATAATTCAACCTAATCAAAACAGTCGAAATGCTAAGTAGACAATTGTTAAATCAAAACGAAGAGAATTCTACCAACGTCTCAAGTGAATCAGATGTATATGTAAACCCACGACATACGAAAGAGTCGGATATCCCTTCAACTTCGTCTAAAGAAAAGGAAAAGAAACTGAGAAAAAAGAAGAAGAGAAATGTAAATGAGTCAACGTCACAGTCAGGGGTTGACCCACCTAAAGAAATTGTAAATAAAGCTGCTGGTAATCCATCAACTTCGACCGGTAACCGTAAGCCAGTAGTGGTAATCGCTGGCGACTCAATAGTAAAGAATGTAGTTGGACCATCTATGAGCAAATCTGACGCAGACCACCTCTACGTTGTTAAATCTTTTTCTGGCGCAACTATTTCCGACATGGAGGATTTTATCAAACCTACAACCCGCAAGTCACCGGACAAAATTATCCTCCATGTTGGCACTAATGATCTGAAAAATTCTACGCCGAAAGTTATTACCGATTCTATTTTGAATCTGACAACCCAAATCAAAGAGGATTCTCCTAACTCCATGGTAGGTGTTTCTGCGTTGTTAATCAGAAATGATTGCCCGATATTAGCCACCAAGGTTAATCAAGTCAACTCCACCTTAGAAAATCTTTGTCATATGAACAATATTCCTTCCTTAAAAACGCTAATATTAACACTAGTCACCTCAACAGTAGAGGTCTCCATTTAAATAAATTAGGCAGTATATCCCTCCAAAACAATTTCAAAGAGTTTATAAATAACTTAGAAAATTGACATGATATTACGTTGTCTAGAGTTGCTAATTCAGTAAATAATGTTCAATCTAAGACTATGCAAACTACTTCTAACATTCAAAACCTGCTCTTGCCAAACAGGAGTGGCTTTAAACTTGCCTCACTTAATATCACCAGTTTGGTCAAACATATTGATGAGCTTAGAATCTATCTATCAAATAATGTGATTGATGTACTGGCTATTAATGAGACAAGGCTTGACTCTATGGTTGGTGACAATGAAGTACATATACCTGGATACGAAATTGTTAGGCGAGATAGAGATTCCAATGGTAGATTTGGCGGTGGGGTTTGTTTTTATATTCGTAGCTGTATAAATTTTTCAGTTCGGCATGATCTATCTTTTGAGCAATTGGAAAACCTGTGTATTTCAGTTAATAAACCTAGAGCCAAGCCTTTTCTTATTACCACTTGGTACAGGCCTCCTAATTCGCCTGTAGCAATGTTTAATTATTTTGAAATTCTTCTAGGTATGCTCGATTCCGAAAATATCGAGTATTACCTCATGGGCGACTTCAACTGTGATTTGAGCTCTACAGTCTTAGATCATGATTCGAAGTCACTCATGGATATTGCCGATTTATATAATCTTTCTCAGCTTATAAATGAACCTACTCGAATCACAGACTCCTCCTCAACATTGTTAGATCATATTTTCACAAATACTCCTGACAAGGTTGTTTGCTCTGGTGTTTCTCATGTGAGTATAAGCGATCATAGTCTTATTTACGCCTTTCGCAAACTTTCTGTGGGTACATCGACGGGGGTACATTCTTCAATAAACTACAGAAAGTTTAAAAACTTTGATTCTACTAAATTTCGTAATGATATTAGTCAACAGAGTTGGAACTATATCAATCAGTACGAAAACCCTAATGACATGTGGCATGCTTGGAAAGCCACATTCAATTCTGTCGCAGATAAGCACGCCCCAATTCGAACTAAGCGCGTTAAGGCTATTAAATCGCCTTGGATCACATCTCTTTTGAAAGATAAAATGCATAGGCGAGATGTCCTAAAAATTAAAGCAATTCGTTCCAACGATACTCAAGATTGGCTTTCTTTTAAGAAAATGCGTAATTTTGTTAATTCTGAAATCTTCTACGCAAAGCAAGCCTATTTCAAAAATTCTTTCAATGATAATAAAGACAATCCTAATAAGACCTGGAAGATCATTAATGAACTTACTTCTAAGAATAGGAAAAGCCCTCACATTGGCGAGGTTGATTTGAATGGCGTATTAATTAATGACCTAGCAAAATTGCTGATGCGTTTAACGATCACTTTTCAAACATCGGACCAGACCTTGCAGATAAAATTAATCTTAATTATAGCAATCGGTCTTATCTTGATTATTTACCTAACCAAAATAATGCTATTTTTCAACTGAGAGAAATAAGTATTCCAACCGTTTACGCATTACTGTCCACGTTAAACACTTCTAAAGCAACAGGTTTAGACAAAATATCTTCTAGGTTAATTAGAGAATGCTCTGACTTAATTGCAGAATCCTCTGTCTTATTTTTAATCGTTCTATCACTACAGGCATATTCCCAAACGAATGGAAATGTGCTAAAGTTATTCCTATATACAAACAAGGCAAACGCAATTGCGTTGATAACTATCGTCCCATTTCTATTGTTCCTATTGTGGCTAAGGTTTTGAAAGGGTAATTTATGATCAGCTATATACATTTATAGCTGAAAATGAATTATTAACTAATTATCAATCGGGATTTCGAGGCCTACATTCTACTGTCACCTCTCTTCTTGAGGCTACCAACGAATGGGCTTATAATATTGACAGTGGTAATGTAAATGCTGTAATGTTTCTTGATCTTAAAAAGCGTTCGACACTGTAGATCATGAAATATTGCTGAACAAACTTAATGCATATGGAATCAAGGGAACTGCGGGTAACTGGTTAAGATCGTATCTAAATGAACGTAATCAAAAGTGTTTTGTTAACGGTCATTTCTCCTCGAATCGATTACTACAATGTGGGGTACCTCAGGGAACTATATTAGGCCCGCTTTTATTTTTAATCTATATTAATGATCTTCCTAATTGTCTAGTACACTCTCGGGCACGAATGTTTGCTGATGACACTAATTTGACATATGCAAGTAATAACATACATGAAATTAATCATAATCTTAACGAGGATCTTGCTAGTGTCAGTGAATGGTTATCAGCAAACAAACTTACTTTAAACCAGACTAAAACTGAATTTATGCTAATTGGCTCTCGCCAAAGAATAAATACTTTTCAATCTACTCCTTTATTAGTAATAAATAACGTTCCAGTTAAACAAGTCTCTCATACAAAATCACTCGGCGTACACATTGATGAGAACTTATCCTGGAATGTTCATATTGAGAAACTGAGTAAAAAAGTTGCTTCTGGTATTGGTGCACTAAAACGCATTAGACCTTATGTTCCTTTTACCACAATGCAACTTATTTACAAGTGCTTAGTTCAACCATATTTCGACTACTGCTCTGCTGTCTGGGACAGTTGCAGTAGTTATCTAGTTAACAAATTGCAAAAATTACAAAATCGTGCTGCCAGGGTATTAACATCTTCTAGTTATGATACAAATGCCGATTATCTTTTCGAAAGTCTTGGATGGAAAAATCTTGTATCTCAGCGTAGGCTCTCCAAGGCTATCATGGTGTATAAATCCTTGAATGGTCTTGCTCCAGATTATCTTTCTAATATGTTTGTTGATCGCAATAGTATCACAAATTATGCATTGAGAGACACCAGTAACAAACTAGCTTTGCCACTACCGCGTACTAATTACTTGAAAAATAGCTTTAGTTATAGCGGTGCAGTACTGTGGAATTCTCTTCCTACTGAGTTAAGACAGGCTAGTACTTTACATAAATTTAAGTCTGACTGTAGCAACTTTATTCAATAATTTTTAAATATTTTATCTAATTTTAATCAATTTAATGCACGGCACTCATGAAAAACAGGTAGTTTTGTAAATATGTATAGTATAATTTATCATATAGCTAATTTCCTTTGTTACTTTATCATAAGTGTGTAAAATCCTGATGAGTCCACCGTGACTAAATAAAGTTCACTAACTAACAGCGTAGTGCGTTTGATGCGTGCGTGTAGCAGCGAAGAGTGCGTTTGATGCGTGTAGCAGCGAAGAGTGCGTTTGATGGGAGTATACAACGTAGTGCGTTTGATGGGAATATACAGCGTAGTGCGTTTGATGCGTGCGTGTAGCAGCGAAGAGTGCGTTTGATGCGTGTAGCAGCGTAGAGTGCGTTTGATGGGAGTATACAACGTAGTGCGTTTGATGGGAATATACAGCGTAGTGCGTTTGATGCGTGCGTGTAGCAGCGAAGAGTGCGTTTGATGCGTGTAGCAGCGAAGAGTGCGTTTGATGCGTGTAGCAGCGTAGAGTGCGTTTGATGCGTGTAGCAGCGTAGAGTGCGTTTGATGCGTGTAGCAGCGTAGAGTGCGTTTGATGGGAGTATACAACGTAGTGCGTTTGATGGGAATATACAACGTAGTGCGTTTGATGCGTGCGTGTAGCAGCGAAGAGTGCGTTTGATGCGTGTAGCAGCGAAGAGTGCGTTTGATGGGAGTATACAGCGGAGTGCGTTTGATGGGAGTATACAACGTAGTGCGTTTGATGGGAATATACAGCGTAGTGCGTTTGATGCGTGCGTGTAGCAGCGTAGAGTGCGTTCGACGCGTGTATAAATAGCGTAGAGTGCTCAGTAACAACAACTTGCACCGGTGATAGAAGTGAAGTAAGTAACCTAACAACCGAGAATAATGATTATGGAGCCGAGATTGCTGTCGCCAAAATAGATATAATATCACCTATTGATAATTCGTCGCTCGCGGAGCTTGAAAATTTTATTGACGATTCATTTTGTAATATTATGAACTCCCGACACAGTGAAGTAACGAAGGGCACTGTGGAAAAAGTATTTGTAAATTCTACCCCCGTTAAACAACGTGAGGGCGACAACACCACTACAATAAAAGCACTAAACCCACCAAGCAAGACGAAACCATCAATACAAATAAACAAGACATATGCAAATTGCGTGAAGAAAATTTGCATCTCAAATCACGTATCTCCAAATTAGAAGGAAAGATGGCCTCGGCCTCCATAGAAAAATCCTCTGGTGCTATTGAAATATCGTCTGTCACACCTACAACGCAGTACGTCCCCATAAGCACTAAGAAAAAGGCCAACGATGACCAACTACCGGAAAGTAATGTGCCTAATATACAGTCCAATTCAGAAGTTAGTGTACCTACTTATGGAAATTTGACCTTACAACCGCGAACCCAGCAGATAAATAAGAATCGTTACGACCGCCCCCCAAAGAATTCCATTCCTTGTCCATTTCTTTTGCGTCGAGGTTGGTGTCGAAAGGGAGACCGATGCGACTTTCAACATCTTAAACCATCTCGCGATACACATAAACATAATGTCCCCTGTCCTTTCGTGCAAAACAGAGGCTTCTGTCTGAAAGACGATCGATGCGATTTCTCCCACGCTTGGGTCCCAACCAGAAGGTCGGTATTAAGAACCACTACTTAGCCATTTGCCACCTGCCTTTTTTTTATCCCGAGTGCCAGTACCATTGCCACCAAACGTCCACACAGCCCAACCTCCGCAGCTACAAACGTACAGCTTACACCCATGGCGACCCCTATCTTATCCAAGGCCGTTAATGGAAATCCCACTACCCTCGTCCAGTTTTCCCCGATTATCCTCCCAGATCCACCGGAACAGATTTTACTAAATCCTTCCAATCAGAGCTCCACTTCATGTATTTCCCTTGAGTCCTCCTCCACACGTATTCCTACGCTTTCCCCGATCAGCGATCTACCAGAATCGACCCCATCACGATACTCTCATTCAGTTCAAAAAATTAATACAATACGTTACCCTCCACCAAACTACCAAACCTTTTAATTTGTAATCTCCGCTCCCTCACGTCCAAGAGCGACGAACTTGACGCTGTGGTGTCTTTTAATCAAACGGACATGGTCTGCATTACAGAGACTTGGTTATCCCCTGCAATTCCTGACAATCTGGTATCCTTATCCAATTTCAATCTGTTTAGGAACGATAGACTGGTTTCAAACGGCGGAGGTGTTTGTGCCTACATAAATAGCAATATCTATTGTAGACGAATTGAGGAATTTGAAAACTCTTCGATTGAGTCACTGTGGTTATCAGTGAGACCAAAGAAGTTACCCCGCTCTGTCTCGGTTATCTTACTGGCTGTTGTTTACCACTCCACAGCATCCCGCCAAACTGAAAATGTAGAATTGTATTCACACATTCAAACCAATGTTGACTCATTTTTATATTCCCACCCTGAAGCTTTAGTCCTAATTACAGGCGACTTCAATTTTAGAAGCACGAGTCTCGATGCAAACCACCTTAGAAGAATTGCTGGTCTGACGCAGATAGTCAAGGTAGCTACCAGAGCCGATGTAACTTTAGACTGGTGTTTAACCAACTCAAAGGTGGATAACACTTATGAATCAATCCAACTCCCTCCCATCGGAACCAGTGATCATTATACGATTCTTATGAAAGCCCAACCTTCTCCCTCAAATCCAGACAATTCACATATATGGAAACGCGATCTCAGAGATAGCAGGATACGTCCTTTTGGACGATATATTACTACATTTGATTGGTCTCCCATCTTGGACATACATGACTGTGATACAAAATATGAAAAGTTTAACGATACAATGATTGCGATGATTGAAAATTTCTTTCCTTTGGAACGGATTAAAGTACGAAAGTGTGATAAGCCTTGGATGACGTCATCAATAAAGTCTGCTATTGGGAGACGCCAAAAAGCCTTACATGAAAGCGGGAAAAATTCAGATATTTATAAATATTGGCCTAACAGAGTCCAATCATGCATTAAAGTTGCACGAAAGATCTACTATATGAGGTCAATCGAGAAATTGAAAAATTCTAACCCGGCAAGATGGTGGAAAGAAGTGAAAGCCATTGGTGGTCTTCCGTCAAAAAATTCTTGGTATTCTCAGTTATTTTCTGATGATGTTCGGAACTGTGAAGAATTGGCTGAAAATTTTAATAACTTTCTTACTGCCCTTACATCACATTTTGACTCTCTAACTCTCGACGAAAACCAGGAGGACCTAGAAGTACCAAATGATTACCTCGTCGACGCCCAACAGATCTATAGGAAACTTCGTAAAATTAAAACCACACAATCACCGGGTCCTGACATGTTTCCAAATAAAATCCTGAATATAAAATCCCAGTTATCTCGGACATTTTGAACTCATCCATGACACAAGGCACCTTCCCGAAGGCATTGAAGAGATCTATTGTAGTGCCTGTCTCTAAGGTATCACCCCCAAAGAGTATTGAAGACGACCTATGACCAATATCTTTAACATCTCAGATCGCCAAAGTTATGGAGGATTGTACTTTGGACAAATTTTTTCCTGAAGTTGTAAATAAACTTGACACTAAACAATTTGCACTCCCGAAGAAATCAACAACCCACGCTTTGGTGTACCTTTTACATTCAATCTTGGTTGCTCTTGAGAGAGGTTCTTGTACTGTAGATTGTTCCTTGCAGATTTTAAGAAAGGTTTTGATCTAGTACACACGTAAAAATCTCCCATCTTGTTGACAAGTTGTTGATGCAGACTTGCTACAAGTCTGCTGCAGGTTTGTTACAACTTGTGCGTTTTTACGTGTGTAGATCACAATGTTATTATTAAAGAGTTAACCCTGCTTGGTATCCATCCCTCTATAATTCGGTGGATTAAAGCCTTCCTCTGCGATCGCGAACAATGTGTCCGGGTGGGAACTTCTATGTCCTCTTGGAAGAAAACAAATGGTGGCTTACCACAAAGTACAAAGTTGGGTCCATTATTGTTTGCTGTTCTCATTAATTCCTTACTCAAAAACTGGCCTGGTAGGATCAAGTTTGTGGATGACACCTCGGCCTTAGAGATTATACCACGTTTTTCACCCAGTTTAATGCCATTAGTCGTAAATGAAATCTCGGACTACGCTTCAGAACGCGGAATGGAACTAAATTATAAGAAATGCAAACAGATGTTGATCAACTTTCTTAAATATAAAGGATCTGATAATGAAAACCCGATCTATGTTGCAGGTAAACCGGTGGAAACTGTGTCCTCTTTCAAGCTCCTAGGTGTATGGATATCAAACGACTTGTCATGGAATACTCATGTTGACATGGTATTGAAAAAGGCAAATTCTCTCTTATACGCATTGCGTCTGTTAAAAAAGGCTGGTCTTCAAGCATCACACATTGTACAAATATATATCTCATTCATTAGATCCAGAATTGAATATGCATCCCGTGTGTGGTCGTCAATACCTAAATCATTATCTGACATTCTCGAATCTGTTCAAAAGAGAGCATTGAGAATAGCTTATCCAGATCTGTTATATGATGAAGCCCTGGAAATTTCAAACTTACAGTATTTGAGTACTCGTAGAGACATCTCTTGCAAGAAATTCGTCGAATCTTTGCGACGTGATGCTTCACCCTACAACCCTTTGACCAAAATTATGGAAATTCGTCCCGGGGTAAAAACTCACGATTATGACTTAAGGAATGACAGAACGGTCGAACAAATTTTATGGCCAGAAACCACTGAACGGTTAAAGAACTTCGTGACTAGGAAATATTATTAGTTTTATAGTTAATTAACAGTCCTAACTAAATAAACATTATTGTACATAATATATTTTTTTTTTTTTTTTTTTTTTTTTTTTTTTTTAATATTTTCGCCCAAAATATTACATTTACAAGGAATAGATATATATAAGAAATGGGCTAGGAGCCTACTAGAAACCACATGGCTTTTTTTTTTAGGCCCCTAGGTTAATTATTTAAGCTATATCAATAAATATAAGCTCGTGTCAGTTCGAGTGTTTTTCAGAGAATTAGTAGGAAAAGAAGTATTATATAATATATATGAATATATATAATTATATTTACAAAAACATGTTATATTGTTAAATCTAGTTGTAAAAAGTACTTTTTAATTATTGATTTGAAGGAAGCATAAGACCTAGGTTCTTTATTTTTTGTGGGAAGATTATTCCACACATCTATGCCTTTATTGGCAAGAGTATGTTTGGTATAGTTTGTTCTATTACTCCTTTTGTGTAGCAACGAAGAATTTCTTGTGTTATGATTATGAATTTGCTTATTTGTCAAAAAATAGTTTATGAATAATTCTGGTAGATTATGTAGATGAAAATACCGGAACATGAATATACTCGTTAAATAATAATTTATTTTATATAAATTGAGAATTTGTAAGTCATTAAAAATTGGTTCTGAATGATCAAAATAAGATTTGAAAGTCATTAATCTGACAATCTTTTTTTGAATATTCACTAACTTTTGAAAACGTGATTTATAGGTGTTACCCCAGAGTAAATTACCATAAGTTAGATATGGATAGACCAAAGCATAATATATTAGCTTTAAGGAATTTAGGTTTGTGAAATGTCGAATCCTGGAAATAATTGCCGCACATTTGATAATTTTTTTCGTAATCAAATCCAAGTGATTACTCCATGTCAGAAATTGGTCAAGAACAATTCCTAGAAATGTGATGTTTGTGACTTGTCTTATATTGTTATTATTGATTGAAATGTTTATTGAACCATTAACTTTCTTATTTTTTGATCTAAAAAGAATAAATTTTGTTTTTTCAGTGTTTATAGATAGCTTATTGGCATATATGTATATATTAAGATTATGGATTGTACATTTTAATATAAAATTTTATACTATATTAGTACTCCATGTAATTCAGTTTTTCCTTTAAAAACTGCAAATTGGTTTTAATTAAACAGATTGATTGATTGATTGATTAAAAGCTGCCGGGGACATAATAATCGACTCATTGGTCATCATTTATAATTAATCACAAAATTCTACTTTCCAAGTTAGAGCTGTATGGTATAAGGGGAATTAGTCTTGAATGGTTTCGATCTTATCTCAGTAATAGGAAACAAGTCTGTGCAATTAATGGTAAACTATCTGATTTAAAGGAAGTTAATTGCGGGGTCCCACAGGGATCAAATCTTGGCCCATTCCTATTCCTCTTATACATCAGTGATTTGCCTAGGTGTCTTGAAACAACCATGCAAGTCTATAGATTATTTGCTGATGATACAATCCTTCAGCTAAAGGATTGACTGTAGCTGAAATTCAAACAAAACTTAATCATGATCTTATGAATGTCAGTCAATGGCTCACTGCAAATAAGCTTACATTAAATGAAACCAAAACTGAATTCATGATAATAGGCTCACGTCAGCGAGTCCCATTTTTCGAGAGGGGTCCCAAAATTAAACTTGGTGATAAAGTTATTAAGCGTGTATCTCACAAAAAGACACTTGGTGTCATTTTAGACGAGCAACTAAAATGGGACAAACATAATGAAGAACAAAACATAACGATTTCAAAAAATATTGCTTTACTAAGGAGAGCTAAATCTTTTGTGCCTAGACATATCTTGAAAAATGTATAATGCATATTATAATTCCACATTTCTATTACTGTTCTACTGTTTGGAATGATGGTTGTAAAAGTAAACTCAACTTCAAAAGAAACCGGCATGTGTAATTACTGGTGTACAATCCAAAGAGATATTTCAAAAACTCAATTGGCTACCCATTCATAAAAACTTGTTAATTCGGGAAAATATAGCTACTTTTAAAGCATTAACTAGATATTCGCCGGATTATCTTACCGAAATGTTTAATCTTTGCTCAAATGAAACTTACAATTTAAGAAGCAATTTCCGTCAACTTTCCTTAGCAAAACCTAATACAAATTTTCTTTAAAAAGGTTTTTTCTACAGAGCGGCAAAATCATTGAACAAACTCCCCACTGACTTAACACAAAATGTCGAAATTACCACCGTTAATGCAGTAAAATCAATGCTCATCAGTTACTATAGGAATGATTAAGCTGTTGGATTTAGTATACCCCTTGTATTGTTAACTAGCATAGTATTATATTATAAATAAGCAATATATTATAATATAATTATATTATAAATATTGAGATGAGTATCCATATATTCTATGGTGTGCGGTATCTAGTATCACGCTCGTGTCCGTTTATCAAGTATCAAGCTCGTGTACGTTTATCTATATGCGATTGCACACGCGTGGATACTGTGTTCGGGACGCGTGGATACTGCGCTCAAAGCGTGAACACAACGTAGAGGACGACTGAAGCGGGAGTAGAGAGCGTTCGAAGCGTGGACACAGGGAAGCTATTTCTTTACCGATTATTATGTATACATCAGGTACAATTTTCACCTACAATAGAATTGTATTCAACGCGAGCGAAATGTTTTACCGCGTAGTGTGGAAGCGAATCGTGTAAACAACGAAGAGTGCGAGCGAACGTTTATGTAGCGTTAAAATGCTGGGAAACGAATAATCATTGTGAAGCGTTAAATAATTGTAAAGTGCTAGTGAAGTGCTTTTGCATTGAAGAGTGCAAGTGAAATGTTTATATCCCGTACATGCTAGCCAGCGAATATACGCATTGTACACAGCTAGTGATGCGTTAATGCAGCGAGGAGTGCTTAAGGCTCTTTTCCACTCGTCGCAAAACCAACTCGCAAACTCGCTGCGAGTTCTTGCATGTAATTAAAATAAACTGTCGAGCATTGTGATTGGATGAAAGTACTCGCAGCGAGCTTGCGAGTTGGTCTTTGCGACGAGTGGAAAAGAGTCTTAATGAAGTGTTCATAGGTCGAGTGCTAGTGAAATGAATATGCATTGTAGAGTGCTTGTAAAAACGGTTAACCAGTGTACGGTGCTGGTGAAACTAGTGTTCAACTAAGGCTAAAAGCCCGAGGCTCAACGCGAGCAAACGCAGCTTACATGCAGAAATGTGCGAGCGTATCTGTTTTGATAGACTTAAGACGTCTTGAGAGAGCAATATCCATCCCAAATCTAAAAGATTTTGCACTAAAGCATTTTAGACAATGACTAGAAAAAAAAATGAGGTCAAGATGACTTCGAAACGTCGCTCTATAATAGATTTGTTATCGCTATCATATTTGTCTAAGACTAGAAAAAGCGTGCGATAATTTCCGAAGCGCGACAATCAAGAATAGGTAGTAAATTACTCACTTGCTTCACCAAGCGATTCAAAAATTGGGTAGCTGGTTGCCAGCATGCAATACCTACAGAAAAATCGAAGGCTTGACGAAAGCACCGGCTGAAATTCCAACCTTCTGTCGCCAAAGAACGTTGCGAGAATTTGACATCGCCTTCGAGAAAACCAGATCGCTGTTCGCAATCACACGTCAAAACTTGTAACCATCCAGCGGCAAGGGAAGGACGTGACACATCAGCAACCAAGAAAACCAAGACGTTACTGCGAACGGACTTTCGAACCAAAAAACACTGGACGTTTACACCAGCACATACATTTCACAGAAGTATGAGTCGCAGTGAACAAACGAAGGGCATTAAGTCATTATCGCGAATCTCCAACTTTTTCGAGAAGAAAGCTGTTTAGTTGTAGCTGGCAGCAAAGCTTGAAGCGACTGTGTGCATAGCTCGATGGCGACTAATCATATATTCAACCCTTACACCACAGAATAGGAAATGACCAGAAAGGCCACTCAGCAGTGCAACGTGACACCCTATTTTTATGCAGTTATCTGGCCAGAATAATGGCGGACCAGCCAGTTCAGCGTGTTTATTGGTCAGAAAATGCAATTGACTGGCTAGAATAATGGTAATGAACATGCGTAATGCGAAATGCGCAGCGTCAAAAACTTCAAAGGTTCGGCCTCAAGTGGCCCTTCTAGTCATTTCCTATTCTATGCTTACACACCCACTATTTGCATACCAATAATACACCGGAAGCGAATCTTAATTCCTCGTTAACTTCTTTTATTTTACCAATAAAATACATTTAATAATCGCATAGCAGGCTTCTGAAATTGACTTGTTTTATCCAACCAACTTTAATGTATCCTATGACTATGTTATTTGCATGGCTAATTTTATGAATTTTTTATCACTGCACATTTCATAAGCAATAGGGGGTTTGAATGCTGCTCCCCCATGGAAAACTTTACAGGTGACCGCCTTTAGATTGACTGAAAATACAACCATGCCTGCCTGCCTGGGTTGGATTTACTGGGGGGGGACACCCCTCCTATTCTTGGCCAGGGGGTGCCAATTTCGATATCAAATCCAAATTTTGGATTTGTCAGGGCATTTTGGATTTGCCAGGGCAGGGGACCTCTTTGACCATCTAGGCAATCTCATTTTTCAAAAAACAATTCTCGCAAGCTGACCTCCTTGACCCTGCTGGGTTCTCAGTGATGATGCACCCTGCCTCTGTCAACGGTCACGTTCTGCTTCATGGCCAGCACCCCCCGTACTAAAAAATCAATGATAAGATCTTATTAACCAAATCAGGCTTTTTTACATAAAAAATAGAAAATAGTCTGCAACTGATATGGAAAAGTGTCAAATCAAAAGACCTAATACAATTTAAATTGAAACCGATATTGGAAATTTTCAAATTTTATCATTGTACATTTTTACTGTTTACACTGCACAAATTGGTTATCACTGCACACTAAAATTAGGTACGGTTATGTGTGTTAATGGGTTAAAATGTGAATGTAGGTCAGATGAGAGTTAGATACTGTGGTTAAGTTGGGTCAATCTACCTGAAAAATACAATAAGAACTTCGACGTTTCGAGCGAAGACCCTTCGTCTGGCCCTTCGAAGGCTACTAACTTCCAGACGAAGGGCCTTTACTCGAAACGTTGAAGTTCTTATTGTATTTTTCAGGTAGATTGATCGAACTTAACCCCATGCAGTATTTTCGTAAACACTCTACCTACACTGGCACCACACGTTCTAGATGAGAGTTACTTAATCACAGGAAAGAATGAATGACCAAGAAAGGCCTCAGCAGTGCACACCGACACCCTTTTTATTTTTATGCAGTTGCAGAATAATGGCGGATCAGCCAGTTGTTCAGCGTGTTTAGAAAATAAAAAAAACTGGCTAGAATAGAGAATAATGGTAATGAACATGCGTAATGCGACATGCGCAGCGTCAAAAACTTCAAAGGTTCGGCCTCAAGTGGTCCTTCTAGTCATTTCCTATTCTATGCTTAAATTATAATGTGTTCTTATCTTATTTTAGGGTGTTGCCAGTATACTATTATTCCAGCCTGTTATGCTTATGTGTTAAAAACAGATATTTCTGATAATGCTGCCTGTCTGTTGGAACGTAAGAGGAACAAGACTAATTACATCTCTTGAGTTATTGCCTCTATGTGTTGTTTGTAAATTAGTTTTAGGATGTTTTTATATTCTAATTGTTTTGAAGCATTTGGAGTTTCACATCTGGCAATGGAAAAACTTGAACCAGCCAATGAAACTGTTCTAATTCAAGGTAGGTAGTCACTTTGAAAATATTGGTGATATCAATGATATACAGTAATTTAATACTATTAAATGCATTTACTCATGAGCTACAGTAAATAACTCACGCCAGGGGTGGATGAGGATACCAGGCGATACCCCGGTGGGCCACCGCTTTTCTACAATTGAGGGGCTCTTGATTTCATACTGTACAAAGACAGACAAAATCTCAGGACAGCCACCACACTTTTGTGACAAAATACCCAAATACAACACCGTAATTAACTAGTATACTTCTGTTGTTATAGTTATTCTACACTGCATTGCTGGGGCGGCGGAACTAGAGAGGCTATAGCTCCCCAGAAACAGAAGGTAGCAGTGGAGGAGCTAAGCCGCCATAAATAGTGATCAGAGATTCAGTGTAGACGAACTTTAATACGAAGGTGTTTGATTTTTCGCTGCCTGAAATGCCTTGGAGACTAAAATGACTTGGTTTCTCCATGTCAAATCTGCCCCAGAACGCAGGAAATGCCATTTCTGAGACTGCGGATTTCAAAATTTCCTAATTGACTTTATATGTCCCAATGGACAACCAAAAATTAGGCTAAGACCAGGATTAAAAACATACTTTAACAAGTCTTGACAAGTCTTGTTATTTCAATGTTTTGCCAAATGTATTGAAACTGAACAAAAATTTATTGATATCAAACGATTTAATTGATGGGAAATAAAATATATTTCCCCATACGCCATTTCCGTGAGCATGTGTTAGTCACAAGGCCAAGGAGTATATTGCAACTTGTGACATAAAACATGGCCGCAGCTTCCAGGTCGCCATAATTATATTGTTGTGGTTCATTTTTCACTTAATTGAGGTGGGCAAGCCAGAAATAGCTTTGGCCAACCAAGTTTTTGGTGTGACCTGCCCAAGGGCAATCACTTTTCTTAACCTTTTGCGAGCCCTGCATTATGCGTTAAAGCCCGATCCCACTGATGGTGCTAATCCGCCCCTGCTTCAAGTAAAGCAGAATTCTTTACTACGTACTATTGTATGTAATTGTTTAGTCACAGTCAATATCTTACTGTAGTATAGTAATTCATAGTAGTTCACAAATTAAGTCTTGTATACTTGGTTTTCAAAGCTTATGACACTGTTGATTACAATAAGGTTGCGTTGATATATTTATACTTTTTAACATAGCCTTCCA
Source organism: Trachythela sp. YZ-2020 (assembly GCA_016169945.1). Classification (NCBI taxonomy): domain Eukaryota; kingdom Metazoa; phylum Cnidaria; class Anthozoa; order Malacalcyonacea; family Clavulariidae; genus Trachythela; species Trachythela sp. YZ-2020. The sequence goes on along the minus strand of JADLSH010000121.1, from coordinate 2,900,302 downwards.
CGTTTTGCTACAATCGACAAGAATGCTTGTGTTTTGTATATTCAGTTTCCTTGATCACTTTAGGATGTGGTCCAATTGGTCTTATGGCAACTGGGATAGCAAAAGCAATGGGTGCGAAAAAAATGTAAGCGATAAAGTAACATATAATTTCATAATGAGTTGTTTAATGTTGATTACACAGGGTGTGGTTGCATAATTTACCCGAGGAAGGGGCTCATGATACGCATGCACCACAAGTCAGGTCTTTAGAAGGGTTATATAATTAGTTCTGGTGAGGGAAGACAACCTAATGATTCAGAGAAAGACCCTCCAAGCACAGACAAGAACAAACCACAACTTTACTTGAGTTTTCAAGTACAGTAACATTACTCAACCAATGTTAATCCCCTACCCTCAGACCTACAATGGCAGGCTTATCTGCCATTTTCACGTCCCATAATTATCTTTATATACCGAATAAAAAAACGGAATCGATCTTTTATGCTTAATAATTTTCAAAATATTAATCCTGAAAAAAATATTCATTTCAAAAATATTCATTTATATCTTTAGCTCAAGTAATAACGGCACAAGAGAAAATTTAGTAGAATACATCATTTTTAGATGCGGTCTAATTATGCAACTTTACGATGGTATTTCATAGTCTCGTTTGGAATTCTTGAATTTTCATGTCTAAACTTTAATACTGTCACATGAAAGAAAGTACCAAGAAGTGTTTAAAAAACGTTTTAGAAGATACTGGACTGTGTAATTTATTTTATACTCCTACATCGATCCAAAAAGAAAGTTGTAGATTGTGTAAAATTCAAAAGCTGAGTCAATACGAAAATCAGTTCAACAACTCGTGCTGGGAGACATGCCACCAGGCAGTAGCGAAGCTGGTCTGAGCAACTGGTCATGCCATGGTAATAAACGTGCACCTTCGCCACCGAACTAGGAATTGTAGCAAGTGCATTTTCTTTGTTATACTTTAGTTTAACACACAACCTTATATTTAATCTCGAACGTAAAAAACAAATTTGGAATTGTGACATTCGGCCAGGGACGGATTGGCGGACGGTGCAAAAGCACGGTCGGGCCCAGAGGGGCCCCTTGAAATGGGCCTTACCGTAAAGTATAAATGCTAGCAGTTCCAGATTAATCATATGTGCCTAAAGGCGGATTTCCAGTCCTCGCACGAAGCTCCTCGCTGCGAGTACTCGCACGAATGTCATTCGGTTGCCACCACAAGCCGTTTTATGATTGGTTTATTATTGCGAGCTCTCGCAGCGAGTAAAATATAGTTCATTTCCCGCGAGCGGGAATAATAATAAAATAGTTCATTTCGGGAATAAAAATAGTTCATTTCCCGCAAGTTTATTTCCCGCGAGCGGCAAAACACTCGCAGAACGTCTGCGAGTACTCGCAGCTAGACTTGGATCAAGTCCGTCGCGCGCCGCTTCTCGGCGCGCTCGATCCCTCGGACTCTAGAGAGACGGACTTGATCCAAGTCTAACTCGCAGCGAGCTGCGAGGAGCTTCGTGCGAGGACTGGAAATCCACCTTAAGCGGCAAAATCCTCATGGATTTCGCGCTGTAAGGACCTCTTATTGTGTAGTATTTGTTTTTTTTATAAAAAGCAATGGACTTCGGAAATACACGACTCAAAACGACAAATGCACACATAGACTCCCAAAATGCAAGCCATGAAAACCACAGCGTTTTGACCTGCAGTTTTTGGGCCCCAAGAACATATATAAAGCACTTAGCCTGAAAGAAACGCTGGGGGCTCGCCGACCAAATGTGGAGGCGTTTCACGGGGGAAGCAAATGTGGTCCAAACTATGGTTACAGCAGCTCCCAGACGACAACTTCCCGATAACTCACAGAACTAAGCCTAATTGCAGTCGGAAAATGCAACTGCGATTTTCAGCCACGATTAGCGGGCCTGATATTACTAACTAAAAATGATTTACAACTAATGAAACCCTGACTATTACAAGATATGATTGTAATTTTTTGATAAATAGGTTTTCGTTTTTCTCTCCTTTTTTGTCTAAAATATACGCACTTTAGGGAAATATTTGGTAAATCTGCTGCTCGGAATGCAGCAAATGGCGTTTCCAGGGTTCCAATTTCCAAATCTTCCCGGGGCAGCATGCCCCCAGCCTCCCCTACTTATACCTCACCCAAATTCTACGGTCAGATTTTAGACTAAGTCCGCGAGCCAAAGCCATTCTATTGGGATAAAAGTCTCAGGGGGAATACGCTGTTAGTATGTTGTACATCCCGCACAATCCTTTAACCCATTAAGCCTACAGTGTGTCTCAAAAAAAACTGAACCCTTTCAAATTCAAATTAACTATAACGTATTGTAGTAATTTGACAGCTCTAATTGCTTTGAATTAATGGTTGGGTAAGAACACAAGGTCTTGTATACTCATGGGACAAAACTGAAAGGAATAAAAATTAGAAAATTTAAAATAAATATGTTTAAATTAAGAAATATGTTTAAATTCAGACCTGCAGAAAGGATAAAATGGGTCAGTTCACTGCAGAGCAGCGCATATTTATGGTGTTACATTACAACCGTACCCAAAGTTTAGTAGCAGTGACTTTTTTCGCAAATATTTTTCGAGTGAGCAAGTGTCAAATTATTTTATCGTTGACAGGAGTCTTTTCAAATAAGTTGTAAATTTATCTGAGCATGAATTAAAGCGCAAATTATTGTAAATACGTTTGCAACACCTTGTACATATGAGCGTCAAGTTATTATTAATTTCCTATGGCAATGTGTGGAAGAACTTGTGAGTTGTGTTTTAATTTACGCATATTAATTTGACGAGGGATTAGAGCTGTCAAATTACTACAATACTGTACGTTAGCTAATTTGAATTTGAAATGGTTCAGTTTTTTTTATACACACTGTAGTTCACACGAGTGAGATAAGCACAAGGAAAGACAAAAGGTAAAACAAAGAGATGCAGCGAAGTGTGGAACATAAACGTTGACATAAGCATAAGCACAAGCCTCTAAGCATAAGCTAAGCCAGAACAAAAGACATTTCTAAAGAAAATTCTTTCCGCTTTGTCTTTTTAAGCCCCAGAGGGAAAATTTTCTTTTGTATTTCTGTTCATGCTATCTCACTCGTGTGAACCAGGCTTTAACTGGCAGTACCCTACCACGGATGAGTAAAATCATCTGGTGTTAGACAAAGTAAAGTACTAAAGTAGGGCGCATCACAAGCTAATGGGTTAACCTAGCTTTGAAATGTGGACAAGTACAGGCAAAGCACTACTGGTTAAAGTACAGTGTCGTTAAAACGATAAGGTAAATCAATTGGGGGGGGGGGGATGCAGGGCCCCTCCTAGCCCAGGTTTCCCTGGACCCCTCTGAGCCAGTCCAGTTCGCCCCTGCATTCAGCAACATATTAGTTGCTAAGTGACACCAAATTACATTGATATTGTTGGTATTCAATCACTATAAATAAGAATTTGTGATAATACATTAGCAAGTGTTTGTCGTAATAGTCATTAAGTGTATGCTGTAAAATGTCAGTTTTTCTCCATAGTCAGTCATTCACAAGACAAAGAATATAATAGAAAGTTGCATCATGTATATATTGGCCAAGGGGGGGTTTCAATTTTGAATGTTTTTTGTTAGGGGGTCTTCATATTTAAGAGCGTCAAAAAGGGGGGGGGCTACATGAAATTTTTATATGTGATCAAGAATGTCCCACCCCGCCCTAGGGTATAAATAATGCACGATCCCTAAACAGAAATTAACAAGTTGGTGGCCGTAAGCTTAAACTGTTTAAACCAGCACCGTTGTGTATGGAGTGTAAGTAATATATCAAAAGTGGTGCATAGGAAGACGTGTTTACTTGATTTTGATCGGCTATCAGCCAAAAACGGGGATTCTTTAGGAAATGGGTTCGCTTATTTCAGCGCCGCTTTATTATTGCATTTCGAAATTTTAATTTCCAATCTCAGTCGCTTAAAATAATATAGTAGGAAGAAATGCTTTCGAGTGAATGATTCCAAACCGCGTAAGCAGAAAGTAACAGCTTGCCATGGCTGGGTTTCGAACCTGTGACCTTCGAAATGCTAGCTCGACGCTCTACCAACTGAGCTACATGGTCAAGTCCAATAAGCCACGGCAAGCAGTATTTCTAAATAATATACTATTTCATTTATTCCTGCGTTAATAATTTGTAATTTATTTCTTCAGTATTGCCACAGACATTGTTCAACATCGGCTTGAGCTAGCCAAGAAATTGGGAGCGGACGTTCTGGTGAATGGTAAACATCAGAGTTTAGCTGAAGTGGGTAAGCTCTGCATGAAATAGAGTATATCTCAGCCTATAATTATGTAAAAGATTATTTATATGTGAAATGTGTCTGTATTACCATATGTAAAAGCAATGTATTATGTAAAAAGTATATCATGGGCCATGTAAATAACAGATACCATCATTCGACCGAATCGACCTCTCCCCTCAAGATGTTTAACAAAGTTATGTATTTTGCCAATTGTGATTTAAATAAACTTTTAAAAACAATGATATTCAGATCTTTGACTTTCTCTAACTTTGCAGTTTTTAGGGAAACAAATGGTGATGGCATAGGCAGGATACTTGAAGCAAGCGGAAATGCTGACTTGTTGAACAATTGTTTTAAATTACTTAGGTATGATTATTGTTATGATTAATTAAAAACATAGTCACTTAGTTATTTATTTAGTTTGTTAGTTTGTTACATAGTTAGTTCCTTTTTATATGGAGGTGAGTTACCTGGGAAGGCGAGTTACTCAGCAACAGCGAGTTCAACGGCGAGTTGCTCAACGGCGAGATCCCGGCCGTTATAGAAACTTATAGGCTATCTTTAAAACAGGGAACGGGGAATCGGGGGACGGGGAATGGGAACGGGGAATGGGAACGGAAGTGGGAACGGAAGTGGGAACGGAAGTGGGAACGGAAGTGGGAACGGAAGTGGGAACGGAAGTGGGAACGGAAGTGGGAACGGAAGTGGGAACGGAAGTGGGAACGGAAGTGGGAACGGAAGTGGGAACGGAAGTGGGAACGGAAGTGGGAACGGAAGTGGGAACGGAAGTGGGAACGGAAGTGGGAACGGAAGTGGGAACGGAGGTGGGAACGGAGGTGGGAACGGAGGTGGGAACGGAGGTGTTTATTAAACGAATGCAAAGTGATTGCGTGTTGGCTTAATAAGTTTAACAATCTTTAAAACGGGAAACGGGAAGTTTTATTGCCTATTCATAGAACGAGAGTTCAAATGTTCGTTGCGTGTGAATAGGCGCGTGTGTTTGCCATCTTCATTTACAGTTTTTAGTAATAGCAAATAAATTCAGAGATAAGAAGTGCCTTTGGCGATCAACGAGGAATGGGCTATTAATCAGCGGCATAAAAAACATATAAACACGATTCAGCAACATGACGCGTTTTTAATAACTGTCCTGTGATGCGCCCTTTACTCTTTACGCAAGACATATACTAATTCAGCTATTCGCTCTTCGAGATAACATATGTCATTATACGGAATTGCAGGTCAAATTTCATTGCGTTGCCGGCGCGAGTGATAAAATTGCACGTGTCTCACATCTGGCGCGGCAACGCAATTGTAACCCGATACGTTTCGGCAACGATTGCTGAAAATATCAAATTACACATGCATGTATTACTTATATCGATTCCCACTTCCGTTCCCATTCCCCATTCCCGGTTCCCATTCCCATTCCCCGTTCCGATTCCCCGTTCCCTGTTTTAAAGATAGATTTCCCGGGTGACTGTTTACATGACACAACCGGGTAACTCGCCATGGCGAGATCCAGGCAGAAAGAGGCGGATAAACACATTTCCCCCGTAACTCGCCAACAGAGCATGCATGTTTCCTTTGTTTTCCTACTTTGATAAATAACATAGCCCAATCTAGCCTTCAATAGTGTATGGAAGAGGCATAATTACAATGTATTCGGTCAAATACATGCAGGTAACTCACTTCCATATAAACAGATCGCTGTTCTGTCCCGCGATGGCAAGTAACTCGCCTTGCAGCGTAAATCGCCCCCATAAACAAGCCCTTAGTTAGCTAGTTAGTTATGTCTCGATCAATTCCATGTATGACCATCCCCTCCGGGCATTTGTCGGGCATTTGACATTTAGACGTAAATACCTCGCAAATGCCCCACCATGTCAAATATAGTCAAAATAGTGGGCAAAATCCCACTGAGGGGATTTGAACTTGATGCCAATGCCCCACCCTTGGGAACTAAATAATAGTTTTTTTGGGTAGCAAATTTATACAACATCTGTAGTACTCAACCATAAAATAGCAGTGCACTCTCTAGTTCATACATTGTGACTATTGTCCCCAATTTGATCCCAGCAAAGACACTGTGCATAAATACCATAAGATCTATTAAAACTTACAGAATAAAGCATTTTGTGAAAATTGAGAAATTGAGCAATTTCAAAGACTTTTTAAAATATAAACATACACGCTTCGGGAAATTATGTCGCCCTGGAAATACTAATAGAGCATCGCTTTCGTGTTGCAGACTTTCCAACTCTCCCGATTTAATCGGGAGTCTCCCGATTTCCGTACGTTCCTCCCGATCTCCCGATTTCAATCTGAACCTCCCGATTTTTAAGGAAGATCCACTTATCGTTAAGAAAATCAGTTTAAAATAAAAACTTTCTTGTTAAAAATGCATACGTTGCTTTTTGCCAGCATTAAAGCACTATCAATGGAGAAATAAGGTGAAGAAATAACCCTTTTAAAACTAAAATTAACAAAACTAGTTAAAATTGGTAGTAAAATTTCAACAACATTTGAAGTTTAAAGTGCTTATGAACGCAAAATGGGTTTTTATTGATTCGGATAAGGCGTGAAAAGTTAGTTAGTAAGTTCTAGATTAGTTTTTGGCTTAGACTTTTAGTTTCGGAGATATAAAGGCTCAAACAGGCAAATTTTGCCATTTTCTGAAAAAAAGTAGCGCGACCAAAATATCACCAAGGGGCCTGGATCCCAGGAACCCAACTTTGATAAACAACTAAGAAATATATGGCGAAGATATCGATATCTTGTGTTTTTTGCATATTTTGTCTAAACGATGTTTCGTTTGTGCGTGATCTTACACAGAAAGTACCAACAGTAATATATCTAGCTATCTGACACCTTTTTTGGATGATAAATCACCTATTGCGGCTTTAAACCGATAGAAAAGAGGACACCGAAACTCATCGATCTGAGACATTTGGTGGCAAATACAGGCCATAGTTATCGACCTATAAACAAAGACAAATGTACCCAGTTGTCCCAACATAGGACAGGAATCAACATACAGGTAAGCTGTGATTTTAACAAATGCAATGATGTCTATTCGCGCGTATGAACTTTGGATATTTAACGTTGAATCATGTCACCTAAATGTGCATATTATTTGCTTAGTATACAATGTCATTGAAGCCAGTATGGATGAAAGGTTCTGCGCCGGACATATCCGGTGTACAACGGTGTTTGTTGACGCACAAATCGATCGAAGTGCTTCTACCTCTGAGAGTTTACATACTGCTGTTATAGAATAATATATCATATATGTTTCAATGTGGAAATTATCACAACTTTAATGCCTTTATGGTATTTAACTAATATAAATTAATAGGCCATTCTACTTTTAGACTTCAACCTACTAGTACTTTATATGTGGACTTTCAGTGTCTTGTATTATCCTACACATGTGGTCAATCTCAAATGTTTTATATGACAGTGAGATACTGATGATATATGTTTAATTGATACATGTATTTGGTACAAAGTTGATCACCAAGTGCTGCACTGTCCCACTAGTGGAACCACCTTAACCTGAGTATCAGGCATTTCTACGGTTAGGCCTTGGTCCCTAAGCCACCTATGGTGAAGAACCTTAGGGAGGCTAACAGAAAATTCCCTAAATAGAGAGATACACTTCAACATTGTATAGCCCATTAAACTATTTGTTTGTGATTTCATCTAGATTATCAGTGAAGTAAACTGGAACCATCAGTGAAAGATGAATTAACATTTTTAATTAAATATTTATTAAACATCTTTATCAATATATGTTGCAGTGTGACTCTATTGTCTCTTGGGGGCAAGTTCACTTTTAATAGCTCAGCCCCTTGATCGATTGGATTGGCTTAACCCATTAATTGGCAAATTTTACTCATCAGTGGTAGAGTACTGCCAATTAATGGGTTAACTGCGCTTGATTGGATCGGCTAAACTTTAGCTGCTTTTTGGGTAATGGGTTACCTAGAAAAGAGCCAGACTCCCACTATGGAAGAACTTTACCCATCTGGAAGGAGAGATTCCACTTCTAAAATGTGCAAGGACATCTGGTACGGGAGGGGGTCAACATCCATTTTCCTCCATGGGGAGGAAGTCAGTTTACCTGCACAGAGAAGCACCTTTCCGAGTTACTTAAATCAGCTATGTGGGCATGCCAAGAAAGTTGGATGTGTGTACACTAGGAGTAAAGCAAACATCACTCTCACACCAGACATCTAATGTGAAAGTTGAAGCATGCTTGCTCTGCCCACACAAGCAAAGCTACTGTAATAGAAAGTATGAAGTTTTACAGATCACATACTGGCCTTATGGCTTATTTATTAAATGAGATATATTTCCCCACTAAAACATTCTCAAAAGATGAATATTATTCTAAGCCTATTTATGTGGCAAATAATGTTTAGTGTTGTCACAATAATTCCATATATCTATATATCCAGTTTATGATATCTGTGTATTGATCATCTTTCATTTACATGGACAAAGATGACAATCTGTCAACCAATCTTCCTATGAAAGGTTCTGTGAGAATATACATCATGGGGGCCAATTTCATTAGATTGTGGGTTGGCCAGTTGCAGTTATTATTCTTGAAAATGTCCAAATTTTGGGCAAATTTGAATGTAAAATTTGTAGGGAAACAAGCTTCCTTGCTAAAGTGAGAACCAACTTTAAAGCAGGTGTAGAAATGAAATGCAACCGATTCCCATGTCCATGAAGGCATGAAGACTATAAACTGCAGTAAAGGTTTAAGTTCCATTCCAACAAACTTTTAACCCTTGCATTCGTTCATTTATTTCTTCTTTCGAAAGAATTTTATAAGCAAGAGGCATCTATGTCCCAGAATTTATAGACATAAGTTACTGTCATCAAGTGTCATGGTCGTCTCCACGATCGACTTTGAAATCGCATTTAAATCCATTCCTTCGTCTATATTCCACGATTGACGATGCAAACCACTAGAAGGGTTACTTTACACACTCAAAAATGTGTTTGAGTTCAAAAATGTGTTTTTTTCCTCAAGAAATAGCCGACTTTTCAAGATGATTGATCCAAATGTAATTGTTTTTATAGTAAAATTAAATACACACGTTCCTGGGACCCAGTCCCCCGGAAGACGCTACTTTTTTTCCAAAATAGCGACTTTGAGCCTTTATATCTCCGAAACTAAAAGTCTAAGCCAAAAACTAATCTAGAACTTATTAACTAACTTTTTATGTTCTATCCGAATCAATAAAAACCCATTTTGCGTTCATAAGCACTTTAAGCCCAACAGCAACACATTCTAGAGGCAAAATACAAAGGTTCGGAAAAATTAACAGTGAAATTGCCAACCTCCAGATTTCCTGCTATCTGAGGTTGGAATGTCTGGTGTTGGGACATTGACTTTACTGTAACCACTGGTGAAATAGGTAAGTGTAATCGTGTCAACAATAACAATATAAAACGCTCCAAAGTCGAGGTCTCAAGCCAGGGTAATTTACATGTACGATCCGAAAGGGTGAATTATAAAGCACTCGGTCGACATTGTTAGAGGCGTTATAATGCAGTATAAAGTACATGTAAAAGTAAATTACAAAGACTGCATTGCCAATTCAATTTGGTGTTTGTCGAAAAATGCGACAAACATGCGATTGTTTTAGCGATTGCCTATGTTATATATTATACCGTAGATGTTGAATATCTCGACAAATTCCCCACCCCGGGACAACCTGAACGAAGCAAATACCCGACCCTGGGAACAGGTGCAGCTGAATAATACCCGACAAATGCCCGGGGGGATGGTCACACATGGAATTGAATTAGGAATTGTAGTTGTAGGATTTACAATAATCCCACAACCCACTATTTTCTTTCTTAGAAAAGGAGGTGTAGTTGTGCTTGTTGGATTGATGAAGGTGAAGAAATAAGCTTTTCTTTTGGTAAATTTGTTTTTTGACTAGAAATCTCTTTTTGCTCTTTAACAAAACAGTTTCTATTTTTTCAGAAAGCATTCCATGTTGAAGACTTTCTTCAGGATATTTTGTTCAAGTCTTTGACAATAAAGAGTCTTCATGGACGACACATTTTCTCAACATGGGAGAAAGCTGAAGAAATGTTGCATCAAAGAGAGTAGGTTTATATTCCTTAATGTTGTTGTTTTTATTGTTATTGTCGCTTTTTTTCTGCCTCTTTGCTACCTCAAGAAGTTAATTGTAAATATATGTATGAATGAAATAAAACTTTGTTGTTGTTGTCTTTCTTGTTTCCATATTTCCTGTTATTGTTGTCATGCATTTGACTAAAGATTGATTGTTGAGTTTCAATGTAGGTGACGAGTTTCAAGATTCTAAATTTTGGGCATCTTATGGCTGTTCGAACTCCGGTTTTTTAGCTTCGGCTCCGGCTACTTACAGCTCAAATATCCGGCTACGGCTTTGTTGGTTCACAACCCAGAGGATAGAGTCTAACCGGATAATAGCGGAGATTATTCGGCTCGACTTTGTACCTAGAGCTTTTCCTCGTGATCGAACGCTGACAAGCGACTCGAGTAAACACAGTGAAATAAATTATGTAAACTTTATTGAACCATTTAAAAATTTTAAACATGATTTTGGGTACCTTGGATGGAACAGTTTAATATTTTTTCCATTTACAAATAGTAAATCCTTAATAACCTAGAACCGGACTTAGGGGGTTGAAGTGCGCGAACCGGTGTCAACTGCTACTATAAATTAATAAGGGCTGAGTCAGCGAGTAAACTTAATGCAAGCTAAGCCCAGGCAGATATAAGACGTGAGTATGCGGTAATTATGCTGATGCAGTTATTGCACGGTATTGTTAATATATGCAGTATTACGATATTGTTAACACATGTATTTGCAGTTGTAGATACGATTATCTATTCTTGTCATATGTCATTTTGACTTTCCAGCCGGAGCTGGAAGAAAGCATCCCAACTCCGGCTACGGCTGACCAAAAAAACGCCGGAGCTCCGACAGAGCTCCGACCCTCCGGCGCACAGCTCTAGAGCATCTCGCTCGATAGTACTGAATGTTGTTGGTGTTTGTAGGTAGAAATTTCGAGCGAAACTTGTACACATATTTTTAGACCTAACCAGGAGCAGTTGCGAAAAACACAGCTGTAGGCCCTCTGGCAGGAATCGAATCTGTGGCGCTGTTATTCCGGTGCAGCACTCTGCCAACTGACCTACAGAATCCAGTTGTCAAGATCTAACCACAAGTTCATGTATATATACTAGGGGGTGCCAGTGTTTGGTATAAGGGTAAATATTTTAAATTTTGGGTATCTCGCTCGATTTTGCAGAGTGCTGCACCGGAATCGCAGATTCGATTCCTGCCAGAGGGCCTATAATACTGGGTTTGGTGGATAATCCAAGTGAGTAGATATATACACAATTTAAGACCTAACCAGGAACGGTTGCGAAAAATGCAACACTAGGTCCTCTGGCAGGAATTGAACCCACGGCCCTGCGATTCCGGTGCAGCGCTCTAACCAACTGAGGTCTATAGTTGCGATTTTCGCAACTGCTCCTGGTTAGGTCTAAAAATATGTATATAATTTTCGCTTGAAATTTCCATCTACAAACACAACGACGAGTTTCAAGTTCTTTTTAGATTTTTCAGGTAGTTGGATCGTTCAACCAAGCCCTGAATATTTAAAATTAAACCCTATTTATTCCTTGAACTTTTTTAGAGTCGACATTGACACAGTTATATCTCACATTCTTCCACTTAGCAAGTTTGAGGAGGTTAGTATACGTTCCATAGCTTTTCTGTTCACATGCCCAGTTGGCCGTGTAGTAAGTTAGCCCTTAGACTTGCTCCAAGTCTGTCTCTCAAAGGGGTTTTTGTTTGGGAGTTATAAAGGACGCGGAGTAATTTAATGGCGGACGGACGGGAGATGAGAAAATTAGGAGAGGAGAAAATCGACCTCTCCCAATTTTCATCCTCCCGCCCGCCGCCATTAAATTAATCTGCCCGCATTTTCGCGCGCCCTTTATAACTTCCAGATAAAAAGCCCTTTAAGAGACAGACTTGGAGCAAGTCTAGCTAACCCTGTAACAATAAAAGCTTATTCTTTTTTCTTCCTTTTGCTAGGCGTTTGAGTTGTTGTTTTCTGGCAAAGCGTGTAAGATCTTATTAGATCCACAGGAATAACATTTCTCGTTTTAGAATTTTGATTTTACCATAATTTATAATTGCGATCAATATAATTATGCAATATATGTTTAATTAAACTATTAAATTACAAATGGGAGAACAGTCAAATCTCTCCGTACGGACACCTCTCTATTACTGACAGTTTGCAGTGTCTCGAAATAATAAAGTTTTGTTTTCAAAAGACCTCTGTAAAACGGTTATCTTGTTGTGTCTCTTCAGCCTCCATTTCAGTGGGGTGGCATGCCGCCTCCCCCCCCCCCCCCCCGCGAGGGATTTTAGGGGACACAAAGCATAGAGAAGAGGTGCCAAAACTGCATGAAATTCAACTACAAGACATTAATGTTAGAATTTTATTAATCGAAGGGAGAAGTGTCGAAAAAGAGTATCGCTTGTAGAATATCAGATACAATAAACTATTTTCAGGTTCTCAGTTTGGAGGTACATGTCACGCTTAGAGTGCGTCATGCTAAAATTGCTCATACGCCGTACGCGTATTGGCCTTTCCCCGCTGAGAAGAATATGTTAATTATTAAACCTTTTGTACTAATCTTATACAATTATTGGACGAGGCAGGGCCTTTTTAACTAATGTACTGGAGGGGCAAAAGCCCCCCCAGCCCCCATGTTCGCCCCCCCAGTAAGCTACTTTTGCCCCCCCCAGTGAAGGTCCCTTTTGTCCAAAGTATAAGCCAAAAATGGAAAAAAACTGAGTTTAGAGGAAAGTTATTGTATTCTCACAACAAAACCTGGCCCGTTTAGATGGGATATATCAAAAATTGTCTCTGAAAACGCAGGAAATCAAGCCACAGAGACTCAAGACCCCCAGACCCCCCTTCGCCTTCATACACATATAATACACCACCTACTTGTTACGTCCCCTTTCGATGATGCCCCCCCACTGATGATTTCTTAAAAAAGGCCCTGGGACGAGGTTGATCAGCAACCTCGTTCCCAGGCGAAGGAAAAGGCCTGGAGGAAAGACCCTAGTAGGAGCTGGTCACGTGATCTGCTAAAATCTAGCAGATTTATAATTAGAGTTGTTGTGTCATTTTGCTGGGGACGAGGTTAACAAAACTATATACCTGAGGTCAACTAGTCCTTTCCACCCCTCCCCAAAACGCGACACAAGTGAACGCTAATTAAAAATCTGCTAGATTTTAGCAGATCACATGACCAGCTCCTATCAGACGAGGTTGGGAATGAGGTTGGTTGATCAATTCTTTATCTGCGAGCCGAGTTATCTTGCGATAACCGAGTTCATATGTAGCTTATCGTTCAGCTGTAGAACGTTTTACACCGCAACCATGTCATTTCCCTAGTAGCGAAATAAGTTTTCTGCAAGTTCGGCTTCGTTAAAAACGTTTAACTTGCAAAAGTTCAGCAAGTCGTCGTTTCATGTTTACAATTAAAGCGAAGCCAATGCGTATGCTCAGACGATATTTGCACCAGTTATTTGCAGGAAAATTAGCCAATCAATATAAAATTGAGAAAATAGTTATGTGAATGATAATAGTAATTATTGATGAAATTTCCAATGGTCCAACAAAACCTTTTTTTCTTAATTAGGCTCAGGTCGTTCATTCTTCATTTCGTATTCTTGAGTCTCTGTGGTTTGATTTCCCGTATTTTCAGTAGCATTTTTTGGTATATATATACCATCTAAACGGACTGAGCTTTTGGTATAAAAGCAAGGTTAATTGTTGTGGGAATATCATAACGTTCTTCTGAACTAAGTCATTTTCCCCCGTTTTTGCTCATATTTTGGACAACATGGGGACTGAGGTGGACTTGCCCCCTCCCCCCGACCCCCCCCCCAGTTTATATGTTAAAAAGGTCCTGTAATTTCGGTCGTACAAATTTCACTGTAAAAACGCCTGAAATGGCGCCATACTCTGGATTTCTAAAATTCAAATTTTTCCGGGCGGGCGGCGGAGGCAGGCCCGTAGCTGGGGGTGGCCTGGGGGGCCCCCCAACCGAAAATAAAATTGTAATTGTGCCCCCCAACCACGATAACCATAACGTAATTTTTGTTTTGAAAATGTTAATTCACAGGTAGAAAGTTGGTTATTTATGTTAAATTTAAAGTTTTAAGTAATAACGTACATAACTATTAATCTGTATCGTCCGGAAACATTTTTTTAATGTTATACCCCACCCTCCCCCCGTCGACAAGAAAAAGAAGAAATTACTTTCCGGAAATATAAAAATTTTGGAACAAACGTGAACTAACATCCGAAAGTGCCCCCCCCCCAAGAATTGCGAGCCAGCTACGGGCCTGGGCGGAGGCATTACCCGATGCAGACCCCCTACAATATTCCGGTATCCAATAGCATGGCCAAACAATTGACCACCAGCAACAGTCAATGGACAATTCTAAATTTTTCTTAGGATGACCCACTGACCCTCTGCCACTGACCTATTTAGTATAAGGTCAGTGGGATGACCCCTGGCGAAATTCCTAAAGGTACCGGCGGCGGGATTACGGCGGCTAGCCTGCGAAGCAGGACCATATTGCATAATCATTACGGTAGGAACACAGAATAAGCAGGAACTTTATATTATCATTGTGGTAAAAGTCTGAAAAGATGGACAACAATAAAGTAAGTGAATCACTAACATTGGGAATTGATATTGGAACAAGCAGTATAAAAACGGTTCTTATGTCTAGTGAATTCATTGTAGCGCGGAATACTATTGAACATTGTGCTGAAGTTATCTCAGAGGAAAATGTGAACAACTGGCGCGAACAAAATGTGCAGGAATTGCTTGTGGCTTTAGAAAAGTGTATCAAATTATTGCCAAACGATGAGAGCAAGCTTGTGAAAGATATTGTTATTTGTGGACAAATGCACGGCTGTACATTGTGGAAAAGTGAATCCCTTTGCACAATTGAAAATCTAGCTGAGGAGAATTTAAATCGAACTTCGGAATCTATCTCATCTCTAATAACTTGGGAGGACAAACGTTGTTCATCTGAATTTCTAAGTTCTTTGCCAAAGTCAAATTTACCACTCGC
This sequence comes from Trachythela sp. YZ-2020, assembly GCA_016169945.1. Taxonomy (NCBI): domain Eukaryota; kingdom Metazoa; phylum Cnidaria; class Anthozoa; order Malacalcyonacea; family Clavulariidae; genus Trachythela; species Trachythela sp. YZ-2020. The sequence continues at coordinate 2,884,802 of JADLSH010000121.1, read as the reverse complement.
TTCCGGATTTGGTTGTGCTACTCTTTTTTGGTTACAAAGCTACCAGCCTGAGGTCATCAATAAGTTTGACCGTGCAGGCACAATCATGGATCTAGTTGTATCTTATCTATGTGCTTCAAGTCAGGTCTATATTTCAACACAGAATGCTTGCAGTTGGGGCTATTATGATATCGAGAACAAGGAGTGGGAAATTGAAAAGTAGGTGCTGATTAAACACATGCAATAAATGCACCTACTGTATCAATGTAAATCTGGGAGGAGGGGTTATCGGCAAGGGATGGGGATTTGCCTTGAACACGTTATGCATGGCTCAATTCTTGCTGTTGCCATCCCGCCGGGCAACCCCGGGACAATGTAGCAAGTAATGTTCTGGTGGCCGGGAATTGGTTTGATGATTGTGCCCTAGGGGTTTAAGGCCGGGAATGCACAAGATCTGGGATTTGGTGACAGACAGACTAGTCCCTAGTTCTCTTTGCGCACGTTATTTTTCTGTGACAGGCAAAAGCCTAGACTTAGATCCCCACTCTTTTCTGCACTTTCTGCCACAGGATTTACATTGATAGGTGCATAACAAGCAGAATGAGTTTACATGCCTGGCACTGAGAGGCAAGAAAAATATATGTATTTTTAAATGCTATCAATCTGACCTGATTATTTCCTTGAGGGCAGGCCGGTGGACTTTAGCAGATCCCAGCATCTGAATAACAGATCTGGGTAGCATTGTGGGGGTTTGACAAGCTTTTGTGTTATTTCACAGTCTGTATGACAAGTGTATACAGTCTGTGCACAGACTACCAGACTGCAATCCAACCTGATTATATTTTTTTGTAATTTTGGCCCAAATTGGTTTTGGCTCAAATTTTTTGCAAAATGTGCTGATTGGGTTTTGGCTGCCAAGTGGCAGAGACGTTGTCCTAAGCCAGTAGGATATTTCCAGGTTCTATTTATGTCTCAATCAATTCCATGTGTGACCATATCCCCCCTGGGCATTTGATAGTGGCGCAAAATCCCCACTGAACACTGAGGGTACTTGAATTTGATGCAAATTCCCCACCCTTAGGAACTAAATAATAGTTTTATAATGGCATCTGTAGTACTCAACTATAAAATGTGAGTGCACTCTCTTAAGTTCATAACTGTGTAACAATTATCCCCAATTTGATCCTGGCAAAGAGCACTGTGCATAAATAACATAAGATATTTTTAACCTTAATACAGAGAATAAAGTATTTTGTGAAAATTGAGAAATTGAACAGTTTCAAAGACTTTAATATAAACATACACGTGCTGCAGGAAATTATGTCGCCCTGACAATAAAGCATAACTTTCGTGTTGGGACATTGACTTTATAGTGTTTTATCTGTAACTAGTAGTGAAATACTTAGGTAAATGTAGTTGTGTCAACAATAACAACATAAAACACTCCAAAGTCAAGGTCTCAATCATGAAAGTGAGGTTGATTCGTATATAGCCTTGGAAGGTAATTTACCTGTGCACGAATTATAATGCACTCTGTCGACATTGTTATAGGAATATGATGCAGTATAAAATACGTGTAAAAATAAAGTAAATTGCAAAAACTGCATTCCCAATTCAATTCGTTGTTTGTCGAAAAATGTGAAAAATGGCACCTTTTTAGCAATTGCCTTTGTTATATATGTTGGCACCTAGGCCTGAGATCAACAGTCACTTGTACCCTGCATCTTATTTGCCCCATCGCCGAAGACCCATGACCCCAATGGAATCAAGACCTCGGCAAATAACGATCACACAGTGTCCCCCAAATTATTTTCAGAAACAGTGGTTATCCCAACCTTGGCCGAGACCATTAATGGAAATCCCAGTACAGTCCCACCATTTCACCGGGCAACTCGTGTAAGTGGTGTAACCCAACAGCAACATTTAGAATCACCCTCCGTAATATCAAAAGGAAAAATAATTCTAATATGCATATGCCAAATTATAACAATCTTATTGTTGTTGGCCGTACACATTACAAAACTACAACGTCTATTATGCATTGTCGAAATAATGCAAAAGTACCCAAATGTTTGGTAACTAACATGAGATCTTCGGCTCCTAAAATAGATGAAGTGTCAGAATTTATGTTGCGCCATCAGATAGGTTAAGGGATTCAATAGCTGATAGCGTAATTAATATCCGAGGATACACCGTTTTTCGTAGAGATAGAAATAAAGACGATCACGCCGGAGTATGCGTCTACACTGATACCAAACAGTCGTGCAATTTTAAACAAATAGATGATCTCAACTGCTGCGAAAATCACGAAATTCTTTGGCTTCATATAAGGCCTAACATTACTAGACTACCTCGGGTAATTTCATGTATAATAGCCGGAGTGGTATATCATCCACCAGGATGAAACGATAACTTAATTCGTGACCACTTGCTGTACTCGCTTTCTTTGGCTGAGGGCCTGTTCATATATGATCCCGCTTATACCGAGACGTCTCGCCTACCTATGATCTCACCTCCTAGTACTTTTACTATAAAAATTTACATCGCGTTCATATGAGAAAGCGGGCTGGCCCGCTTGGCGAGATCTCGCCTCTGTGAGCCGAGATCATAGGTAGGCGGGATGAAAAATATTCCATATGAACACGCCAGCCCGCCTACCGGGATGAAATCGAGAAACCAAATTTCCTATTTTGCCGCTTAATTTGAGTATTTGACGATTTTTACGTAGTTTTATGTTAGTTTTACAATCAAGCATGAAATATGTTGCTAAACCAATGCTTTTTATTGCAAAAAAATAAAAAGCAACAACAAAATCGTTAAAATATTTGTGTTGCGTGCATACATGTTTCCCATACATGTATCCCAGCCGACGAGGCGCGATAGCGCCGAGTCGGCTATCAGTCATATACGACGAGAGTGAGTATATATACACAAGCTTTGGATATGAACATAACATTTTGGCGTACTTTTTTCAAGTAAAACTTGAATTTCCTCTTCATTAATAATTGTCCAAATCTGCCAGCCATTTTCCTACTTTTCTCTACCAGCAGGATATGAGCTAATATCCTTCTAGTAGAGATTGAACCAATCAGATTGCAGAATACCTCATATCCAGAGCTTGTATATATAATAATTGCCGTTAACTTCGCTTAAATCTACGTTTAACCACATTTAATGATTTGGTTTGTAGACAGTGACAGAAAACTATGAACTGCAATTATGTTTACCGTCCAGGACAGTCGTATCTTAACCTGTTTAATATACATCTTCATAAGAATATTTATTGGGGAAACAAAATAAGTGACCGTAATAAATACAGGTCATCGTATTAACGAGGTGGCCGTTAGGCAGGGTTTCACTGTAGCGTGTATGTTTTTGATGATGATCTCATGAGCAACATGTATTAAGTACTTAGATATGATTTTTTACTTTATCGACTAGACTAAAAGCTGCAAATTTTCCAGTACACCTTTTACTGTATTGACTTGTATTAATACCTTTAATTCTATTGACTTGAAATTTGTTATTAAGACTTGTTATAATGACACACAAAACATGTTAAAGAGCCAGCTTTATAGATTCCATGTTAAAGATTTTAGAATTTTTCACGTTACCGTGCAATTCCTCTATAACAGGGATGGAAGCGGAGTAATGAATAACAGCTCCATACAGTAATAAGGAATATTTGAGTTTAAAGAATTTATGGTGGAAAGGAATAAAGAATAATGAAAACTTAAAAATGACTGAAAAATTCGAAAAATCTGACGAATAATGAATAGTTTCGAAATATTTTGAATGAATAAATGAGTCCCAATTATTCCGCTTCCACCCCCGGCTCTATAGGCTATATTATTGGCATTTTATCCAATTAATAAACAATAATGATTATAATGATTTGATTTGGTAGAAAACTATGATCATAAGACATATAGAGAGCTGCAATTATGTCTACTGTCCGTAACCGTCGTATCTTAACCTCTTTAATATACATTAATATACATCGTTTTGCGGAGACAAAATAGGTGACAGTATTGACATCGTAGCCACAGGGCATGGTTTTACTGTAGCGTATCTGTTTAGATGACAACCAACATGCATTAGGTACTTATATATATGATTTTTTACTTTATCGTCTAGATTAAAATCAGAAAATTTTCCAGTGCACCTTTTACCTACGATTTGCCCACCTGAATATATTGTTGGTCAACTGTCACATAGCTGGCATAATATTCCGTCGAATGCAACAGTGAGAGTTGCTCTGGGAGATATGCAGTGTTCAATTTTAGCCACTCATGCTGGACCTATGGATGCTGGTAAGTGCTGTATATTTGCATCATTATCACTCGGAACGTTATCTTACAGTTACACTATTCTGACATACACTATATTGACAATCATGTAATAGGTAAGTGAATAACCTCGAACCACGACGTTTATCCAAGTACCGGTGTTCATTAAAAATTATTCTATTTGTATTTGTATTTGTATCTGCTTTCACAACGAAATTGCGCATTTCCAAAGAGTTTGGAGAAAGCGCCGCGTTGTTGTGAATAAGTACGACCCTTATTCGAGGGCGGCGTTCATTAATATTTTTGCTTTTTGGAATTAATATTTGGCGCTTAAGGTGGCTCGATATAGTAATCACAAAAACCTTATTCAAGAATCGCGAAAACAAAACTTCATACTCTATGCACAAATTTGTGTGGCCATTTGTGCGCGTGGGAATATTAACGAAGAACTTACAAAATGATCTGACGTAAGCAGTTGCTCGCGCCATCTCGCGTCATTGTGCGTGTTATATACCGTTTCATGTCAATTGCTGACGTCATTAAAAAATTCCATTTTTGAAAAACAATGCGCTGTATCTCATTATTTTGTCTGGTGACCTATGTTCAAATTTTGCATGCTACATTGCACCGCAAAAATCTTTCATTGTACCAAAAATTTTATCGAACAAAACGACATTTTTGCCTTTTTCAAAAAAATGGCATTACAGAATTTTTTTATACTTTGCTTATTGTTAGTCTGTCTTGCAAGTAAAATAATGCACCAAAAAAAATTGGGGGTCACCGTGCTTCTTTTTCAACTACACGAGGCGATAGGCTATTTTAGAGTGAATTTTGTATGCGTGTGTTGCCATAGCAACGAATTATGTGTTACTAAAACTAACATAATTTGAAAGTAGAAAGATCAAAATATATGAAAACCCCGATACCTGGTGAATAAAACCTAAAAATATGGAGTTTAATCATTTCAAAGTGTTGAACACCTGAATTTTTGAAAACTGTATCGAGCCACCTTAAACGAGTATAAATACGGTATGTGCTAAATGCCTTGATTCTCGGTAATGAACTATTCATATCGGTAATGGTATATTTGATTGCCTTTGGTGGGAGTCAATATACGCAGCTTTTTATAAGACATCTTTCAATTTGACGAAGGGTTTCTAAAGAACGAAGCAATTTCATTGTTCAGAACACAGAATCGCGGTTCCGAAAAGCTTCGCATTGTCCGTTTCGTGGAAAACAATCATCCGCGATTATATATTTGGGCCGGTTAGATTTTTCCAATTAACATACGACCCAAGATTGCTGGATATGTGTTACTTACTCCCTATAATAACACAGACTGTTGAAATTGTATCGTTCCGCAGAATGTCCTATGTGAATAATGCATGGGTAGTTGCAACCACAATCTGGAACACGTCGAGGAGTCACATATTAAAATGACATACCAAAAATCCTTATGTAGTTTCCTATGTTTAGTCGGCCAAAACAAATTTGACAATTCTTATTACACAAGTCTGTTTGTGTGCGCGGAGTTGCAAAAACGAAAAATACTTGTCACACAAGCACGAAATTTTGTTAGCTCCTCTATTAGTTTCACGACCTAGCAACTATCATTTTAGCCATAACCAATTTATTGAAATGAAATTGCATACAAAAATCGTGCCAAAGTTATATTTGCATGCAGACACGAATAATACTGAAATATATGTTTTTGTTCAAAATACGCTGTACTAAACACGTCTATAAACTCCAACGACGTTGGATATTAATTGGTTGAGCAAGAAATGTTGAAATATGAATGTAAAAGGATAAACATGTTATTTACCGTTTAGGTCGGTCCGTACGGAAGCGAGACTGAGGGAAAATACTAAACAGGTCATCCCTTGGCCTTCCAGCCGGTAAATAACATATTATATATTATTTTTCTTCTAGTGCTCAACATTGGTACATCAGCACAACTATCAGTGATCATTGAAGAAAGCAGAAAAAATGAAATTTCCAATGACATATCATCCTACCCACCGTTGCATCTGTTGCCGTACTTCAACAACTGCTGTTTGATTGTCGCAGCTGCATTGACTGGTAAGAAAAATTGTATTACAATATCGTTTTGGTGATCTTTAAACAATTATTGGATGAGACTGATCATGATATCAAGAATTATTCAGACTGAGGTTAATGTTATCTGCATGCCGAAGCGAAGCGAAGCTGAGGCGGAAAAGATTGGCCGAGGTCTCAATAATTCTTGATATCATGCATAAGCCGAATCCAATAATTGTTTTATTATACATTGAACCAGACAAGTAAGCCAAGACTTGCGGCCGGTGGGAAAGATGCCGAAACGCATTATAAGTTAACGTTTAATAAAACAATAAATACTTGTTGAAGATGGTTTATTGGTTTTGTATTGTTTCGTGGCCTTTTTGGTGCAGTCTCTGTCTTTTTCTGACAGTAATTTGGACATTTTCTCTTCGTCTAAAAATGCAAATTTACAGGGGCCGGTTGTATGAAAGTCTTAACTACATTTTAACTACCCGTTTTGTAGTTAAATAGTTGTTAAAGCCAATTTATATGCCCAATATAAATTTAAGTTAATAGGGCAATGCTTACATATTTGGGCAACCTGCGATTTTAACGCACACATTATCAATTCTGGTTATTGTTTTATATAAAAAATATGATCTGCGCAAGGTTCAAAGGTTGCCCACCTATGGCTGAAAGATCAAAGATCACCTTTTATTACTATCAGGTGTGCACGTGAACAGGTAATGATATATAATCTATCAGCCAATGAGAATGCTAGTTTTCTGAGTGGTAGCAAATCTAGCAAATCAAAATTCGCGAAGGTATTACAATAGTTTGAAGCATGCTCCAAAGGGATCACTTTGTTCCTGCTAACGAGATAGTGAAGTATATTTGCAAAGCCTAAGAGAAAATTTAAAATCCACCCATCCACCTCTTATGCTCAGATGGTATTCATGGTTACAAAGAGAACAGATTATGGAACATTTATATCTTGGAAACAGCGCAAACAGGGGAGAACACTTTATTAATAGGAATTAATGTTGTTATACTTAGTAGATGTTGAAGATTTTTCAAACATTCAAGAGCACTTTAATGTGCAAACATTACTAATAGTAAGAATATTATATATATGGGAAATACTTAGTGATTTTGACGTTATTTGTTGATGGTTCTTATTGAAAATAAAACATGGTTTTGGGGTTGAAGTGCTCCCAATGGTCACATTCTTGCCCATAGACTCAGGTATTTGGGTGTAACTATGATCAGTCGAATCGTAAGGACTGGCCAAGGGGATTATCACCCATTGGTTCAGGTAATGTCGGAGAGGGTCGCAACCTTGAGGACAGGGCTCTATCGGGGTTTTTACCCCTAGGGCATTTAGTCTCTCCTAGCGGGTCTCATGTATACCCCCGTGGGATGAAAATTAAGGCTTTAACGAGTCTCTTGGGATGAACACACTTTTATAACAGTTGATGTATGTACATGTATAACCGGAGTACTTCACCACCCAAAACCCATTCTCCCACATACAATTGTTTTCTGTGTTATTATTGTTCATAAGTTTGAAGAGAAATTGAACTATTAACTGTAAAATTCGCGATTCTGATTGGTTAACTTTCGCAAAGCACAGTGTTCCCGCTTACCATGAAATGTAATCGTGCAGCTCGTAATATTGTACGTATAATATATTACTGGGTTTGGTGGATAATCCAAGTGAGTAGATATATACACAATTTAAGACCTCACCAGGAACGGTTGCGAAAAATGCAACACTAGGTCCTCTGGCAGGAATTGAACCCACGGCCCTGCGATTCCGGTGCAGCGCTCTAACCAACTGAGCTACAGAGGCCAGTTGCTGAGCTGTAACCGTAAGTTCTGTATATATAGGTTATCGGGTGTGCGGGTTGTGATAAGGTAAATACCTTACACAAATACCTTACGTAAATACCTTATCACAACCCGCACACCCGATAACCTATATATACAGAACTTACGGTTATACAGCTCAGCAACTGGCCTCTGTAGCTCAGTTGGTTAGAGCGCTGCACCGGAATCGCAGGGCCGTGGGTTCAATTCCTGCCAGAGGACCTAGTGTTGCATTTTTCGCAACTGTTCCTGGTTAGGTCTTAAATTGTGTATATATCTACTCACTTGGATTATCCACCAAACCCAATATTCTAGTTTTTTACCTTATCACAACCCGCACACCCGATAACCTATATATACAGAACTTACGGTTATAGCTCAGCAACTGGCCTCTGTAGCTCAGTTGGTTAGAGCGCTGTACCGGAATCGCAGGGCCGTGGGTTCAATTCCTGCCAGAGGACCTAGTGTTGCATTTTTCGCAACCGTTCCTGGTTAGGTCTTAAATTGTGTATATATCTACTCACTTGGATTATCCACCAAACCCAGTATTCTAGTTCAACCAAGTGAAGTGCAAAAAAATCTTTCAAGTATAATATATTAACACTTGATTTAAAAAGGGTCCTAACTTTAAAGATATAAAAACAGCACACATATATTCTCTTCACTATATAGGAGGAAATGTGCTGGCGTACTTTGTAAAAACATTGAAAAGTTGGCTACATGATCTGGGACTTGAATCACCGTCAGACAGCTACATTTATCAAAGACTTTCTACATGTGGTATTCATGATAGAGATGTTCCCAAACTTACAATAAATCCTGTACTTTGGGGAGAGCGCCATGATCCAAACCAAAAAGCTTTTGTCAAGGATATCGTGCCTGGCTCCTTGTCTCTTGGAAATATATATAATTCTATTTGCTTTGGTTTATTGCTGAACATCCAGTCAATGATGGAACCCCTTTTCAAAAAATATGAAGTTAAGAAACTTGTTGGAACTGGCAATGCATTGCGTCAAAACACAATATTACAGGAAAATGTTCAGGAAATCTTTGGTAAAAAATTTGTAACATGCGCAGATGCAGATGCAGCAGTGGGCGCAGCTATGTCTATTAATGAAACATTTACAACCATAACATTCTGATAATCTAAATCTCCTTATTCGTATCCATGATCCAATAGGTAACTTTACCTAAAATCATCATATCTTAGCCTGCGGACAGTCCCGTGACATCGCCAACTAGGAATTCGTGCAAATACAAATACCACAGAGAAATCGTACATAACATTTCAAGTTTCTGGTTGGTCCGTAGAGGCCGCCGAAACGTCAGACAAAACATATTTTGTAAATATATTTTTGTAAATAAATCTGGATGAACAAAAATAGAAATGAATAAACCTGCATTCAAACCCTTCAACGAGATATTCATCTAGCCAGTGAATTCAAAAACATCCGCTGTCTTTGGCTTTTTGAGAAAATACATTTCCATTCACTTCACTTTGTACACTTCTAGAAACAGTAAATTGATTTACCTTAAGGTTACAGAACACCCTTATAGACGTCTGGTTTGGTGAAATTTGCTATTATACGCGCTCAATTTTTCACCAATCGGCCTCAAATTCGCACCAAATGTTGGAAACTAAACGCCCTACATACTAGTACTGTCAAAAAACAAGATATTAAATAGTTTTTGAAATATTTTGGTGTATCTGAAATCAAGGTGACTATATTCCGCGAGTTTATGTTTACTCTGGTTGTACCAATATTCTCTCAAAATATCTTGTCTACACTTCTTAATGATTGATCTTAAAAAGTGTGTCTGGGATTTTTGATTGCTTTAGGCGTTAACAAGCTAGATGTAGTTATTTCTAGACCTATTTATTTATTTAGCTTCGCCAACTAGGGCAGGGTCACCACAACAGCATATGCCAATTACTGTGGGCCCTTTTACCTAACCCACCCTGTCAACTTTCCCTGTGGGAGGAAACCAGGTACGGACTTTCGGCAGAGCGTTGACTTTACTCTTTTCACTTGAGGACTATGTTATTAGGCAGGACAATGGCATACAAAGGCCTCTAACACTTAATTTTGATTTTAAAAAACAAACTTAACATAAGCAACTATGTTATTATATTATGTTGTAACTGTGGCAATATTGGAAATGCGCGCTGTTTGAATTCATTACATTGTCCATAAAATGCATTCGGCCGAGCAACCTGCGTGGCCGGCCTCGTTCCAGAGAAAAGAAAGAACAGGGAATGAGGGCCTGCAAGAAAAAAACCCTTTCATGACTAAACGCTGTAAGGCTCATTAAAAATTGGCCAATACAAATGCAGCTGGACTATGAAATAGGGAAACCCAAATGTTTAACTACACAGGCACATGTCAATCAAGACGAAGAAATGTATAAATATATTTCTGTGTGTGCGTAAACATGTCAGTAATTCTTGGTGACCAATCAAATTCCTACGTTCAAGAATTGAACGGCGTTTATTCGATGAAAGCTGGGTTTTCTTGCAGACCTCATTCCCTATTTTTCTTTCCCCCTCCAGCGATCCATTTCACCTGTTAACCAAGCTGAGCTGCAAACATTTCGCGGAGCTTTTCACACATCATGCTGATATCTCCGCCTATTGCAATTGGAAAGATAATCCGATTGAGGTTAACCAATAACAACGTAAGGGCAAGGTGTGCCAGAGCTATGGCCTTAGGAAATGAAATCTCAGTTGTTAATTATATATGCGACCACTAAATACTGGAAATGCCGTTAGTGAAGAAACGTAAAGGTTTAACACAGACTAATAGCGCACAACTTCGATATTGCTCTGTAGTTTGCGGTAATTTTCAACAAGAACCACGCGGCATGTGCATAAGCGACATTGGATGCTTTAAATCACTTATCATCAATAATTTTGTTTTCCTCTTTAAAATTATACATAAGTTAGTTGATTATACCAGGTTTCCTTTCTTGGAAATTAGAAAAATTGTTGCAATATATAATTTAGAAATTTATTTATTCTGCTTCAATTTTTAATTAGAAAAATTGTTGTAAAAATATATAATTTAGAAATTTATTTTGCATTATTGATGTCCTGTGATGTTATTTATGTTCTGTATTGTAATTGGGTAACCATTCTTGAGGGAATCTTTGAATTCTGTTTATGGTATGCCCTAATACATTTAGTTTGATATTGTGTAAATATATGGAATTATATGTATTGAATTTTAATAAATATAAAAGAAATAAATTGCAAACTCTCTCGCTACGGATAAAATTTGAAAAACGTTATCTTTAATAACTCATCCAATTTTGCTCCTTTTTCAAAAAGAAAAATTGCATATGAGAGATTTATCTTAGCTTTCTGAATATGTGAAAATAGAAAAGTCGATTTTTTTGAAGTTCTATGGTTTTTGTGAGAAAAGGTGTCCGTATTAGCGAGGAGCCCGTATTAGAGAGGTGTCCGTATTAAAGAGGTGTCTGTATTAGAGAGGTGTCCGTATTAAAGAGGTGTCTGTACTGGAGAGGTGTTCGTATTAGAGAGGTAGGTGTCCATATTAGAGAGGTATCCGTATTAGAAAGGTGGACGTATTAGAGAGGTGGACGTATTAGAGAGGCGTTCGTATTAGAGGGGTGTCCGTATTAGAGAGGTGTCTCTATTAGAGAGGTGTCCGTATTAGAGAGGTGTCCATATTCGAGAGGTGTCCGTATTAGAGAGGTATCCGGTTAGAGAGGTGTCCGTATTAGAGAGGTATCCGTGTTAGAGAGGTGTCCGTATTAGAGAGGAACCCTTATTAGAGACGTGTCCGTATTAGAGAGGTGTCTGTATTAGAGAGCATTCACCATGATTATCTGCATGGCGCATGCCCTACATTCAGGGTTTGAATTAACAGTGTGCAATGTGCAATTTGCACATTGTTTTGGCCGAAATAGTGAAAATTGCATTTCACTTTTCGAAACGATGTGCAAAAAATCAGACTTGGGACTATTAATGAGCATCCATCCATGTTTACAGTTAATACAATGCCAATCTATTGTCGTATGATTTATAAAAGGTGCTTTTTCATTCACTCTAGCAACGTATTCACAAACTGAAAGGTGCCATATTTTAGCAGCCATTACAGACATGTTATATATTAAAGAAAGTCACTACATATGGTGTTTTAAAAATATAAAATTATTGCAGTTAATGAGCAGTTGTTTCTCTAAGTGCTTAATACTGTATAATCATGGTCATTCATGAAGCGATTTATAACAATTTAGAGCCACATTTTTTCAACTAATTCGAACCCTGCTTAGATTTTACGGGACAGGTTTAAAAGCCTCTGCAGAGGAGAGGTATAGGGTCAAACAAAAGCTTATTTAATTTTGGGTAGGGTCCAGCTGGAGGAGGGTCTCTGTTCACACCTAACTCTCAATTTGTGGTGCCTTGTTTGAAGTTGCTTCCTCTGGAGTCTTGGCAGCCCTGCATCTAATGACAGCAGATGGATACCTTCTTGTCTGCTTCATGGGAGGCAACTCAGTCCACTTATTTGTTTGGAAGTTGTAGCACTCTGCTGAGACCATAGCTGATTCTCTTGAATTTTGTCCGCCCATGACCACCAACATATCCCCTGCTGCAACTGCTGCACAACTGTGTCTCTTATGTTTCATTGGTCGCAACTTCTGGTGCTCGCCGCTCGACACATTATACATCCAAACTGAGTTTAAGTCCCGATACTGCTCGTCCTCACCACCAACAATAATCACATTGTCTTTCCATGTTGCAGTCGCTGCATAAAGAACCTTTACAGGCGATGGTGGTAATGTTTTAAAACTGTTGTTGGTGATATCATACTGAAGTACTGTGTCCACCATAGAATTGGAAAAGCCAGTTGACGACCCGCAAATTAGAATTACTTTGTCGTCAAATATTTCAGCGTTGTGGTAATATCTGCGTTCAGGCATTTGTCCAATCAAGTCAACTGAATATGGCGGAACCAGACTGAACCTAAAGATGTACAGTATTAATTTAAAGATTAACCCATTAAGCTACAATGCACCCCATCTGCTTTGGGAATGCCCAGTGGGAGGGGGGGATTGCCCCCGGTTCATATGACTGGAATAGGGCTTCAGTCACCTGGCATCAGAGCAAGCACCTTTCACCTCTGAGATTGTGGGTTCAATTCTGAGGATTCTTGCTGTGGACTCATGCTCACTTACATGTATGTGAAAAGAGTCAGTCAACACTCTACCAAAAGTCGTGGGTTTTCTCCAGTTACTCCGGTTCCTACTTTCCTCCCACAGGGACTGTTGACAGGGTGGGTTTGGATAAGCCCCAACCTAACCCTTCCATCGTAGCTATGCTCCGACAGATACAAGTCTTTAATAAGCCTTCTACTCGATCAAGTCAAGCTGTGTCCTTTGTAATTCAGCACAGCTCTCAGCTGCAAGTATTCATGATTAGCACACCCCCACTTACAGGGTTCTGCCCAGGACCATGCGAGTGCCGGGAACCTGCAGCCCTGAGGGCAAGAACTCCCACCCTGTGGACAACTTTTAAAACTTGATGGACTGGCCTCAGCCATGGTACTATAAAATAGCCCAAAACGTGATTAGAGCAAAGTGATTAGAGCCGTTCATCAGATGTCTTTCTACTAGTAACTAATAAATATATATTGTGTACATTGTAGTGCTGAATTTCATCTAATACTAATGCACTAGTCAATTGAAACCCCGGCCCCCCAACCCAGTGATGTTTTCCAGGGGAACGCGGGGGAATGCTGTCCCCCACCTTTTTTACCAGGGGGACGGCACCCCCCCCTGGCAAAATCAAACATGGGGGAACGCCGTTCCCCCTGGCTGGGATTAAATATGAGTGAAGTTCAGTGAACGATGTTCGACACCGTCCAAATAATTTTGGCTATCACTTGTTCTACGTACGTCCTTAGCGTACATAATTTTGTCACTATTTTAATCTCCCTGAAACTTGATATACTTGCAGAAAATTCTAGCAGACTAGCACAAAAATAGAGTCTGATAATTGACGTCTGCTTAGATAAGTATACTTATTGTCATAAGCGCAGATAACGTCAGGCAGCAGCCCAGCAGGATATAATTAGTATAGTCTTTCGCACAATCACAAAATTAAACATTAAAATGAACATTAAAATGATCAATGGGAACATAAAATGATTCAATAAGAACATTAACATGATTAAATGGGAAAGATTCAAGGATATCTATTATCTAAGCTTATTTAGTTACTCGCGAAAACGTCATATTTAACTTGCAAAGTTGCCTGCTTGCCGCATATTACAGAATGTAATATATAATTATCAAATATATTGTTATATTGTTTGTTTAACTAGAATAAATGTGACATATTTTGGCAAGCATGTCTATTAGACTAAACCCCCGATTGTTAAATTTCATGGCCATTGCCCACGCCCAATTGAGTGACCACGCCCATTTGATTTTCAAGAGCGTCCCCCCACTTCTAAATTTAGCATTTCTCAAGTGTTAAAATCCTGGCCTTAAGATGTTGTCCATTTGTTAAAATGCCTGGCCGATCATATAGCTTTCCAATGTCTAGCTTAATTTTCATCTACTCATCTGATCAGTCACTTTTTATATAAAAACGTGCTGTTACAGGGAGCTGTCAAAGAAGAAAGTCTGGTGAACATGTGTCAATTTATTATTAAATTGAAGGCTCTAGAAGAGTTAAATCCCCGGCATTTTATCCCAGCCTTTGTGTCAGTGTTACAGTCGATTTCAACTAACTTTTTACTAAAATGTTCCGAAATTCATTTCGAACTTCGGAAATTTGTTGCGAAGTTCAAAAGTTCAAAATGAAATTCAGAACCAGTTTGTAAACTGAGCATTTAATTGGCTGCTTTTTCTCTAGTAACCAATCAGAGGCTTTGTTTACAAACTTGCTTGTGAATTGCATTATGAACTTTTGAACTTCGCAACGAATTTGCAAAGTTTGAAATTTAGTGAAAAGTTAGTTGAAATCGACTGTAAAAACCCCGGGTAGCATGGCAATGTTTGTTAAAACTCTGTATTTCCCCCGCATGTGCCCAGGGTTGGGGGGGCGTTGGGGGGGCTGGGGTTTCAATTGACTAGTGCATGTTTAAATAATAAAATTCACCAAAGATAAAAAAATACAAAATTACTTGTACTGCATATTTGAAACCTTTAGAGAAGTGGGCGACACTCAGCTGAGTGCTGGGCACTGCCACCCAGCGCCGCCCACCGTGGGCAGAACCCTGCACTTACCTAGGATGCTTGTGGCATTATGGCAAGCTATTAGTCATAGGGGTGTGGGAATAAATATGGTATGTTGCATATGATTATCATTATTATTAACCTGTAAACATTAGCAGATGCTGCGTCACCGATGTTGCCGCCAAATATATATGCATTATTCCCATACACTGCTGCAGCCGATGCATATACATAGTCTGGAAAGGTATCCCTATGATACTGCCAGCGTGCCCGCTCATTATTTAACTCTAATATTTCCATGGACTGTCCAGTATTGATACCCCCAAATGCAAACATATGGTCTTGGTAAATTGCTGTCATGCATGCCATTCGTCTTGTTTTCATTGGCTTTAAATAACTCCATTTTCCTACCGAGCTAGCTTCGTTTTTTTTGCACTGAGGGTTTTCAGAAGATTTACTATTTAAAATCGCAGACCATAGCGTATTTAATCCTCTTGTTACGAAGTTTTTTTCTTTGGGTAGTGTGGCAGGCAATAAGATGTGTTCGACTGATTTCTTGTTTTCTCCACCGGCGACAATTATTTCATACGTTTTTTCGCTGTCTGCAAGACCATCGTCTGATGCAAGAGTTTCATCTAGAGCATCTGGAGTTCTTGGCTTTACTTCTGATTCTTCTCTCTCTGGTAAATTACTCATCTTTATATATAAAAGGAACGAAATTCAGTCACACTCACAGATAAACTGAAAGTTCAATAAATTATTAAATTTGCAAGTTCAGCAATTTTGTGAATTCCTTAGATTCTCGGCTAAAATTCCTTTTAAAAATAGGTACGCAAAGCGTACATGTATCTGCGCATGTGCATTTGCATAGATGTCAATGCATGAGGTCAATATCACTCAATGAGTGGATGAACGTTTATGTTGCTTTTAAAAAACTGTGCATAAAGGGACGAAGGCCTATAGCCATGGGAGCAATTTTTAAAACAATTGTGAAACCTTAAGATTTTAGTCTTTTAATATTGAGAATAAAGGTTATGTTAGCATCACTATTTACACACCACATATAAATATTACATTCTATCAACTCATTTAGTCCCCCTAGTCACAACAGTTTGGGAAAGAAATGCCAAACTGTTCTTATATCTTTATACCAATCAAATTCAAAAGTAAATTTAATATAAGGTGATGTTGACTATTGAAATGACAAACAATGACCTTGAACTATTGTCGATTGACTCGATTTGTCCCAAATAGTGTTGGCTTTATTTTAACACTTTTGTGAGTGAACTTTGTCGAAATGTGATGTTGACTATTGAAATGACAAACAAGTGGTGTTGAGAATAAATATGGCATTATTTTAACACTTTTATGAGTGAACTTTGTCGAAATAGAAGCTCGAATAATTATTATTATTATTGTTATAAAAATTGCCAAACTAGCAGTAACAACTGAATTACTTTGGAATTACAAGGCATAGGGACAAAGATATTCAATCTATTCTATATATACAAGTAAAAATAGGTAAATTAGATAAAAATGCGATAATAAACTAAAGTTTACTTATTATTATAAGCACGAGAAGCAGCAGGGATGAAACTGTTCGAAAAACGTTCAGTTCTACACCTAGGTACTAATAAGTTAGAATAAGACCTCAAATCATAAGTTTGAAGATTTTTGGGCGGTACTAAGGCATTCAGTTTATGAGTGGGTTCCAACATCTTCGAAAAAAGGCGCTTGCAAAGAACTGTTCTACGTTGATAAAGAGTCATTAAGTTAGCTTTAAGCAAACATTCAGCATAGGTAGCTCCAGGGAAAATAATTTTTAATGCTCTTTTTTGGATTTTTTCGACTTGATCACTCAGGTACTGAGGAAGGCCATAATGCCACACCTGACAAGCATATTCCACAATTGGTCGAATATGTGTACAATAGGTTGAGATCAGGACATGAGAAGATAAAGCGTTTCTCTTAAGTAGGCGCAGGCCATACAAACGCTTCGCGGCTTTCTTGCAAATGTAATCGATCTGGCGGTTCCATTTGAGATCGTCTGAAAGAACAACGCCCAATAATTTTGCCTCGGAGACGACGTCGACCTCTTGGCCACAGATGGTAATAGAGGCAAACGATGGAATAAGATTGGAAAAGCAGACACGCAATTCTTTAGTCTTTAATACATTTAACATTTTAACTTGCAGGATATTCGTACCCCTATATTCGTATCCTAACCCCTAACCCTAACATTTAACAATGCAGGATATTCGTACAATATTTAAAAAGGCACACTACAATCACATATAAATATTACATACCATCAACTCGTTTCGTCCCCCTAGTCACAGCAGTTTGGGAAAGAAATGCCAAACTGTGCTTATATCTTTATACCAATTAAAAATCTCAAAAGTATAAGGCGATGTTGACTATCGAAATGACAATTCGATTTGACGATTTTGACACAAATAGTTTTGAGAATAAAATATGGCATTATTTTAACACTTTTATGAGTGAACTTTGTCGAAATAGACGCTCGAATAATGCAGGATATTCGTACAATATTTAAAAAAACCTTGTTTCCTGATTCAAATGATATTGATATATAGCAGGTCAAGTCAAGTCAATACTTTGTGTAAATTGGCGAATCATTTCCACAGCGTAAATTGCTATCAAACCACTTCCAATACTTACTAAAAATACTCCCTCGACTCTTGCCATGTTCAAAATAGTACAGAAAATTAAAAATATCGTTGGTTTGATGGATAATTTTCACCGTAAAATTTAAAATTGTACTCATGTTGACAATTCTCGCCCTTCAGTAGTCCGCATCTTGAAATAATCAATATCAATCCAGTTGTACATAGAGATCAAAGAGTATCATTATGAACGTCATTTTATTTTTATTTTATTTTTATTTTACTTGCTTTGCCATATTTAAACAACAAATCACAATACAATTAATACAATACAATACAATACAATACAATACAATACAATACAATACAATACAATACAAAACAATACAATATAACACAATACAACACAACACAGACGTCGACATACACAACACAACTGGCAGGGCAACCGCAACAGCTTACGCCAATTACTGCGGTCCCACATTAACACGAAGTATTAAATTACAAACTTAATGTACGTCTGCACATTGCGACCCTCGATCTTATTTTAATCTAGACTGTCGCTGATTGGCTACAACGGTACGGTACAACCCTGGGTACGAGGTTGGATACGGTACGGCACGGTTCGGTTCAATCTCGTTACGAGATTGGGTTCGGTTTACAAGGCGATATGATAGCTGATATGATAGCATTATATCTGCTACGCAGGTACAAAAACAGTCAACAACACTTGCTCCATCATATGTTTGACAAGTGAACTGGCCAATGAGATCACGTTTAGTTCTACCATTCAATGGAACCATACGTTACCAAAACGTAAATCAATTAAGGACCGTCCATAGTACTGAAATAAAGTTATTATTATTATTATTATTATTGTCTTAGTTTCTTTAGCATTATCTGCTAATTGGTGACTATTTACCTATAAATTTACAAGAAAATTAAACCTAATCTAAAATATATAAATATACATGCTGCAATTACATTATTTTTTTTAAATCTAATATGTATTAAGTGCTGCACAAAGCGCAGCAGTTACAATTATTTTCAAGAAGTATAGCGATATCAATTTTCCGTATACATTTCTTAAATATCTCAAGGCTAGGAGAGCATTTAATATAATTTCTTAGCTTTGACCACAAAACCGGACCTAAGTGACGAAGCGAATGCTTCCCATAACTTATAGTATTACCATAGAATAGGAAATGACTAGAAGGGCCACTTGAGGCCGAACCTTTGAAGTTTTTGACGCTGCGCATGTCGCATTACGCATGTTCATTACCATTATTCTAGCCAGTCAATTGTATTTTCTGACCAATAAACACGCTGAACTGGCTGGTCCGCCATTATTCTGGCCAGATAACTGCATAAAAATAGGGTGTCACGTTGCACTGCTGAGTGGCCTTTCTGGTCATTTCCTATTCTGTGGTATTACATCTAGGTATGTCAAAGTGACTATTTCTCAATTGAAAAATTTCACATTTTCGGCTGCCAGTTTATATTTTACCTTATACATACAAATAGCAATATCCTGTAGTCTCCTATTCCGTAATGATGGTAGCCCTGCTCGCTCAAGAAGCATCTCATATGATTCTGACTTGTTTCTGTATACTGCTCTCAACGCCCGTTCTTGAATGCGCTCTACTTTCCTACCATTCAAAGGCTTTACAAAAATGCCATATTATATGACCGCAATACGTGACGCAGGGAAGAATAGATGACTTATAAATTGTCAGCTTAGCCGAGCAGGGAATTAGATTACGCAAACGCATTAGAACTCCTTAGAACTCCATTAGAACTCCATTAGAACTTTCTTACTGAACTTTCTTACGGGACTTTCTTTGGTCAATAGAAAGAGAAGGTCAATAGGAGAAACCTATTACCGATTTCTCTCACTGTGTTGTCTAAACTCGCTGAAGATTTCGTTGTTGAAAGGTATGTTGCTCCTGCGATCTTAAGTGATATTGATTCAACTCAGATTGGAGGTATACCTCGTTCATCAACAACACATGCAAGCGCTCATCAGTATGATCCATAGATATGATGGTCGGAAGCTAAAGATGGTACTGGGTGGTTATTTTCGATTTTCGAAAGGCTTTCGACTTGATCGATCATCGAATTTTGTCGAAAAAACTTCGATTTCAACTTCGTATTCCTCTTGCAGTAAAGAACTGGATTAGTAATTTTTTGACAAATAGAGAACAGAGGGTTAAACTTTCCAGGGATTGCTACTCAGAATTGAGCAACTGGCGCAGCATTACCTCGGGGGATCCACGAGGTACAAAATTGGGCTCTTGGTTGTTTATTTGGATGATCAATGATCTTAGACCACCGATCATCGACAACTGGAAATATATAGATGACACTACAATATCCGAAGTTATAAATAAGCATTGTCCTACTACTCTTCAGCAAAGTGTGAATTACGTTCAGCAGTGGTCTGCTGAAAATCGTTTACAGTTAAACAGTGCTAAGCGCAAGGAACTGAGAATATATTTTGGAAGAGAGGAGTTGGAATTTCCAATAATTCGTGTTGGTGATACAGAGTTACAAGTTGTGGGACATGGACGAATTTTAGGTTTAACCATCAGTAATGATTTGAAATGGAACGAGCACGTTAGTAATATTATTAAAAATGTCAACAAGCGAAAATATTTCATTGTTCAGCTTAAATGGGAAAAATCCCTACAATGGATATTCTGCTTTTTTACTGTACTTGCATGTGTTAGACCAATTGTGGAATACAGCAAGTTTTTCACTAAGCCCTACCAATTTATATGAGTGACGCCATTGAACGAGTACAATGAAGAGTACTCAATACTCAAGTAGCAATTACAACGACTGCCTTGCATACAGTAAGTTATCGACCGTACGGCATGATATGGTATGGTACGACATAAGGTATTGTATGGCATGGCATGGTACGGCAAGGTACGGCATGATATGATATATGGTGTATGGTATGGTATGGTATGGTATGGTATGGTATGGTCCGGTACGGCATGATATGGTATAAGGTATGGTATAAGGTATGGTATAGGGTATGGTATAAGGTATGGTATAAGGTATGGTATAAGGTATGGTAAAAGGTATGGTATAAGGTATGGTATAAGGTATGGTATAAGGTATGGTATAAGGTATGGTATAAGGTATGGTATAAGGTATGGTATAAGGTATGGTATAAGGTATGGTATAAGGTATGGTATAAGGTATGGTATAAGGTATGGTATAAGGTATGGTATGGCATGATATGGTATGCCATGGTGTACCTCAGTGCTAGACGAAAAGAGGCACGTCTGAAATTGGTCAAGAATATTGATGCTAACCCTGACCACAAGCTTAATCTATTACCACCAAGGGCGATTCAGAATTACGATTTGAGAAAGCAACGCGAGTTTGTGATACCTAGCTTTAACACCAAGAAATTTTTTAAAACGTTCTTATTATCATCTATCAATGATGCAAATAACTTTTAGATTTATAATAACGTATGTTTTTCATGTTTGTTATATTATAGTAATCTTCAATAATTACAGTACATTTGTGAACATATTCTTAGTAACTTAATTAAGTCAAGATTTGTCTGTGTAATATGCGTCTTAACAACTTAATTAGTCTATTTATATTCTCTGATATATTTCTTGTAAAACTCATGCAAGTCAGTTTTCTTTATCATTAAGAAAAAATTGCTCGATAGAATTTTTAGAAAACAAAGAATTAAAAGGGTCAAGTCGATATCTACACCTGTGCAAACTTTAAAATAATTTCATCGAATGTAATTCACGAAATGGTGGGGAGGAAAGAAGAAATGTGCTATTTTCCAAATGCTTTGTTGCCATTTTTTTTTTAATTTATAATTTCACAAGAAAGATAATTTGTGCACTGGTAAGACCTAAGCTAGAATACGCGAGTAGCTTGTGGTCGCCCTACACCATTAAACATCGCATGCTGATCGAAAATGTTCAACGACGGGCCACAAAATTCATCATGAACTATCCAAAAGATATGTCCTACACTCCTATGTGAACGGTTGCAGAAAACTTGTCTTCTTCCGCTGGACATCCGAAGGGAGATTTCTGATCTAATACTCCTATTTAAATCTAAATACCAACTCATAACAATGGATATAAATAAATATATATCACGAAACTACGACGAAAATGACTTCTATCTCATCATCAAACACAATCAAGATTACTTCAAAAACTCTTACTTCATCAGATCAGCTAAACTTTGGAACAGTCTACCCACCGAGATAAAGACATGCTTTAGTTTATGTTCGTTTAGAGCAAGGTTAATTAACTTATATAGTTGCAAGTCAAAAACTTACAAACTTCCTAGTAATCGTAGCTAATATTAAGTTTCTGTGTACTAAATGTTTGTATCGATGTTATATTTTGTAAAGTAAGGTTATAAGAGGTTTCAGGAACTTTCTCGGTGTGTGAACAACCGTGACATTTCATTAGAATTAGGGGTTAACCTATTATTAAGCTAACTGTTAGACCTTCGTTCGTCCTTACAGCGAGAAAGTGCCTAGTTTTATAAACTATAAGGGGTGAGGTATTAATTGAGACGAAAGTCTTGTTCAACATTCCAGTCCCTTAGGTTGTCTTGTAATATGTTTTGTAAATCAGTGCCTTTTGTAAACATTTGTGACGAATTGAATAATAATAATAACGCCAGACGATTTTACTAATCAGGGGAAAAGACCCCTCGCAGTCAAGGGGCTAATTCTCTGATGCCCAGAAACGTGTCGAGAGAGTTAAGAAATTGGATGTGGCCAGTGATAAATGTATGCATGTAATGGGAGTAGCTCGAACTTAACTCATCAAAATTTTAGCTTTCCGATATAGATATTCCCCTCCGCAGGCATCTCCCTGGTCCAGCCAGGGAGGGCCCAAGGCGGATTGGAAAGCAGAAAAGCTTTCCGATATAGATATTCCCCTCCGCAGGCATCTCCCTGGTCCAGCCAGGGAGGGCCCAAGGCGGATTGGAAAGCAGAAAATTATTGTGGGCTAAAGGGTGTTAGGAATTTTGCCCTCCGTTATTTTGCCCTCCCGGGGGAGAAAACCCAGGACAATCGCCCTCCTATGCAATCATTCCCACTGAAGCCTTGAACATTTTAAAATGGAACCATTACCTGCTTGTCGGCGTTACCACTGTTGGATCAAAATTTCAAATGTCTCAATTACTGGCAGAGAATTATATATACAGGTCAGTGGTCTCAACCAACTCATACACTTCGACCCAGGAGGGAGGCGTGATCTTGCCTCCGAGCTGAAACCTGAAACCTGAAATCGTGACGTCACGACAGGGAGCTTCAACGAAGCTCAGTGTGGCCGCGACAAAATGGTTTTTAGTGGTGAGGGGCCTAGCTATGCAACAGCGATTTTTGGCTCAAACATTGTTCAACGCGAAGATACATGATATGAGTCGAAAATTTAAGTAATATAACCTGTTGATTTATAGCGACGATGTTGATGACGTTAGTTGGCGCGGAACATGGGAGACGGCCCTTCCAAGCCCGTAGCTGAGGGGGGCCTAGGGGGGGCAGTGCCCCCCATCCGGAAATAAAATTGAAATCGAGCACTATCACGTTATTTTTGTTTTGGTTAAGTTCATTTATAGCTAGAAAGTTGATTTTCTATGTTTACTTTAAAGTTTTAAGAAATAAAGGACAAATCTAATATTCCTCACGGTCTAGAAGAACGTATTTTTACCAATTTCTACAGGGCTGCCACCGGAAACTAGCACAAGCTACGGGCTTGGGCCCCTCCCTCCTGTTTCGACCTCAATCTCGTACCCAGAGCCTGCGATCACCGCCCGCCCGCACTGATTTTCTTGCTGCTACTGATGATAAACCAGGATATTTTTTAAATGGCCTAACTTTTCATTGCATCTTAGAACATCGTCAGAGCGTTTAAGGTTTTACAGCAAATCGACGCTATATTTATCATTTATGGATCCGGAGCGAGAGAGATAGACCACCAATAGGGGCAATTTGAAGTAGCGAATATTTGGGGGTGGGGGAATATGCTGAATTTCTATTTCAATTTTATTTTAAAAAGCATGAACGTGCATGTGTACATAAGTGAATGTAACAACAACAACATTAACCAATGATAAGAAAATCAAAGTTCATTGGTTGACAGTTAACTGTGTCAAAGTTAGATTCGGCTCCTGACGAAGTCTAAACTCTAAAGACATTGCGTGCTATTTGATTATGAATCAGTTGTTTGGGACAAAGTACACATTTCAATTTTTTTAGGTCCACATTTTCTTTTTGAGTAATGTCAACTGAACAATATTATAAAGAACCACTCTATACCTAATTTAAGAAAATTAATATCAGGAAAAAAGTTTGGCGCCAATTGCTCCACGGTTGCTCTCCCCCCTCCCCAGCTCCGCGACCGCTGCTATTATGACTGCAATCTTCAACACAGATCGACATGGTTACATGGTACCAGGTACCACAAAATCTCCATTCTTAACAGCACGCCCAGCATACTTTAAAACATCGTTAATCTGCTGTTTCTCCCATTCACCAAACCACACGTCATCTTTGTTCTCCACGTTTCGTTGTGATGCCATTAATGTGCCTACTTGGCTGTTCGATGTAAACACACCTGCGATCGCACTGAGCACGCTGGCCTCTGCTTCTGTAGAATCACCATCATCTAGCAATCCGAGATTTTTCGCAACTTTCAAGACAAGCTCCTCTTTTCTTGCCGACAAATCTTCGTATCTAAGTATCGCATGAAAAAAATCATCAGGATCTGCTTCTGTCAAAGCTACAGCTTTCTCAATATTGCGCAACCAACTATAGCTGAAACACCAGTAGAAGCCATGCCTAAAAGGAACATTCTCATATTCTGGCGTATTCCCCAAATATTCATAAAATCCATTTTTTGATGGTGAGTGATATTTATACCACATGAAAGTAGGATCAACTCTTAGGGTAGATAGAAGCCAATACAGCGTGTAGCTGCCTCCAACTACGACGCGGACACACGACTCACTGAAACTAAAGCAATTCCGATACAAGTAGATATTTTTAGCACTTGGAATGGCTTTCTGCAAGAGTTCCGCTGCATCTATTGTCTCCGATCTGAGCTTGTAGCAGATACTTCGTTTTTCTGGATTACGAGATAAAAAGTAGTAATTGAGCAGCTGAGTCGCGACGCGGGTGACTGTGATTAGCGTTTCTTTGTCCGTTCGTGCATCGGGGAAGAGAGAAAACATACCGTCGTCGTACTGGAGTGCTAAGACAGTAAACACGTCAGGCTCGGAGATTGACTGTAGTATTGGGAGTTGATCGAGTGCTTTGCAGAGCAGAGTTGAGCCACACCGTCCTACAGTGGAGATTAGAGTATTTCCAAGAGTAAGAAGCATTTTGTAGTATTGACTATTTGGTGCGGGCTTATTTTTGGGTGTCTTATGATTGGAGGGAATTTTGCATTTCCAAAAAGGTATATTTACTATACTATGTTTATTTTGTATTATACTTAATTGAGTCTAGATCTCCTTATTTTCATGGGCGCTTAGGCTTAGGGCTGTTTCAAACGTCGGATTCAGCATGTGTCGAATTTCAGCCTTGTTTTGATTACTGACACTGCAGTGTGGTTTGGGGACATTGCAATAAGACCTTTGCTAGCAAGCTGCAAAAGTTACAAAATCGCGCAGCTCGTATTCTAACCTTTTCCAGCTATGACGTAAATAATAATAATAACAATATAATTTGTATAGCGCCGTTTTCATACAAATACCCAAAGGCGCTTTACATGGTCATGGATAAAATAGTTAATAATATACAAAACCTATTCCATTAGCTAAATATTATATTACAAATTTTAATTAAAATCTCTTTAAAAAGGAATGTATTTTCAACAGACGTAGTGTTTTTAATATAAAATGGCAACTTGTTCCATTAAAATGGAGCTGACCTGTTCGAAAGGTTAGGCTGGAAACGGTTGGAAGTGCAACGTCAAATACAAGAATCTACTTTGGTCTCTAAATCTCTAATATTTTGCAATAGTGTTCTATGTGGCGAAACATATCCTGCTGACAATTTTTAGGAATTTTGTCTCCGAAGGAAAGTGGAGATATGTCTCCAAAAATACGAAATTCTGGTCAATTTCAATCGTCATTATTACTGTGGTGACAACAGATAATTGCACCATTCAACAAATACTTTATCACTTCAAAGTGTGATTCTTCTTCTGCATTTCAGTATACTTAATATTTAAGTAATAGTTAAAGGCAGCAATAACCATAGATTGTGACTGTACGTAACAAACCATGGAAAAATTGAAACTATTGGGAGCCACTTTAATTCAGTAGTGTGTTCATGTTGTGGTATTCAACAGTGAACAGCGAGGGGAGGGGTGGAGGATAAAATGTATAATAGAAACACTCTCCCTTCGGGCTCGTGTTCCCACCGCCATTTCTTGTTCTCCCAAACGTTCACTCGAGTTTCTATAACTCGATGAAAATAGAGAAAATGTTTTCTATTTGTTAAATAATATATACCGGTCGGTCTATTAATAAAACCATGTTAGGAAATTACCTGTATTGTAAAGAAAAGTTGTTTTCACATGGGAAACCTTGTGTGAAATCACTTCTTCTACTTTTGTCAGTTCTTGGAAAGGAATGCACAGTAGTTGTACTGCACTTACTCTTTGGGCCTGTAAATAGCATGCAATGAACGTGAACTGATAATCAGAAGATTACAAAAGGAAGTTTGGGGGCAGGGGTGGTAGTTGGAGTGAGCAGATAATCGGAAATTAATCGTTAGAAGCCACGCTGTTATAAGTGGAAGTTATAAAGATTTTGTATACACCTCTACCATATCTCACGGGACTCGAACCCACAACCTTCTGAATGCTAGGCAGACGCTCTAACCATTGAGCCACTAGAACTCAGATGACAGAGCAAGGTTATATACTTAAGGTAAATTATACCTTAGACCGAGCCCAGTCCTCCCGGGATGATACAAACCGCCTCTTTAAACAACCAAGCCTCGGTTTTTAAACCGAGTTTTCTCAGTATTTGCAACTGATACAGCTTGCACAGCAAAACAAATAGTTGCAATTTCTCTCAGTAACTAATCTTGCTTAAAACATGTATGTATGTTTAGTGTCATGGGATATAAATACATGCACACACGGTTTGAGTGATTTTGTTAAATGCAGTAATCTCAAAGATATTCATAATGTCGTTATGCAATGTGATGTCAAAGTTGTGTCATTGACATGTGAAACAAACGAGACAATATCTCAAAAACGAAGTGAGATATGGAAAAGCTGTAAACACCAATGTTTATAACTTCAAAATGTTCTCTTATTACTGTATATTATAAGAAGGTTTCTTTCCAACTGAATTTTCTTTGACAATGCCCTTTAACCCATCGACATCTGGGGGCCTCCCTTTAACGAGCAAAATCATCTGGCGTTAGACAGAATAAAATAATAAAATGGGCTGTTTCTCAATGGGTTAAGAAGAGAGACAGTGTTGACCTAATGTCATCTGGGGGTCTCCCTTTGACAAGTAAAAACGTTTCGCATTAGAGTAAAATAATCTGGCGTTAGACAGAGTAAAATAATGAAAAGGGCTTTAGGCTGGTTCAGCTGTCAGACGTAGCAAGTTGTGAAAATATGGGGGACAGGTGGGTAGAATGATATTTTATGTAATTTTTATATGCTAAGATTAGGCCATTACAGTTACAGCACTTTTAAAACATCAATTGGTGAAAGAAGGGGAATCAGCTGCACCTCCCCCCCGCCCCATAGGCTGCTACGGCACAGTAAAACTATTGTCTTGGGATGAAACACTTCTTCCAAGTTTGATGTTATATTACATGTACAACAACATATTTGAACGGTACTTACTGAATACAAGAAGGGCTTCTTCTTGATATCATCTCCTTGTGCTGTCTTGACAAGTATCAGCAACTCCAGGTCTAAATCCACATTGAGCACAGAGTAATCCACACCAAACTTACTCATAAATTCTGTAATGTCTTTGATGTCCTGTTGTTCACCTTTATAGTCAAAATCACCAAGGAGAGGGTGCTGGACTGAAACAATAAAGTTTCTTGTGTCTCTAAACTTCTTCTTACATTCCACGTTAACTAGCCAGGAAGACATCACTTGGCTTGCTGTGAGTAACCAAAAAGAATTAATTCTATTTTAAACTTGATGACTGGCAAACATTAAGCCCACAGATGGGTTCTCTTTCATGAGTAAAATCGTCAGGTGTTTATAGACAAAGTAAAATAATATAATTTTTGGCTGGCTTGGTGGTAAATGGGTTAAACTATTTCTGTTGAGACCAGCCTCAGCCGGCCCCTTCCCTCAGCTAAATAAAATCATCTGCCATTAGCCATAATACAATAATAAATTACTGTCTCTGATAGGAATGAGTTAATTGTAAACTAAGGGAGAAACAGGAAAGCCTGTTGACACATTAAGTCTTTCACCTTTAACCCATTGTTGCCTAAGCCAGTCTTTATTATGTTATTCTGGCCAATGCCAAATGATTTTATTAACCCGGCTTTGGCAGGAATGGGTTAAAATAAATCTCCTTAACCCATTCCGGCCTAAGACAGTCTTTATTATATATTTTATTCAGGCTAACACCAGACAATTTTATAAAAAGGCGCGACTCGTGAAAAAAGCGCGACTCGTGAGAAATGGCGCGACTCGTGAAAAAAGGCGCGACTCGTGAAAAAAGGCGCGACTCGTAAAAAAAAGCGCGACTCGTAAAAAAGGCGCGACTCGTGAAAAAAGGAGCGACTCGTAAAAAAAGGAGCGACTCGTGAAAAAAGGAGCGACTCGTAAAAAAAAGCGCGACTCGTAAAAAAGGCGCGACTCGTGAAAAAAGGAGCGACTCATGAAAAAAGTTGCGACTCGTTGTTGATAATAAAGGACTCGAGTAAACTCTTTATTGGTTTTTGCTCTACCGTTGGTGATTATTGGGCAATTTTAGTTTCTAATAGTGAAGTTATATAATAATAATATGGATTTTCTATTCGATGGATAGCTATCCCTTCGATAAAAATACGTTGTACGAAGCACGGACAGCAGGATAGATAACGTCGGGATAAGCTTAAATTTGACTGGAGAAAACTGGATTTTCTGGTGAATTTCTTACCTCAACATCAGCTGTTGATAAGCATTTTTGAACTTTATAGTTTAACTTGTGAATCCATGCATATATTTTTGCGAAGACAACAGCAGAGAATGTGTAGTATCAGTTGTTTTACTTTGTTTTTAATAGAAAAGCAGATACAGTACTAAATATTTTGTTGCCTGAACTTGTACACTATACATAACAATTTTAAGAACATTTTCTCCCACGTTGTAATTGGCTAATCAAAGCGAGCGAACAAAATTTGGCGTCTTCTATCGCCTATTGTTATAAACAATAACTTTCGTTTGGTTTTCCAAAGTTCATCGTGTATTTTAGGCTGATTAAAATTGGGAAATTTATAGTGCTTGTTGTTAAACTATATGTAACAGAAAGATCTGGGCACAGAGGAATAAAATGGAAATTAATGGGAAAAAAACTAAGGATATGTGGATAACTTTTAAGAAATCGGGTCCAATTCCACCCCCGCTGTGTGTGGGTGATACTGAAATAGAAAGGGTAAATTATTTTAAACTCCTGGGTACCTATTTGCAGAACGATCTAAAATGGAATACCCATATATCAAGTATTATTGGCAAGGCAAGCAAGAGGATTTACCAATTAAGAACGTGTAGAAAGGCTAACCTGCCGTCCGAGATTGGTCTCTGCATCTATACAACAAATATCCGACCTTTGCTTGAATATGCAAGTCCAATTTGGGGTGGATTACCTCGGTATCTTGAAGATGAACTCCAACGAGTACAGGATCGTTGTATGAGCGTAATTGGTCTTCCTAAACACACCTTGGAATCACTTGCACAGAGACGTGATAAGCAAACTCAGAAAGAATTTATGAGAATTCAGGATAATGGTGACCTCAACCAACTTATTACTGATAATATACTGGTTCATAATCATAATCTTAGATCGAAAATAAATTGCAGGAATTTTAGAATTCCTCTGTCACAAACTGAGAGGCACAAACAGTCTTTTATACCGAGAGCCATTCGACTTTTGCATAAGAAATAGGCGATGTTCTAATTGTAAATTTTTTAAAATTTAATCTTACATATTTAATATTTATATATGGAAACGATTGTAATTCTTATTGTACATAAGCTTAATTCATATATTGTAATACCATTGTACTTTTTCACCAAGGATGGTAAATAAAGACTATTACTATTACTATTACTATCTGGAGACGGATAGAAAATTTGGTGTGGCCTATAGCTAGAGGTCGTACTAAGACTTTTTCAGTTGAAAGACAGGTTGGTAAGCAACTGATTTTAAAGCGAGATAACTTACAATTCTTTGGAAAAATACTAAGGCTAAACGAAAGCCAAAACTAAAGCCTGCCAAACGTTTACTGGAGTCCTTTATTCACGAGTCGCGCCTTTTTTCACGAGTCGCGCCTTTTTTCACGAGTCGCGCCTTTTTTCACGACTCGCGCCATTTTGTCGCGACTCGCGCCTTTTTGTCGCGACTCGCGCCTTTTTGTCGCGACTCGCGAGGCGCGCCAATTAGATTATCTCCATTCAATCCTGCCTAAGCCAGTCTTTGTTATTTTATTCTGGCTAATGCCAGATGATTTTATTAAATTCAGCAGAAGAAAGGGGCCATCTGAGGCCGGCCTTGGTAGGAATAGGTTTCACCAAGAATTTAGAATTTTATTCTGGTTAACACAAGACAATTTTAGAGGCTGTTTTCGGTGACGGTTGGCTTAGGAGTGAATGGGTAATAGGCCTGGTCTGACCCGTCGATGAGTAAAATTGTTTAGCATTGGATAGAGTAAAATAATAAAAAGGGCTTTTTTGAGGATCAATTGCATGAAGTACGTGGTTCTCTGTTGAAAAATTGCTTGTAATTTTTGTACAAATCTTATCAGCTCTCTCGACTCATTCTTCTCAAACTCGGCCAATTTAATGGCGGCGTTCCAAAATACAAACTTCACAAGTAAAGTATAACCTTTATTTCAACGAATTTCGAAGTGAAACTTTGCACGATTGCTATCTACCATAATATCTTTAAGATTATGTGAAAACATTACAAGCAATTTTTTCATCAGAGAACCACTTTTATTAATATTATTCTGTTTTATTCTATTTTATTCATACGTGTTCGATGTTATTAAATATCGTCAAGTAAGTTCAGATGAATAATGTTGTTACAGATATCACACTTCTAAAGTTGTTCTCCTGTATCAATTCCCTTACAAATGCGTACAGAATGTAAACACTAATTCGATCAGCAAGCCATATTACAGTTGGAGTCCGATTAATTAATTACCCAAGTGATATATTCGCTCGCAGTTCAGACAGTTCTTTACCTTATTTTCCTGACTGAATCTTTACTTGATTTGCAATAAAACTAGTACCACGAAATCGAATGCACTCCAGTGGCTTTTTTGCGTTTCGATCGCGGTCTGGGGCCGGTTGTATAAAAAGGTATAGTTAAAGTTAACTATAGTTAGCGTTAACTATCGTAGTTAAATCCTTAACTGTTGTTGGTGATGATGGAGGTGGTGGTGATGAGGCTCAGTAATATTTTAGGTGAATTAAATTAATTAAGGGATTAAGACGACCATTATCGCGAATTCGACAGTTGTATTACAAACATAGAGATAGTTCTTACAGCGATTTAAACCTTACACAGTTTCAAGCGTTTATATATAGCAGAGTGTGAAAAGCAGTGATTTTTAAGCGAGATTTTAATATTGAGTAAAGTTTAACGAGTATATACAAACATTGCATGTAAACATTTAGCGGTTGCTGTAGGTAATTACGGATGATTAAGATTATCTAGCAACAAAATTTGAATAAATTGAGAATATTTAATTATAGGACGGGGATATATTGTACAATGTACATTGTAAGTCATTGTTGATTAAATTTTTTTACAACGTTAGTAAGGTCTGCTCCTAAGAGCGTATCGTTTAGGTGTCTTCTCATATTCCTGTCTGTCTTCAGGTGATAATCTTGCAATATCCTCAGCTTTCATAGAAATATATTTTGGTCTTTCGTGAGGTAGTCTTTGTTCGTAACATTCTCGTTGCTCTGGCGTCATCATTGCTAAATCTTTAGATCTCCAATCTGAGGACTCTACCCAATTAAATCTATTTTTAACAAAGTCAATAAGGTCTGTTCTGGGTCTGCTTCTAAGAGTGTATTATTCTTAAACTCCATCACTCGCTTGGGAGTATTAATTGCCGACCAAGCATATCTCGGATATACTTGTTAACTAATGATTTAATCCTAAGATTGAATCATTGAATTCTAAGATTGAATCATTGAATCCTAAGAATGAATCATTGCATCCTAAGACTGAAATACTGAATCATTTAACTCTCAACCCTAACGATAACCTCAGCCCTAACGCTAACGCTAATACTAACGCTAATACTAACGCTAAGTTTAACTCTAACTTGACTATGACTACAGTCTATGACTATAAGCCACGACTATAGTCTCCCTCTAACTCTCTCTCTAACTCTAACCCTAGCCCTCTCTCTAACCCTATCCTTCTCTCAAACCCTAAATCTAATACTAACACTACGTCTAGCTCTAACAACAAGGTTAAGCTGAGGGCTCTGACCATTAACTAGAGCTAGACGTAGCGTTAATATTAGAGTTAGGGTTAGAAAGAGGGTTAGAGTTAGAGAGAGGGCTAGGGTTAGAGAGAGAGAGAGAGAGAGTTAGAGCGAAACTATAGTCATGGACTATAGTCATAGACTATAGTAATAGTCATAGACTACAGTAATAGTCATGGACTATAGTCATAGTCTATAGTCATATTCATGGACTATAGTCATAGACTATAGTCATAGTCAAGTTAGAGTTGGACTTAGCGTTAGTATTAGCGTTAGTATGAGCGTTAGCGCTAGATTTGTATTATAGAATCATAGTTTTCGCGGTTTTTTTCTTTTTACACGTTTCAGATCGGGCCAATTTTCTTATCACAATGATAGAAGCATACGAGAAGTATTTTGAGCAAACAATTCCTGTTGGTTTGGCTTTATAACGTTGAAAACAGGATTTGCAAGTTCGAAGGAGTGAACTGTTTTGAAACAGATACACGATATTTTCATTCAAAATCACCTCGAAATATGGTGCAACTGTCATACTACGAAAGTAGTCTAGAAATTTGATGAAATGAACCAGCTACACCTGGAACAGAAGCTAAATTGGGGTAAGACTTCACAATACCTTGAAGAGCTCTGCAGTTCATATTGAGTTTATTCCAAAATACACTGAATAACAGAAAATCAAATATTGTCATTAATGTTCATACATATTGTAAAGATTTTCGAGATATATGTTTGCAGTAATATATTTGGCTCTGAGAGGTTTCAACACGAGGTTCCCATTCACAATTAAAATGCTGGTCCAAC
This sequence comes from Trachythela sp. YZ-2020, assembly GCA_016169945.1. Taxonomy (NCBI): domain Eukaryota; kingdom Metazoa; phylum Cnidaria; class Anthozoa; order Malacalcyonacea; family Clavulariidae; genus Trachythela; species Trachythela sp. YZ-2020. The sequence goes on along the minus strand of JADLSH010000121.1, from coordinate 2,851,293 downwards.
GTAATAAAAGCTAACACATGACCATATAATAATTTAATAAACCTGGTCCAAAGCTAGGGCCAGACTTCCTTAGAAACGTTAACCACTAAATTATACTGGATGACATATGGGGTGACCTTATAACATTACAATGCCGAAGTGATGTAATATGAAGGAATCGGTACTCTATACCTGTTTTGTCAATTTTTATAGGTAGTTTTACATATGGAACAATTGAAGGAAAGGGATGGTTGGAAGAGAATAAAAATTTATTAACTCGCATTGCGTAGAATTTGTGGCATATCAGGCTATGCCACAAATATAGCTGAAAAGCCTGAAAAAGTCTTATAAAGGTTACCACTGGAAAATTATGGGTCATGTGGTTTTCAGGTATAGACAGGGGCCCAATGGTGAACATTTAATCGATTGCTATGAGTGAACAACGTTGATTACATGAAGGGTACCAGCTAGTTGGAAAATGTGGGGCTTCATGTCCTCTTAGAAGTTTTAACAATCGTTCATGGTTGACAGAGCGTAAGATGTGGTTTTGTCCAAGTGTGTATAAATAATAATGGAGGCAATGAGCATAAAGACTAAAGTCTGCAGTTGACAATTAGCAGCTCATTCTGGCATTCCTGTAAACACTAAAGGGTATTTACCAAAGATACATCAAGGTTGCTGCCAACATGCTAGCCAACCACAAATAGACAATCAAACTAACCCACCTTCCCTTGGGAAAATATGTTGACCGCTCTGCGTTGGCAATTCTATGCAATGGTGTGCTTTGTACAGTATTTACCTGGCATTGTAACTATTTAGAGAAAAATTTATTTTGTAGCCATTTCATAGTCTATTATTTTATATAATACATTTCATAGTGTATTATATAGGCTTGGGGCGGGGGTGAAGTCTCGAAATGAGACCGACTAATAGATTCAGACCAACCTCTCACCCCCTCACTTGAGTGATGTCGCTAGTATCATAATGAAAATTTTGAGTGAAAGCTGGTCAAGGCAGTTTATCTTTCATCTGTTCGTTGGTGTGAATTAATGAATTAATAAATTTAATCAATATAGTCATCCGCCCTTTGTTAGTTTTGATTAATTATCTATTACCTATTCTTATAATACAATAGAATGCAATAACTTGCGGATGAGTAGCCGCCCAATTCAACTTGCGTAAGTTACGTTTCATATTTTTACTGAACTCCTGTACACAGGGGCAGATCTAGCAGAATAGGACGACTGGTGCAGTAGGACACCCATTCGCAGGGGGGTCCGGGGGATTCCTCCTCTGGGAAATTTTGAAATCTAGGACCTCGTAGACACGATTTCCTGCGTTCTGAACACATATTTTATTCCAATTTGTAGGTAGAAATCAGTAAAAACTTTCGAATTATATCGCAAAAACAATGTAGTTTTTCCGGATAAGAATAAGTTTAGCTTCCTGGGGCCGGAAAGGGGGCCGGTTGTTCAAAGCCCGATTAGCGCTAACCCTGGGTTAAATTTTAACTTGCTGTTTTTGTATTTCTGCATGATCGTTCGTTTCAAAAGTTTAGAAAATAAAACCTCTATTGAACCAGAAAAGATTTCTGGAAAAACATATTCAACTTGATTGATGAGCTGTTGGAAAATTTAATTTGTTGATTTGCGTTAACCCAGGGTTAGGCTAACCGGCTTTTGAACAACCGGCCCCTGTACAATAAGTTTACGATAAAGTATTTAATATGTAGATTATAGCAGTTGTTGGAACAGGAAACTGGCAATATTATGGTTCTATTTCTAAGTAGTTTGTTTTAACATTTACAGTGCTTCAGTGCTTCTGTAAATATTCAATATACGCACGCCACATACACTGAGTATGAGTGATATGACATTCTAACAGGATATTGGGCAAACTTTAACAGTAAAACAATATACTAAGCCAAAATTGTCGAAAATTTAATGCAGCACTGCGCTAAAAGCAATCTGCGCTACAAGCTAGCTGAGATGTCCTTGGACTGAGTTTGCTAAATTGCCCGACCCTTAGGCTGAAATTTGTTGTAAAACGCCCGCCACATGGGCAGAAATTGGTTGTAAAATCCCCCAGGAAACAAATGGTAGGTGCATGAAACCTTTAATGCCACATTGTAATTTATGTCATATAGTCCTAACCACCCGCCCGTACGCGTCCTAAACGAAGGTAACGGCTGACCAGAAACTAAAGATCAACTTGTAGGGGCCTTATCGGCGCTTCATTTTAACAGCACGAAATGTCGCGTTATTTGATCGAGTTAGGAGACAAAATTTACTTAAAAGCTCTCAATAATAGCTTCAAAAGCCCAGACCTAGTGTGGAATTGTTGTCTATAGATAACTTACCAGCAGTTCTGGATAACTTACCAGCAGTTCTAGTGTGTCTACCAGAGTCGAGAGTCTGCCAGAGCATTCCTTGCGTCGTTCGCATCTCCAGTAAGATGTTTCTTCTTTCTTCTTATCCAAAACATAAACAAAACCTTCGTAAAGCAATTTGCGATTTCCCCGAGAACTGTGAATGTATTCCATGATTCTCGAAGTGAAATTTGCTTACGTCGTTGTCTTTATATACGCTTGTTTGTTTACGACCTGACGTCAAAACACGTTCCTAACAAATGAGTCATCCGCTGCACAAACAAGCTACCAATAATCAATATGGTAACGGCCAATTATGCACTGCTAATGACCATTATGCACTGCTAATGACCATATAATGGTTATTTTACACAATGGTTGAAAATTACACAGTTGAGAAATGAGTCACAGTCCCAAATATTTTGACGAAATAACATCTCTATTTTCGGCAAGTTGTCCTTTCGGCAAAATGTATTTTCGGCGAAAAGTCCGTTCGTCAAATTGTCCGTTCGTCAAAGTGTCCGTTCGACAAAATGTCCGTCGGCAAACTGTCCGTTCGGCAAAATGTCTTTCGGCAAAGTGTCTTTCGGCAAAATGTCCGGGTACCGCTAAGACAGCCCTCTATAGCAAAATATGTTTACGGAATGATGTCGAATTACCCGGAGTAGATTGGAGCTGGAACACTACGTTTGGGCAAAGGGGATTTATATGTAATCACTCCCCCCACCACATTTTCCACATGCTTTTTTTTAGGATACACAAACAACCCCCCGTGACCCGCAGTTATGTAATTAAACAATAAGGATTGGTCTAAATCGTGCCTTAGACCAACTAAATAGACATTCCCGAGTTGCTTGAGTCACACGAAACCATAGCTTGAAATTGATGCGCACAATATAATCGTAAGCAGTCTCCATTGCCAGATAGCAAAATCGGGAGGTGTCTGTAAATATGATGTGAAAATGTTACATGCCTCTATAGCTATTAGCAGGCTCCACCTCCACCCCAGTTTTCGGATGGATTTTCGCCATTGATTACATACCCCCATATTAAGCTTGATTTGATTGATTGATTTTGATTAGCTTGGTTTCTGTGTTGTCGTGGATGTCAAGGTGACAGATGTAATATAGTATCGATATATCTCTGCAATCAGTAAACGATGATTTGAATAGAGCACACTAACAACAAGATAGATCCAGATCATTATTTATTGTACATGAGGGGGGGCTAAGGAGAAACTGGGGGGGGGGGCGCTTTAAAATGTTTGACTGTAAAAGGGGGCTCTCTAAGGCAAATAGGAATAAACAGAAAGGGGGGCTTTGAAACTTTATTTATCTTTAACAGAAATAATATTGCAGTAGAACTCAAATATCTTCATAGTTTAGTAAAGTTTGCATTTGTTTAGTAAGTCTTCTATAACTAGATTTTGTTTCATAAAATACTAGTATATTGTTAAAATGTAAAAATACACAATTCTTTAGCCTACGATTCTTGTGTTCTGTATCAAAAGTCGTTTCTCCCCTCGGACCTCCCTGTACAACAAATAATGAACAGTCCTTTACTCGTTCACGCTTCAGCTATGACCATATGGAAACTGGGCTTGACCAACAACATTTAATTGTTTTATTAGTTGAAACGAGGACATGGGTTGGTTTGAACGACAGAGCAGAGGAAGGCGTTCTTGTCTGGACTGATGGATCACGTGTTAGTTATACTAGATTTAAACACGGTCAACCAGACAATGCTAGGGACAAAGAGCATTGCTTTGAGATGACCGAAAACGGTGATTTAAATGACGTCCCATGTCAGTCCACGCGTCATTTTATCTGCGAAACAAACTACAATTCTCGTTATCCATAAATGCCATGTTACTTTGTGACAGAAACATAGAAATACGATTTCTACAGGTTTAGACTCTATTGCACTTGTGTATCTTTATTATCAATCAATCGCAATGCCTGTTCAAATACAAAATATAATATTTCGAAAGAATGCACCTTGGAACGTCCAAGAAATCACGACTAAAATCAACTATAAAGAAAATAGAGGAGTTGCACGGTCACGTGATGAAATTCTAAAATTCGTAAACGCAATGTTACACGTGACAATATTTAGCAACAACTCGCAATGCAAACGAGGCTGTACGAAATTTGACTGGTTCTGCAACGATTTGCATTGCGAGTTGTCGCTGGAAGCTATAAAGCTTGCTTTTTAACACATTGTGTATGTCATTATAACAAGTATTCATAACAAATTTCAAGTTGCTAAATTTTCCATCGCGAGTTGAAAAGATTTGAATAATTCTTATTGCTGACGTCAAATGCAGCATTATTCCAAACCTAACGCGAAAAACTCAGTTTAGCTGCCAATATATACTATCATAGCATACGTAATATAGACATGCGTAATAATAGACAACTTTTCTCGAACATTTGTTTTTTGGCATGTTGGATGCACTGGTTGGATGGCGTCAGGCAACATGGCGGCCAAAAAACAAATGCTCAAGAAAAGGCATTGTCAGTGGAAAATTGGAAATGTTCTCTGATAAAAGGAGAAAGTAATCCTAATCGAAAATTATGTAGTAATCGGAAGATTAGTGTCAGGTAGACGATTTTAAGAGAGAAAGCGGAAGATAGGGATGAGAAGGGTTGGAGTTTGAGAAGGAAAAAAGCAAAGACATGATTGATATAAGGGCAGTAGACTAATTCTCTTTATTACGGACCATATATTGTCGAAAAAAACAAAAATATTTCTCTAACAATTTAATATCTGAATGTAACATATAGCGTGTTTTCATAACAATTATATATTCTTTGAAGAGTTTGAATCCGGGTATGTTCATAATTGACAAAACTTTATTAAATACAATTGTAAAATACTACATTAAAATTAGATAAAAGTTATTTAAAAGTTTGGTATTAAAACGGTATTAGGTTAAAATAATATTGAATGTCATTTGAGTACATCTACTCAATTCTGCCGACTGCATTCGATATTTCAATTGTGTTTGTGTGTTCATCCAGATTATGTATTTATGTAAGTTATTGTTTTCCAATTTTGTCAATAATATATATTCTTTGTTATTTTCTTCATAGTTTATACTGTAAATAAACAATTAATATATTATGTGAATGTTTCACTCGCCATTTCTTGTATTTTCCCGGAACTTACTGCTGGATATCAAGCCATTTCCCACGGCCTCAGGTGTCTAGCATCTTCCTCAGTACCCTTGCTGATCCTAATAATCCCCTTGTACCCCATTCTCCACATATAAGCGCCTCCCCCAGATATAGGCGCATGCGCTTATATCCGGATATACCGGCATGCGCCTTAAGTTATCAAAATCTGAGTGTATGAGATTGTTCAAAAAACAACGAAAGCAAGTATACCAGGATAATTTTAATGAGTAAAAAGTAAAAAGAAAAGTTATTATGGCGTGAAACATTGCTTTCCAGTTAAAAATATCATTGCCATTTATTTATTTAAAATTATTTGGAAACGGTAGCCCTTCAGCGGTAAATGAAAAACTGATTTTCAAGGGGCCGTTTATCAATACATAGCCTACATTTACTATATTAAAGGAATGGCTTCTAACTATATACAATATTTCAACTATTTACAACAATTTTATCACAAAAAAGAATTTGATTAAGTTGTCGATGTGTTTCCCTCCAAGTCCTTGTAAGTCTTAAAAGAAGACAAGGAAAGTTGTACCAATTTCGCACCTGTCCAGCAATTTTAGTTCACAAGACAAGTTATAGCAATCATTGCTAAAATAATTCCAACAATGATGGCCACCATCGTGATTGAAAAACCGGCGCGTTCTTTGGTATCTCTTGTTTTTGTGGCATAAATAGTATTGCTGTGCGCTCTTTGAATGGCTTCTCTTGCTCCGACCCATGCGCCAGGACCCATCAGGCGATATTGTGGGGGGGTACAGGGACCAACGAAACATTTGAGAGCAAGTAACGGATCACTAAGGAACAATTTCCTGAAGTTGGGCTTACATCCAATCATTTCAGCCAGCTCATCACAATATGGAATGTAATCAACCTTAAAGGTAAAGAAAAACATGGACGTGCCTTCAACACGTTCACAGCAATTACCAGGTATAATATCAGACATGTATTCGCTCGCTACCCTGGTATAAGTAAATAAATCTAAGAATTAAGATCTAAGGTCGCAACGAAGCTCTTTATATATACCACAGGCGACCCAATTTCAGGGTGAATGATCAGGAGTTGCGGGTTTTTAACGGCTTTTTATAAACAAATTTTATACTCCACCAAAACTATTCTAAAAACATTCTTAAATTAGTCAAATAACTACACTTTAACAATAAAATATAGTTGACGTGATAGTATAATGCCTTTGCATTCTTTTAATTACGCCATGGGCTCATTTAGAGCGGTTTATGCAACCTTTTCTGTGGCCTATATGTTGTGTCAAATTGTGTGTTGCTCGTTATATGAACAGGTGGGAATTTTGTTTGAGCATGCGCTAGATTTCGCGCGGTTGTTAGAAATGAGACCTGGGGCGAGTAAACTCGGCTATTGAATTTCCGAGCGATTCTTACAAATTTGATTGACTGACTGAGAGTGCAAGAAAGTGAATAACTTTTAAAATTTTAAAAATTGCGTAAAGAAATATCTTTATACGTATCGGAAAAGATCGGAGACTCTCGGAATTCGACGGAAAATCCCAGAAAATCACCAAAATTCGTACTAGCGCGAATTTTGATGTAAACAAATTCTTCCCCAATATAATGTATATGGTATTAGGGGTATTTTAAACCGTATTTGGTTTTGAGGCTCTCGACAAAATTTTGAAATATTTTATTTCTTTATCATTTTACTGTGCTGATTTTCACACATAATTGATAATCTTGTCAAGATTCTATCCTTTTCTTACCATGATCATGGAAGATCTTGCCATGATCCCACAATGATCTTGCCAAGATCCTATTACAGTCGTGCCAAGATCCTATCGTAAAATTGCCATGCTCTTGGGTAACCTTGCCAAGATCCCACCATGATCTTACCAAGATCCCGCCATGATCTTGCCAAGATCCTATAACAATCTTGTCAACATTCTATAATTTTCTTGCCATGATCATGGAAGATCTTGTCAAGATCCCACCATGATCATACCAAGATCACACCATGATCTTGCCAAGATTCTATAATAATCTTGTCAAGATTTTATCATTTTCTTGCCATGATCATGGAAGATCTTGCCATGATCCCACAATGATCTTACCAAGATCCTATTACAATCTTGCCAACTCAGTAGCGAAAAATAGGTGGCGAATACCAAAAAGGTGTTCGTGACTTAAATGACATTCATTAGCCCCAAGCGTTAATTACATGTCCGGCCTCTCTTCACGAATGCACACGGGTGACATTATTAAATAAGATTTTGGTGCATTATTTCATAAAACCAAATGTCTCGCAAGTATTTAATTAAAGTTCGAAATGTACACAGTCTCAAATATTTATGAATATCATGCGTGCACACTGCACAGAATGCTCTCGCAATTTTGCGTGCCAGATGCCAGATACAAATGAGATCAATATCCGCGCATTATTCGCATACTTGCTGTTGGCGACCGTTGGTAAATTGCCAGTCTAAGGCGCTTTTTAGGTGGTCAAACATTACAACGTACACCGCACTTTATACTTCTGTTCCTCAAGTTTGTTTCTGCACTAAAGAAGATGCTGTAAAATATGACAAGTATGCCGAACTGTCCTGTTAAAGGTAAGTGCTTTTACAACTTATATTGTACCCAATTTAAACGCATATTTTTGGATTGACGCGCATGTTCCCACTAATATGGCCAACCTGAAAATATGGTGCGGACAATTGCGTTTCTCTTAGCGTAATAGGTTCATAATCTTGCTACATGCAGTTTACATATATATAGAGCTTTGTTCGCGAAGAGAACACGTACTGTATAAGTATAGGAGAACAAGGCACGGCAGATTTGAATGTGCGTAAAAGCCTCCCGCGCGCTACAACCGCTCAAACTGAAGAATGTGCTCGATTATAAGTACGGGACCGAGAAAAATAGTACTATTCGCAAATTTGCTAGTGCTCTGGTATTGTAAATATTAAATCACAACCACACGTAAATTTGACACGTAGTAATCTTTTACCCCAAGTTTTTAATTTGATATGTCAATAGTAATGCTTCGTCTTAAAAATTATATATATTTCATTTAGTACTGTATATGAAGAAGATTGCTATTTTAATATTCTAGTTCGAAAACGAAAGGAAATACTCTGTTGTCCAAGGAAGATTTATCGCGTGTAATGACGACGATTTGATGATCGGTGCATATCTAGGATGGTGCCAAGATATATATTGGACGCCTTTTGAATAATACAGGTAAAAAGAGCGCTGCTATATATGAATTAGTTGACGTTGCATGTCCTGCTGGTTCCTGTGTTATAAATGCTTTGTTTATACACGCATTCTCTTTCTAGGGAAAAGAAACGTATTTTACTGAAGAAATACTCAAACTGCAAGAGGAACCACATCAAAGCACATGGTAAACAATATTCATTAAACTTCGTCAATAGAAACCCATGCATCGTAAGTCTTGCTTAGCAATTTTTTATTTGAATCACCAATGGAACTCGATCGAGGATGGACTGTTTAATATTCCAATCGAAAAAATCGCCAATACCGGTACTAGATCCAGACATCCAGTCAGGGTCACTATTAAAATTGTTTGGTAAAAACATACCGTAATAAAAATTGACTCTTTAGATTAAAAGTAGTTTTGCCATTTTGTTTAGGGGTAACTCAATGGAAATAATCATGTAAAACTGGACATATTACTCCAAAGATGTCCACAATGTCAAGTATGGAAAAGAAAGGATAACAAGATCTCGCCGTGATTGTGTGTAATCCAAAGTGCCAAGATATGCGCATAAAGACGAAATTAACGAACTCGTAGTCATAGTAAAAAAAACTGTAGATATTGATATTTTTAACTCGCCAAATTTAGACTACGTAAACTGAACCGGGTTCGCTTGTCCCCATGTGCCAGAATAATTTCAATGCGGCAACTTCTTGGGGGTTTAAACTGACTCAGATCGAACAATTTATGGCGGTTTGCGTTGTACAAATTTGGCTTAATAATGATGTGGAATGTAGTAACATTTACATTTAATGCATATGCTTCTATTTTGATAAATCAAATCAAGGTCATTGTGCCAATTATTATTTTGTTTCATTTTGTGTAACTTTACGATTCAAGGTTTTGTAGGATATTGCCAAGGTTTTGTAAGATCTTGCCAAGGTTTTGTAAGATCTTGCCAAGGTTTTGTAAGATCTTGCCAAGGTTTTCACAAGATCTTGCCAAGATTTTGAAAGATCTTGCCAAGGTCTTGTAAGATCTTGCCAAGGTTTTACAAGATCTTGTCAAGGATTTTTAAGATCATGCCAAGATCTTATCTAAATCCTACAAGATCATGGCATGACCCTTCAAGATCTTGGCAAGATCATGGAAGAACAAGGCAAGATCATGCCAAGATCTTCTCTAAATCCTGCAAGAACATGGAAAGATCTTGCCAAGATCCTGCAAGAACATGCCAAGATCTTGCAGGATCTTACCAAAATCCTGCAAGATCTTGCCATGATCCTGCAAGATCTTTCCATGATCTTGCCAAGATCTTGCAGGATCATGCCAAGATCATGGAAAGATCTTGACAAGAACATGGCAAGATCTTGCAGGATCATGCCAAGATCTTGCAGGATCTTGGCAAGATCTTTCCATGATCTTGCAGGATTTATGTAAGATCTTGGAAAGATCTTGGTAAGATCTTGGTAAGATCTTGTCAAGATCTTGATGGGATCTTGGCAAGATTGTTAACCTGGGGGGGGGGGCAATGCTAGCATTAACTGATGCCTTAATGTTGCATACAGTACATGCTATATATTATTGGTAAAAGTAAGATCCCTGTTTATTTAAACAGACCAAAATAATTAGACCCATTTACCTGCACTGTATGTCGCTTTGTGGCATAATAACGTTTCTTCATCGTCTCTCGTTTCATGGAAATATCCATGTTCATCTCTTTTTCATTTGGTAACTGGACTTTTCTTGCAAAGACACAGCAAGCCAATCTAGCTTGTAGCTCACTGATAGGATTGATGGCACCCAGAGGTTGAATATTTCCAATCACTGCTAACGTGGGTTTCTTCAGGAAAGGCGGGAAAACATACTTATACAAATTTACTTCATTTTTTAACACAACTTCTTGCTCAATTTCTAGAAAAGGAAACCTCATATCATATCCAGTGCAAAAAATCACAGCATCAAGGTTGTTCACAGTCGACTCATCTTCAAATTGAACACCGTCCTTTGTGAGTTCTGTCACATTAGGTTTCACAATCAAAGCTCCAGTAATGATTTGATGTGGTAATGCATCATTTAACATTGGGTGTTGACCATCAATAGAATGGCTTGGTTTGAGGCTGTAGGTAGTGTGACAAAATCGTTTGTTGCACATCGATAGTAGAACACGAGTTGACAATACCCTTGGAATATAACCAAATAATCTTGTGTTAAATGTCATATCAATAGGTATTCCACCATCAGCAAGCCTGGAAAGTACCCAGGCCCCTCGTCTGGTACTGAGATAAACTTGTTTCGCATGACGACTTAATTCAACAGCAATATCACCACCAGAATTACCAATACCTAAAATAGTTTATTTTACTGATTTTATAAAATTCATATGTCAAATTTTCATGTTATCTAAAAATATATAGCCTAAGGATAAAATCCAAGTGGGAAAAACAACACCAATAGAGACTTAAGACTGCCTCCTCCATTGGCTATTATAGGATATATCAGTGACACATATAGATCTGTGCCAATAAAAAAAGAGCAATGTTGAGTTGCATGATGGGAAGCTGAAACATCCCTATACTTAACTAACCCAATTCTTTCCTCCCCTGGAATTCAGCTGTCCCCCCCCCTGGAATTCACTTCAAGTGACTGCCAGGGACAAGGCAGGAGGCTAGATAACACTTCGGTAAAAATTGATGTGGAACAAATTAAGACTGTTTTAACATTGGAATTCAAATGATACACTGTACATAGGTACTATATAATGGAGAATGTGTTAAAAAAAGTCACAAAGTAGCACACACAAGTTGCACAATTTCATACTCTCAAAACAAACAAGGCATGTTGCAAAATGCCAGGCCTGGTTAATTAGCTACCACTCAAAGGCTTCTCAAAACTATTGGTAGCCCCCCCCCCCCCCCTTACCCACTCTAGTGCCCACCACTGACCAGTGCAGAGTGCCAGGTTCCTTCTAATCTGCTTGGGTGGTGTCTCTCTGGCTAATAGACTGCAGCCCTCGAAAACAAGGTCAGCATTTGGCAATCAACCTCCCACCAGTTCTTATCAGCAGAATTTTCTTTTTAGCTGCGGATAGAAGTTGGTGTTTTAGTGCAAGATCTTATAACTGTGACACCAGACGGCTGCATGACTTTGTCAGACTTTGTAATTACTAGTGCTTGCAGCTGCTCCATACTGAAAATGGCCTCAAAAAATGCCAAGAGGTGCCGACCTGGGTCAGATTTAGGTTGGCATCTTTTTGCCTATCTCAATTTTGACGTTTCTCTAGGGCTGTAGTGATGTTTATGGTGATGTTTTGCAAATGATGGAAGTGAGGGAACGCTCATGACAGTCAAATGGGCGTGGCAACTAGTCGTGAAAGGAAATTGGTATACCATGCATGCTATAGAAATTGGACGTGGTCACTGGTCGCTTAAGTTATAGGCCTGTCCTAGACATAGCTAAATCAGTAAAGGACTGAAAAAAGCATGATCTTCATCTTTAGTTATTGTTTTTCCGGTCTACTTTGGCTGTTAAACGTCAGAGGGAACAGTGTTACCCCAGTGAAAATAGTGGGGAACGGTGTTCCCGCGTTCTCCCTGGAAAACATCACTGGCTGTAGACTAGAAATATACATAACTCCTGTCCATAAAACATACCTACAACAAGCACAGTCTTTCCTTCAAATCCTCTGAAATCTTTATAAGAATGACTATGCATCTGAACACCCTCAAATATTTCCATTCCTTTAAACCTTGGCCATGAAGGTTGCCAATGATGACCAGTACACACAATAACTGCATCAAAATACTCAACCTTGTTCGCATCGCTTTCACCGACAATTGACTTCGAGGTAACCAACCATTTTCCAGAGTTCTCAAAGTCAGCCGATTTACTGATGTTTAAAATTTTTTGGCCAAAGCAAATGTACTTTTCCAAGCCAAAATTCTCAGCATACAATTGAAAATATTTCATGACAAAAGTATTGTGTATGTAAGGAGGAAATTCCTTTGGCATAGGAAAATCACTGTAACACATCATCTCTTTGCTTGTATTTATCACAGTAGAGCGATATACAGAGCTTGAAATACTATTCTCGTCTGTGAACTTCCACATCCCGCCCAAGTAGCTTTCTTGCTCAAAACAAACAGGTTCAAATCCTTCGTCCAAGCAACATTTTATGGCTGTCAAACCACTTCCCCCAGCGCCAATAATAGCTACACGTAGTTTTGACATAACTAGTCTTTAAAATTTTACAGAAGTAAACTGTTTTAAAGTTTATTATATTTTCCCATTTCCCAAGTCAAGCACTAAGCCAAGACAAATTAAACAATGTTATATGAAGTACTTCATATGTCTGTATTTTGAAATGTTCAAGATGGCAACCATTTCAATGTTTAAGAGTTTGGGGAATAAAATTTGCTTAGAAAACGTTGCAATGGCGTTCAGAGTAGCAAGGAAATGTTCTCTTTCAAGGTATTGATTTTGCTTGGTTCTTTATGCTTACTGCGTAATATTTTTCTTGCATTTGTGTTTTCAAAGTTCAATGGGTGGCTGTTCCATGATACCACAGAGTAGAGATCATACAGAGGTGGAACGGGCCGTCGTAAACACTTGGGAGACTTACGTTTTCGTGTACCCACATGATTTCAGGCGGCCGGGCAAAAAATGATCAACTGCGCATGCTCAGCAAGTTCCCCCCATTCCAAGTTCCCAACATTCCCCAAGTTCCCAACATTTTCGGGTATTTCGCATTTTTACGCACTTCTAAAAGGTTACCTGCAGTTAAAAGCAAGCCCCCATCTTGAATCGTGCACTTGAACTGTGCATGATCGGCAAGCGTCTGAAGGCAAGCACAAAAAGAAACTTGTGGGTACATGCACCTGTTACACCTCTGTATCATCTCTACTCTGTGATGATACTGTATCATAGATATAGGAGACCTAGATTGCTGACAGTAATATAATCGTATATTGCTGACGCACGCCAGCGGTCACCACTTGTTTCCATCTACCAAACTGACGTTACGTCATTTTTTCAACTTTGAAGTAAAGTTAAAAACTTTGTAACTGACCCTAACCCTAAAACCTACCCTAACCAAAAACCTAACCCTAACCTAACCCTAACCAAATTGATGAAGAAAAATCAAGAAAAACGAATATGAAAATCTTCAGTTTGATAGACGGAAACAAGTGAAAACCCTCGCCAGGATGAGTGATCCAAGATGGCGGCTCAACCAGGCAAAAACCTATGGCTTTTACTACATCCCGGGCATTCTTTGTCAGTGTCCGTGATCACAATTAGGATTATCAGCGGTATATGATGATAACATTGAGTGTTTCCAGACGAGTGTTTCCTTGTGTTTCCTAATGTTTCCTTCTGATCCTTACTCCTATCTCATTGCCTAACCCTAACCCTAACCCAAAAGGAAACATTAGGAAACACAAGGAAACACTCCTCTGGAAACACTTGCAGCTAAAGACAGGAATCTAGTCCGGGCTAGCCTGCGAACAGGCTTTCAATCCGGCATGATTTGTACTACAACTTTTAAGTTTTTATAAAAATAAACAAACCCCAATCCTACCCCTTTCCTAACCCTAATCAGTCTTAGAAAGTTAAAATTATCGAGAACAAAAAAATTAAAAAAACTTAACAAAAAAATTTAGAAAAAGTGTTGTTGTCTACAGTATATTAAACACATTTTACAATATTCCTTTACAGCTGCAAGTAAACAAGTATGAGAGAGTTGTGTGTGTGTGGGGAGGGGGCTATGAAAATTTTGTTTCAATTAGAAGGGGGGGGGGGCATAAAATTATTACGTTAAAGAATAAGGGGTCATGAAAATTTTTTGCTATTCAGAAAAATATCCTCCAGCCCCCCACCCCAGCCCTCTCCAACGTAGTATACGTGGAAAAGAATATTATATATAATAATTTCGTATAATTGATTATAATATTAAAAATTTACACATCGCAGTCCGAGGACTGAATTACGTGCAAACTAATTACAATTTAGATAATACATTATAAATATATGTTTAAAATACGTGATATTTGATATATATATAGGCTATATAATATAGTTTTTCGCTTACCTCAAGCGAAAGCCTGTTTCACGAGGTAAGCTCTACAGCCTGCATGTTTCACGAGGTAAAACGTGGTAACACGAGGTAACACGAAAACCTGTTTCACGAGGTAACCACTACAGCCTGTTTCACGAGGTAAGCGAAAACTATAGTTTCTCTATCTATAAAGACTATATGATATCGAACACTCTCAAAACACGCTCATAGACTTTATAATATATACAGTATATACATAAAAGGAATTTATAATAATTATTACCTCTAAAGACTAAAGATAATATATTAACTTTTAACTCGTGATGCGTAATGCATAATAGTAGAAGTCGACTTGTGACAAGCTTATACCGTTTTAGTTACCAGAAAACTATACCAGAAAGTTATAGTCAGTAGATACTGCAAATAAAGTTTTAAAAAAACTCAAAATGCGTTGCGCGTTTTTCGAAAAGGGCAGAAATTATTCAATAACTCAATTCACCATTTTGTATTTAAATTTTCCACCTTTCGTTTCTAAGATACTCTTGCTGATATTCTCAAATTTACTATAAGTATTCAGGACAGGCCACTACTGGCCGTGAGTTTCCGTATATTTCGAGGTCATAGCAGCCAACAATCATGGCATCGACGGCCTGCAATGGTCAGCCCTGTCCTTCGAGGCCTAAGAATGCTATTAAAATGTGGATGTGCACAGGTATATGCCCTCGATGTTTCGGAACTTGCCCAAAGATGTTTTGTTTTTGCCTGCCTGTGGTACAGACTGGGTGGCAAGCATATATAGACGGAATATAGACCAGGCGGTGTGTGGCACGAAACATAAGATCTAACCAGCGAATCAGGTAACGGAACTGATACCACTGACACTGTCGACGTTTTTTGGAAATTATTCCTTGTCTATTTCCGCTCGTCTACTTTTGAATGTAAAAAAGCTTATTTGAACTTCTAACAATGTGTGTGGAAAATTTTATTCGATGTGATTGAAATTGAACACGATTTTTTTGGCTTGCAAGTTCGACATGCCGTTTGCAACAAGAGATATTGCCATTTTCAATAACGCCGAAACGTTCTTCATTATTTGCTTGACCACTCATAGTAGAAACTTTCCCAATGACTTGTTCAACGCAGGAAAGAATGTTGAATCACATAATCAGGATCTACCCCTATCTACCCCTTCTCTCAATTTTAAGTAAATCTACCCCTATCTACCCCTTCACTCAATTTTAAGTAAAGAAACTTTATATATATATATATATATATATACCTGCACATAGACTATAGTAAATTTCATATAATAATCTTGTCTATTGTGAATTTGACGTTCACCTGAACTTGGTTTTCCTATTTTTTAGCCTTTCAAATATGAAAATTTATACGAAAAAAGGTGACAAAGGTATGAATTCAAGTCCTACCAGATTCAAAAATTGGATGCCAATTATATTGACAATGCTATAATATATTTAACAAATAGATAACATTTGGCCGCTGTTTGTTCAGTTATAACTTACAAATACACAATATGACGTCATAATATGGTAGGAACAAAAACGTGCTCGACGAGTGGGTGACTGATGTTCTAATCATGGTATAGCGTCCTCTATATGTATCTATACCTGAATAGAGCACGGCAAAATGTTATTAAATATGTATTTGTATAATAAAGAAAGTTAAAAAATTAGCTCAACTTAACTCGTATCGAAAAGTTTTGAGGCTTTGAAGCGCGACTGAAAAAGATTTATACGCCATTTGACGTGTGCTTTTGAGAGAGTTTTGATTGGCTTAAAGATATGACGTCACTGCAATGGGTCATCCAGGCGTTTGTCGTCTAGTAGATCATGGCTCTAGACCAATGAAAAGGCAGATTGATATTATGATATATATATAGTCCTTGTATCATTTCACAGGATACTCCTATAATTTTCTTGGTGAGCGACGAGCAAAAGATGATGAAATATTTGAAGCTCTTGGAACGACAGATGAACTCTCATCTGCAATAGGGTAAGAAATGATTAAATGCATGGGGG
This sequence comes from Trachythela sp. YZ-2020, assembly GCA_016169945.1. Lineage (NCBI taxonomy): Eukaryota > Metazoa > Cnidaria > Anthozoa > Malacalcyonacea > Clavulariidae > Trachythela > Trachythela sp. YZ-2020. Next base: position 2,834,487 of record JADLSH010000121.1, on the reverse strand, counting down.
TACTGGGATGTCAGTTGTCAGCTAATATTCGAGTCAGTTGTCAGCTAATGTTCGAGCCAGTTGTCAGTACGATATTTCGTACAATGTCAGTTCCAAAATTGCTGATTTATCGTTTATCAGTTGTCAGTAAAAATATTTTGTCAGTTGTTAGTCAAAAATACAGGCAAATGTCAGTAGTCAGTTAACCCCCATTCAGTCCCTCGTAGAAACCCACATGAAAACACTAGCCTAAAATTTAGGAAATTGGACACTTAAACATACCAGAACTGCTTTGCTCTTTAGACTAACAAATGGGACTGGTTCTTAAACAATCTAGTAAATCTTAACTTGTATACTTAGTTGAAGCGTGTTGTATGAAACGGTGTAGGTAGGCCGACATATTTTATAATTCTATACTTTGCAAATGTAAAACCAATCTGTTGTTTAGTAGAGTATTAGAGTACTCGTCATGGATACATTTCGACATGTATAAAATTCGGTTACTATTAAAAGGAAATTATTTGTATAACAGAAAGAGTTGTTTCTCGTTTTTAATACGTGAACTCGGTCGGGTAAACTGTATTAGGTAACACTTAGCACCGAGTGGCTTCACACCGGGCAACCTGAAAAACTGTTTGACTGCGGTAGGAATCGAATCCGAAAACTGCTTGACTGCGGTGGGAATCGAATCCGTCATCAAAGTGGCGTCCCCCCTCCCTCCTCCCCTCCCTCCCTTCCCCTCCCCTCCCTCCCTCCTCTCCTCCTCCCTCCCCTCCTCCCTCCTCCCTCCCTCCGCCTCCCCCCTCCCCCCTCTTAAGTGTGAAGATCACAACATTGGCTAACATTTTATTTTATTAAAGACTCGCGTCAGAATTTTGTGTAGATGAAGGTCATGGAATTGTTGAAGATCTTCGAGAGGTTTGATATTTTATACTTGCTATTATAATTGTATGTTCTTCAATGACAATGTTCATTCAATGCTTTTCAAAAACATATCTTCCTGGTTAGAGCTCTTACGATATCTTGACTTCAACAACAAATCGAAAGAACGAAGATGCTTTAGAAATGTAGCTATCATTGAAAATCGTCGCATCATTGAAAATCGAGGCGCGGTTTTGCGCAGCCTTGCTCATTTTTCGTACGCATAAAAGTCACTCTCCTATACGCAGAGGCTTTATTATTCAGTCTTACACGAAGTTCGTGAAGCGTGGGGGGAGCGCGCGGTACACATGGGGAAAATAGAGGATACTTATTATCTATAAGCTGTGGGTTTTTAGGATCCAACTATCTGCAAAATTGAACAAGAACTTCGACGTTTCGAGCGAAGGCTGTTCGTCTGGAAGTTATAGTTCACACAGCTTATGTATATAGACGCTACCTACACTAGCACCACGCGTTCAAGATCTTTATTATTTAGTCTTACGCGAAGTTTTGTGAAGCTTGAAGGGTGCGCGCGGTCTTCCCAACTTGTACCGCCCGCTCCCCCCACGCTTCACCAAACTTCGTGCAAGCACTGTAAATTTTACCGAGTTATCTCTGCTCCAAAAGAGTTGTTCTGTCATCGTTTTTGCTCCAAAAGAGCTCTCCTGTCATCGTTTTGGAGTTGAATTTACTCCTTCAAATTTACAATGAGACTGAATAATATTATACAGTTCGCAAACTTCTGCGGAGGAGAGTGCGTAAGTAAGTTCGCGCACGCGTATCATGATTGAGTGCGGGACAATTAGGGCCTGTTTATATGGAGGCGAATTACCCGGCAAGGCGAGTTACCCGGCAACGGCGAGATCCTGGTCGTTATAGAAACTTCTAGTTTTCCCGGGTGACTGTTTACATGACACAACCGGGTAGCTCGCCATGGCGAGGAAAATATATTCCCATTTAAACACATTTCCCGCGTAAAGGCCCAGACACACCGGACGCGATTCGGCAACGCGACGCGATTTTTCAGTTTTTAAAAGTAAATACAACCGTCTATGGAAGGAAATTTTAAACCAAATGCAGACCAAATAACTCAAACTGTTATAGCGCTTTTGAATATTTGAAAAACATAAAACAAGATCAAAATTATATGTCAGTGAAAATCGAAAAATCGCGCCGCGTTCTAGAATCGCGTTCAGTCTGTCTGGGCCTTAACTCGCTAACAGAGAATTCAGGTTCCTTTGTTTTCCAACTTTGATAAATAACATAGCCCAATCTAGCCCTCGGAAGTGTATAATAGGCATAATTACAATGTATTCGGCGGTCAAACACATGCATGGTAACTCGGTTCCATACAAACAGATCGCGAGTAACTCGCCCCCGTATAAACAGGCCCTTAGAAGATAATGCACCAGTCAGTGGAAAGCCCCGCACCCCAGACCCGGGAAATAGCTAGCGGGGATTTAGATCCACCACGGAACCAAAACAATACTAGTTGCCCGCATACCGTGGCATGTTTTTCTGTCTAAACTCGTCATAAAATCCCCGTACCCCGGGACTGTTTGGAAGGTATTATTATAAGTAATATCATGAAATGAGGTGTATTAGCTGTTAAACCGCCCGCTCGATGAGGGTCATTAAGTAAATTTCCTGAGGGCCGAATCGAGTTTCATGATATTACTTTATAATATCACGTTTTGCGAGTTTTCTGAAAGGGTGCGGTCGTCACGCATTGCCGAGGTCGTATTAGTTCTAATACAACCTCAAACTACGTCAAACGGGGTGTATTAGTGATTAAATCAACCCGTTAAGATAATAGGAAAACTCGCAAACGTGATATTATATATGCAAGGTGATTTTAAAAGCATTAGCAGGTCAAGAATGAATTACAAAGTACAATACAGTTTAAGCAGTTGCAGCTGCATATTTGGTATTAACCCATTTCTTCCTTTCAGTAGATTCATCCACCATCATGTTTCTCCTCGTGTGAACCAAACTTCTCCCCATTCCCCTTTACATATGAACGGATTAAACGCCATTTTTGACATTGTACAAAAATCCCCGCTCAAACCACGATAAATTCCCCCGCTCTTTTTTTGAACCGCTAAAGTAAGCAAAATCCCCAGACACCGTGGCATAATTCTTCATCAATTCCCTGGTAAAAGCCGCGCTAAACTCTGCTCTTCCCCGGGTGTGGGGCTGCGGGGATTTGCACTGACTGGTGCGTAATGGATGCATGCTTTTGCTCTCTCGTGCACGAGTAAAAAGGTTCATACGATATTTACATTCCCTCAAGAGAAAAGAATCCGAGGCGATCGTACAGCTATCATTTAATGTGAAAGAAATCAAACGATGATATACTACCGCGCCATATTCTTTCTTTTTCGTAGGTTCAGTGTATTTTGCAAGATGTGGGTGCAAATATAGCAACACCGAGGTCTTCAACAAATGAGAAAAAAGTTGGTTAGTTTATTCTAGTATATAACCTTATATATAAATGCTTCAATTGATTACATTTGATTTATATTAGAAGATGTCTGATATACAGGAAATTGGACGCAATTATTCTACCGGGTGTCCCAAAAAAAAGTATGGCTGTTTGATATAATGTAGCACAAAAACTACGTATTTCGCTCAAATAAGTTTTATTCTGTTCAAAAAGGACTAATTTTGATCCAATATTGACCGAGATTCAGATGTTTGCGTGCGCTTTTTAAATTTATTGAAAAAAGAAAAAAAAAAAACTATTAGAATTTATTTGAAAACGGTTGTCGTTTTATCACGAGTATATATTGTCATTTTCAATAAAAAAACTTCACATTATTTCCTAGTAGATTTACTATTTGGCTAGTCTTTTGTAACCCTTGGGAATAAAACTGGAATAAATTGTATACACATTGACATAAAATTTAGTTGAAAACTTTGAAGACAGCTTTGTGAGGCAATTGTTTTGGCATGTGAAACTTTGTATGAAGAACTGATCCAAAATTATCTTAATGGCATTGTTTCCAGAGCAAGACGATGTATTCACGCTCAAAGACGGAAGAATGGAAGTTCCAGATGATAAAATCTTGGTCTTTGGAACAATATCGTTGTACATGCGTTCTTTTGACCACATAGAAATATTTATCAAGTTTAACCAAATAGACATTTGATGGGGCCGTTTTTATTGTAATTTTAGCAATCTCAAAAATGCTTACTCAACTTCAAACATCTGTATCTCGGTCAATGCTGCATCAAACGTCAAGTGTTATATACCAAAATTTACGTTAGCCCTTTTTGAATAGAGTAAAACTTATTTGAGTGAAATGCCTTTTATAGTTTTTGCGCTACATTAAATCAAACAGCGATACTTTTTTTTGGGACACCCGGTATTTAATATTTTCTTGGTTTCATTCTAGTATGGTTCCAACTGCGTCTTGTAATATAATAAATACGGCCATTATACTAACTAATATCGCATGGAAATTTAGCACTCACTGTAGTAGTGTGTTTCTGGATTCAAACATGAAATAATATTTTGTAGGTAAGACACATTTTCAATTAGGAGAAGTTGAACGTCTTGAAACATGGATTGATCGATACCACTCACAACTTCCGAATCTAACAAACTTTATTTTGCCAGTAAGTAATTAAGAAATAGAAAACATTTTCCGTGTTTCCGTTCTATACAGTTATAGGGAGAACGAGAAATAATCAGTGGGAAAACGAGCCCGTAGGCCGAGTTTTTCCACGTTATTTCTATAACTATAGAAACACAGGAAAATATGTTTTCTATTTATTTCATAATATAACTCAAGAGACATTTTTAAACTCGATTAATTTACATATTCTCATTACGTACGCATGCTTATTTTGTGCTCGTCAATTTTACGTCAAAAAACAACTTTGTTTGAAAATTTACAGTCACAAATGAGTTAAAGTATTAAAATTATCTTTAAAGTTTTATAATTCTCATTAAAATTGTTTATTTTACGATTTTAAGTTTTGGCGGGAAATTTTCCGTGTTTCTATACAGTTATAGAAACACGCTTCTCCACCAATCAACGCTCGCGTATTATAAATGTTATTTTATAAGTCTTCTTACTACATGCATCGATGTACAGGGTGTATCAAAAACATGTAATCTAACTTTGGCATGTAATCGCGCGCATAATATTTAGTTTATAGATTTACCTTTTTCACACAAATAAAGATCTGGGAACCGGTTGTATAAAAAAGTAGTTAAAGTTAACTATAGTAGTGCGAGAGTCAACCAATCAGAATTGCGAATTTTAGACTTAACTACTATTTAACTACAAAACGGGTAGTTAAAAAGTAATTAAGAGTTTTATACAACCGGCCCCAGGCTTTTAGCTGTCAAATGACACCTTTCTTGTATCACTACGATCAATAATGGCCCAAAATGGTGTGATCAAAAAAGAGTGGTCGAAATCACATTTTTTCACCTTTGGGAAACGTCCTTCGAATTTTCGGTCATTTGCCCAAATGATGATTGCCTATTTGTGAAACGTTCAGCATATAGCCAGCTCAATCTGCAAATTTCCTGTTTCGTAAAATGTTCTAACCACTAAATTTCGTTGTAAAGTCGCGATTTTAACTTTTCCTAAATTTGCCACGACTTGTGACGTCAAATCGGGAACGGATTTGAGGACAAAATGCTTTCCTATTTATTTTACTAGTCTGGTGGGAAGAGCAGTGCAAGCCTCCACCTTGCAAGATCTATATGCAGAAGAGCAGAGAGAAGGTTGGTACAGATTTAATAATTGCTGAAATGTTCTTATTTAAAGGACATTGGCAACAAAAAATTTTATTGTCTCATTTGAAAGAACGTTTAAAATTATTTGTAAAATCTTGTTACTGATTTTTCATATCTTGCTTGGTTCTTGAAATATTTTGACTGAAAGCAATGAGCTGTCCACCATCTTGGATTATTGAGGATATGCATGTTACGTCACAAGTGGGGTCACGCTAGTTTTTTATCGTGACAGCCAGTGATCAATATGAGCCCAAAACTCGAGTTTTGGTTGCTATTTCAAATTTTAGAATTGAATAAAAACGTTTTAAACAACTTTTGATTGTTACTCAGTAACTTAAAAGTAATTTTATAGTATCTATGGGCTAACCCCACTCCTGACGTCATCAAAACGATAGTTAATGAGGTTAAGAATTAATTCAAGATGGCGGACAGCTCATTGCTTTCAGTCAAAATATTTCAAGAGTTAAGCTTGTTACGAAAAATTTGTAACAAGATTTTTTAGGTCATTTTAAACGTTCTTTCAAATGAGACAATAAAATTTTTTGTTGCCAATGTCCTTTAAAGTCCGTTTGGCACTAGGCGAATTTGTTCGCCAACTTTTTGTTGCTAACCAATCACTTTGCCGAATTTATTTTTCGCTTCGCGCGAACAAATTCGTCTAGTGGAAAACGGGCTTCAAGTTAAAATGTCAGTTACCCGAAAGATGAATTTTTGGTATGTGCAATGTTTCAGTCATTCGGGGAAGAAATACAATATATCGTCGTAGGAAAACCATCACCCTAATTCGTTTAATCAATTTTGTCACTGTAGAAATTACCGGATGTGATGCTAAGGTGAATTGCAAATTATTTTGCGTTTGTCTTTTGTTGCTAAATTTCATCTAATGACATCATATCCGGCAACTTTGACAATGAAAAGTTGATCAAGATGAGATATTTTGTCAGTTTATTTATCAAGATTTTCTACTTTCTATTTAAATTTAAATATTACATTTCTTAGTATAACCCAAATATTGCACATACCAAAAGTCGTATTTCTGGTTAGGATTAAAGGATTAGTCGTTTTAATTTGCTTAAAAAGGCAAAAATATTGCTCGAAATTCATCTTGGTTTTCAATCATGATGCGTAACCAACGTGTCGATAGTACTTTTCCTCAATCATAAAACATTAAATTGCAAGGCCAGGTGACTTCTAATGGCGTATACATGATCTCAAACATTTCTATATATATTAACACCTGCATGTATACAACAAAGAGCCATATGACGTAATTTGTGTACGCAATTTAGCTGACCCAAAGTCTAATTTATTCTGTTTCAGAATCGCACCATTGGTTCGCGCGGGAAGTGTAGATGGCGAAGTGTTGCGCTACATTAACAGGTGAAATTTAGCTTCACTATAGTACGTAGAAATTCACTGATCTGTGTCGTTGAAAGCCAGAATGCGAAGTAATGAGTAATTGCATAACCTATTTATCCAACTTATAAGTAATATAATGACTCTAACAAAAGAATATTTCGACACCTTACTAACTTTTTTGCCTAACTCATTTCGTAGCAATTTAAGTCAGCATAATAAATTCGAAGTAAAATTGCCTATGTCACATGATTGAGTTAGGCAAAAATCTGACTGAGATCTGAGAGCACATGCATAATTGGAAAATCGACATACACGCGTGTTTAGGAGTTGTATTAAGGCCATTTTCCATTACGGTCGTTTTGCCCGCGCGGGCGAAGCGACCGATTCGAATCACGTGAATAATTAGTCGCGCGGGCACGCCAAGAAAGTTGAATGTAGTTCAACTTTCAGGCGTGTCCGCGAGGTGTAAAGCGGACAAAAAAATCTCATGCTAGACACCTACATGCTAGACACCTTTACACTTTGGAAGCCTGACTTAGGCAGATAAGTTAGTAAGCTATCGATTTGTGATTTCTTGATTTTTATATGTAGTAATGAATATTATACAACATTGACTGCTTGAAATTATTTATTTTAGATTAATAAGATTGTCTAGATTATCTCGAATAATTATGTTCTAGGAACTAACGCTATCAATCGAGCTCGTACACACATAAAAACGCACAAGTTGTTGTAACAAACCAGGCTTGTACCAATGCTAGTTGACGGTGTTTGTGGATGGAATATTCGAACGAAAATTTATATACATTTTTAGACCTAGCCAGGAGCAGTTGCGAAAAAATGCAACCTTAGGCCCTCTGGCAGGAATTTTCGTTCGAATATTCCATCCACAAACACCATAAACTATTATTCCCATCGAACGAGATGCCGAGAAAAATCTTTGTACCAATACTGTTTCGATTAACGTGTTATCTGGATGTGTTTCCCAGCAGATGCATATTATTCACCATCACAAAAGCAAATTGAAAATTGAACGTGCGCTAATTTCCTTTTATATCTGAAGCCGAAAATTTTTAGAAACCTTTGACCTTTTAGAACATTGACCTATTATGACAGCTTTGCCTTTGGCAGGAAATGATAGTTCGCGATTAATGTTTTACACTATTTTGCCTTTACTTTGGGGGCTTTCCAAGTCGTATATAAGACACAAAAATTTGCAGGGATTCTGGTAGCATTTTATTTTATCTCTATTAAACCGTAGAGGAATGAATGCATGGACATGTTTAGTTTAATTAATGTGTTTACCAATCTAAAGGCTCTTTTCCACCATAGCCCCTATAATACAGTGTCTGGAAACGCGGCAAACTTGAAAGTTTATAGCCATGTGCGTGGGTTGATGTTGAGGGTACTGAGAGTGCACGTTTTCTTTGTTTTACAAATGTTAATATTCAGCTGCATTATGTTAAGAGAACAATGTGTTTACTGAGCGTGAAGGTGCACAAACATGAACAAAAACATAGAACAAAAGCTTTAGATGCGTTTCCAGACACTGTTATAGGGACTATGTTTCCACTCATCGCAAAACCAACTCGCAAACTCGCTGCGAGTTCTTGCATGTAATTAAAATAAACTGTCGAGCATTGTCATTGGATGAAAGTACTCGAAGCGAGCTTGCGAGTTGGTTTTTGCGACGAGTGGAAAAGAGCCTTGAGGGTCAGTTTTTAGTCAGGGAGGAAAACCGGAGTACTCGGAGAAAAACCCTCGAAGAACATGGAGTTTATCAAGCACAGGGAAGTTACCCAACCTAAGTAAATCCCTGCCCTCGACCTGCTGTATAGCTGGGTAGCCCGCTAACCGCATCTGGCACCCGTGCTTCGTTTAACATATCTATCTAAATATTCCCTCGTGTATTCTTTTTCAGGTTGAGTGACTTTCTGTTCACTGCAGCCAGGTATGTTTGTCACGCCGAGGGGAAAAAGGAAAGGATCTATGAGCGACAACCAAGAAGTTAAAGCAAGGAAAATATACATTATTTCACCGTATTGATCATGGTTTCGTGGCGGCAGTGACATACAGTCGTACCTGTATATTTAGTCGCCACCAGTGACGTAGCCATTAGGGGGGCAGGTAGGCCCCCCCCCCAATAGCCTCCAGGACTGTTCCACTTCCTGTGGAACGTTGCAGTGGGGCGGCTGTGGTGTTTGGTATGATAGGATATCATTAGGATGCAACATTGTTGGGTCTATTTGATCATAATGTTTGGTAGTATTGGCTGGTGTTGGAAGATCAAGTTGGGCCTTCTTGAAAAATTTCATCCAACATCATATACAATATTGGACGGTGTTTGAATGGTTTGATGAATGATTGAGATCAAAAAAATTAAAATCAAAGTGCCCAAAATTAGGAGTGTTATCTATGTCTAAATTGTTACTGTGGCAGAGTGACGAAACAGAAAATGTTCTGGGCAAAATGCATAGAGATTATTGAACAGACATGCATTATCAGAAAGCCTTAGGGTAGCCTGCTAACAGTCTATACCTTAGGGTCACACCATACGTATACAAAGAAGCTTTTACTTCGCCTGCAAAGTTGAAAACATTTCAACTTCAATCCTGTGTCCGCGAGTACAGAGCGGACGTGACACTCTTACACAAGGCACCAACTGGGCATGCCCAAGCGAAGTCTCTCTGCCCGAACGGGCAAAGTGACCATAATCGAAAATGGCCTTAAAACTCCCCGGCCCTATACGCTGGCTTGATTCCGAGGATAGAAAGTACACTTGTAACACAACAAAGATTATATTTTCAACATTTATTCGTTGTTCAACCTCACAAGTTAAACTATGTGTATTTAATCAAAGAGTCCAAAGCCCATGTCGTCATCACTCTCCTCAGACTCCTCCTTTTTCTCCTCTTTCTTCTCTTCTTCCTTAGCGGCCTCTCCACCATCACCACCACCTGCTGCTGCAGCTGCTGCACCACCACCACCACCACTGCTTACCATACCACCAGTAGGTATACCAGCTAGTTTTTCTTTACCAGCTGCAATCACCTGAGAAAGAGGAAAACATTCTTACAGGCTGTTTATACGGAAGCTGGGCTGGCCCAGTTAGCAAGCAAGACAAATTTGTCTTGTGTTTATATAATGAAATTTCACTGCAATTGCTAGGTCAATTTTGTTGTTTGACAGTTCTTTTTGAACTTTCATCCAGGCAGCATAATGGGAAAGCTTGTCGAACACCTGCAAAGCTACCCAAATCTGAGTAGTAGATTCTAATTGGTCAGGGTTGAAATCAGAATTCCTGTCTCTGTACTGTATTGATTTTCTGGTCAGACTGGTTTTGAAGCCCAACGTTTAATGTTCCATTTAATGATTTCATCAATCTGATCGGTCTGACTGTGTTAATAGAAAGCACCCCACGATTGGTCATTCTAACTATCAACAAACATTTGACCCTGATGTTCAAAACAGAAACTATATTTTCTTGACACTTGGCATTCATTGGAAGTTTCACACTTCAAACCATTTTACTTTCAATACAGAAATGTTCCTAATACCTTGCAGGCATACGACTGAACATATAAAAGCTGACAAAGAGTTGAAATTAACAGCAATTGTATGAGCATTTCTGCTTTGTTTACATCAACTCCAAACAAGATTCAAGGGCAAACTTTGTTGACACTTGAGCAAAGCATCCCTTGAAACTCAGGTCGGCATACCAACCTAAATGCCGACCTGCAAAACGATATTATAGATTTAGGTCAGCAAAACATTGCCAAGGCAACCTCCTTTGAAAATCCTCTCTGCATTTTTTCTGCGAATGCACTTCTTACATACGCATTACAACATACAAACCTAGCGAACACGTGAACAAAACATGTGCGTATTTTTAAACGTTGTTCATTCCATTTCCTTGTGTAAACATTGCAGTTTCATTGTTCAAAGGTAACACTTGAAATTTTGAAAAGGAAACAAACGTGCTAAAATCGTTAAGCTTCAACACAATAATCCTAATAAAGTACCGTCTGTCACAAAATGGACTGTTCGATCAAGTTCGATTGTTTAATTGATTGTTCCTATTAGTCTAGGACCTGTAAAGGAGTTTGTATGCATTTCATTTAGGACAGATTATCTCAACTGTTTTAGGGTAAAATGACCATGGCGGTCAACATGGCATATGTGCCAAAACCCGTATCTGGGGCGAAAGTCCTGAAAATGACCACGCCCAGAAACCGCCAAAGCTACAGCCTTTTTGAATTGCTTATAGTGTTTAGAATGGTTGCTTTTATGGGTGGTCACTGGAGGGTGAAATTTGTCTAGGTATCATATTTTACAAGAAAATGACTATGCACCATCCCAGGTCAACTGCTAATTATGCATCAAATTACTCATTCACCTGGCAAAGTCTATGTTTTCTTATTTCCCAAACATTTTTGTCATAGGATGAAAAAATATGCTTATTTTAATATAATTATTATAAATTTCATAAGGAATGATATTGTTTTGTTGAGATATAACACATTTCATTTCACTTACCCCCCGCCAGAACACGATTTCAGCCATATTTTGCCGATTTGTTTGCTTTTTATCGCCGAGCCTCGCAAGTATCATCCAAATGTTCTACTTTAACACAATGCTAGTTGACTAAAGAATAATTCAACCAAGTTTCGTCGGGTTTTGGAGTAGTGCCATGTATTTTATATTCCTTTTGTGTCCTTCGACATTTCCTCAATTATGTAGCCATTGCAATGTCTCGCCGCTTCTCTGCCCGATAAATGCCACTTCTTCGTACACATCTGTATTTATATTACAGTATCCAAAAATAATTGATTGTAGAATAGTCCCAATCGAAAAATTGAAAGCATTAGTCCCACTTGGGAGTGAAAAACCTTCCCTCGTTCATCAAGAACGAGAATCTAAAACAAAAGGTTCAAAATAATTTGAAAGTCTCGCGCAATCTTCACGAAAACTCCTCGTGGGCAACATTACAGGGGGGGGAAACATTTTCACGAATACGTTTGGTGGTGCAAAAAGATTGCTAAAGGAAACCAGAAAAATACAAAATTACGCGAATATTTGTTTATTTTGTCATAAAACATATAAACAGTTAAACACACGAACTTTACTTTGGGAGTTTGGGTTGCTGTGATCGCGAACAAACGTATTCGTGAAAATGTTCCCCCCCCTGTAATGTTGCCCACGAGCGGTTTTCGTGAAGATTGCGCAAGACTTTCAAATTATTTTGAACCTTTTGTTTTAGATTCTCGTTCTTGATGAACGAGGGAAGGTTTTTCACTCCCAAATGGGAGTAATGCTTTCAATTTTTCGATTGGGACTATTCTACAATCAATTATTTTTGGATACTGTAATATAAATACAGATGTGTACGAAGAAGTGGCATTTATCGGGCAGAGAAGCGGCGAGACATTGCAATGGCTACATAATTGAGGAAATGTCGAAGGACACAAAATCGAATATAAAATACATGGCACTACTCCAAAACCCGACGAAACTTGGTTGAATTATTCTTTAGTCAACTAGCATTGTGTTAAAGCAGAACATTTGGATGATACTTGCGAGGCTCGGCGATAAAAAGCAAACAAATCGGCAAAATATGACTGAAATCGTGTTCTGGCGGGGGGGTAAGTGAAATGAAATGTGTTATATCTCAACAAAACAATATCATTCCTTATGAAATTTATAATAACTATATTAAAATAAGCATATTTTTTCATCCTATGACAAAATTTTTTAGGAAATAAGAAAACATAGACTTTGCCAGGTGAATGAGTGATTTGATGCATAATTAGCAGTTGACCTGGGATGGTGCATAGTCATTTTCTTGTAAAATATGATACCTAGACAAATTTCACCCTCCAGGGACCACCCATAAAAGCAACCATTCTAAACACTATAAGCAATTCAGAAAGGCTGTAGCTTTGGCGGTTCAGGATTTAGAGCTATGCCGACAGTGCTGTTTCTGGGCGTGGTCATTTTCAGGACTTTCGCCCCGGATTCGGGTTTTGGCACATATGCCATGTTGACCGCCATGGTCATTTTACCCTAAAACAGTTGAGATAATCTGTCCTAAATGAAATGCATACAAACTCCTTTACAGGTCCTAGACTATATGTTTTGTTAGCTGTTTTGTTCACCATTGATTGCTGTTCATAAATACGTACTTGAAGCAAGCAATAAAATCAAATTTTGTCCTGGAAATTATCTATTTGTTTCGAAAATTTTGCAGACTTAGAATTATCATTTTTCGGGAGTATTGGCAAAGCCAATCGGAATGTACTAAAGTTCAAACACGACCAATGCATCATGACTGCTCAGCTCTAGGTTCAACAAGCTTTCGGCAAAGTGTCTAACAAGGATGTAGTGTATAAAAGAGGATTTATGGTAAATACCTCATTGATGTCTTTTCCATCTAACTCTGATACAACTTTGTTAAGTTTTTCATCATCAACGTTGACTCCCACACTTTCCAAGATTTTCTTGATATCTTTGGCCGATGGTGAGTCATTGCCACCAAGATTGGCTAACAGGTATGCGGCCACGTAGCGCATCTGTCATGAATAATGTGAGTGTTAGTCCTGCAGCAGGCACTATTGGAGATCGGGGGCATTTGAACACAAAGCATTCTTGGAAGAGGGGTATTTTTACTTGTTTTGCCCAGAAACAACTTTTGAAACAGGGGACATTTGACAAAAAAATGCAATAAAAGTCAAATCCCCCACTATTGCCCGCCCTCCCCCCCTTAACATTGGGGGGGCTTAACATTGATAGGTGCATAATTTGTAGCTAATGATATGTCCTATATTCACATATTTAGTACATGATAGTTAATAAATAGGCACTCGCTGGTGTTTGCCAAAAATCTACTAATCTACACTCTATACAATGATGTATAAAAGTATCATAGACGTGCATTCCACCAAAAAGCTCTTTTTAGACTTCCCACGTGGACTTTTATAGGCTGAAGACAATATACATTAATTTTGTAAGCTAATAAGCCACGAGATTGCCCCTTATCAAGAACAGATGTAGGAATATGTTGTTAAGAATATTTTACTTACTTTTTAAGTCGACTAGGACACGAAACGAAGTGCACGCGAAGATTTTTTAGAGAGAAATGTACAAAATCCTGCTTTGGCTAAAAGCTTTACAGAAAGGGAAAATAAGGGAAGCCCCCTCACAATTGAAGGGGCTCTACCACTGATCTCAAAATTTAGGCTGGATAGTTAGAATGTGCTGCAGAGATCTACTTTGCTTTTGTAGTTTTGTTGCCATTCAGGTCATAAGTTGGAAAGGGGATATATTGTCTAGATAGCAACTGGTAATAATTGGCCTATCTTTTAATATTCTTAAAATTGCCACTGAATGACTAAGTAGACTAACACTAACTAGTAACTAATCATCCCTTCAACATGTCCTACCCAAACATTAAAACTCATCTAAACATATAAATTACTAATTACTATCAGATTAAAGCCAAGGTTTAGTAGAAATGATAAATACTGAAGAATATAAAATAGAAAAGGCGCTCCATCCAGTCCTATTTTTTAGTTCAAGGGCTCACCGAATCTTTGCCGAAGATGTTAGGTGCAGTGACGTCACATGACGTCCTGAAGCTATATAAAAGATGGCGGATCGGGTGAGTCAACTTCAAGACGCTTTAAACGAGGTATACTATCTAACTTTGTAGTTTAATGGTTCACATGTTAGTGATGTTACTTGATTCAAGTTATGTTATATGTACTATGCTTAGTATGCTATTAAAATCAGCTTATATGCTTGAAAGTTGAAACGGTTGAAACAGTTTTAATAGAGTTGAAATCGATGACCGATATAATTAATCGATTGAAAATATTGGAAATCAATAAGCAATCGATAACCCTGATGTTTGTGATTATCAATTGGTATCGATTTTCAATACTAATTGATGATTGATTGACATTGATTTATCGATAGACTCAATTCAAGTTGGCATATCGTCATATCACAGGATCGAGGCCCAGGCTCTATTTGCCCGTGCCCGCCTGTGACTTCCTTATAACGAGGGAAGGAAGGAAACATTGAGACCAAAATAGCCCAGACTTGGCATATGTTACACGAAACTATCCTCGATTTTTCGCCTTTAAATGCATTTCTTTCGAGATTAATCGATATCCCCTGCAATAATGATACCGTACAACTCTCAAAACAACGATGCTTTAATCAAAGAGCTTAAATTCGCTCTAAAATCCGTGAGGGAACGACAAAATTTGGCAAAAATATATCCGCGTGCCAGGTTTGCTGTTAAAAAACCGGAAGTCGTTGAACAACTCAAAATAGACTCAAACCTGATTGGACAACGAATATCAACAAAAAATTCAAATTTCAAAGTTGTCCAAGCAGGTTTGAGTGTATTGATTCGTCAGCCAGGATCATCGTCAGTATATTATCACTGACCACAAGAAACTTATCAACTAGAAGATGTATTAATGACATAAAAAGTATATTGTGAAAGATGACCAGTTCAAACTCAGCCCTCAGATTTTTTTCAAGAATGCTTAAAAATATATTTTTCCTTAGTTTTCATTAACCGAGCAGCACTGAAGGCACAAATATCATATATAGATGCAATCATGGCATTGACGGTTATCCGTTCCCGAATGTTTTCACCCTTGTAACATGCTCGTCTAGAGAGCCCACCTATACTCATGAATTTAGTTCTACAGCACTGGTTTTGCCAGTAATATAAAATTGTTATTTATTCACTTACAGTTGGCCAATCATTTCTGTAATAGCATTGGGATTTTACAACAAACAGCTGAACCTAGTCCATTCACTGGTTTTGAAAAGGAAGGTAGGTCAAAAAATGATCAAATAATCACTAATCCTTTTGCATGACTTAAGCCAAAAATATGGGAAAAGGAAGTGTCCAACTAGTGTACGGAGAAAAGGCCTAATGTCTGTGAGTGAACTGTGATATCCATCCATATACTATTAGTATAAACCTACTAGTTAGTAGGCTATTACAAATCCAGCGTTCTGATAGGCTACTAGTAGCGAAGAGCGAGAGAAAAACTTGTGAAACACAATCGCTTGAAGTTATTTGACTATATTTTATTGGCCTTTAAAGCAATTTCTTGATTTAAGAATGTTTTCATCCATTTATGTTATTTTTTCCGTATTAATGTTATATTTTATGTACTTCGAGATTTCCCGCCACATTGTTTACAGATGAAAAATGCTCATCCTGCATGTGGATATCGGGATACTGCAAATTTCACACCCTGGACTACCTGGTGAATTTCCGTAAAGCACTTTAAACAATATTGTGAGATGTGAAAATGGTTTAATAGAAATGATTTTTTTCTCTTTTACAGATAACGACACTAAACAAGATAAAGTAAATAACCAAGAAGGCAAGTAATTAAATAAAACTTGTGTTCACAGACAGATACTCACAAACCAAACGGCAAACATGTTGTTGACAGTCAGATTTGTTTTATAATATACAGATACTCACAGACCAAACATGTTGTTGACAGTCAGATTTTGTTGTATAATATACATGCATATGTACAAGCATATAAAGATTATGGGTAAACAGGGCACCCCTACAGACAGGGCATATTTTAAGGATTTCTAAGTGGGGGGCCATTTGTGAAAAAGGGCCCTTAATCTGAGTGCTGAAGGCGCGAGCCCTGTAGGGGTCCAGGGGAGTTTTTTCCCAGGAAAATTTTGAAATCTGGAGCTCTGAAATTGCCAAGCCAATAGTATTTTCAATGTTTTAACTAAAAGCCATAAAAACAATATTTCGTTAAACACAGACAAATCATTTACTCTGTAAACGACCCAATGTATAAAGGGCCCAGGGAGTGGGAGGCCAATTTTGTGTGAGTGGGGGGCCATCAAGAGGGCCAAGTGGCCCCCCAGTATATATGTTAAAATATGCCTTGCCTACAGAAAGAGCCATTTTAACAAGATGATAGTTACTATAAACCTTCCAAGGAATTCCTCTAATATGTTTGGCATGAATGTCACAGATCACAAGTTTCAGTATGTTCAGCAAAATTGTCTTTAACGTTCCCCTCCCAATATTGAAAATTTGAAGACGTAATTGGGAATATTCACTATGAATTTGGGAACAACACGTAGAAAAGTGAGCTGAAATGTACAATAAGAACATTGTTTGAGGAATAGTATAATTTATAGGCCATGGCAAGCTTTTTGCTGCATTGATAGCAAGAACTGCAAAGGACATCGACTTTCTTATCGACTCCTTGCCAAGTGAAGAATGTTCCACAGAATTGCAGGTGAGCGGTGTACCGGTAACAATGCACAACTTGTAAGAAATCTGCAGCAGATTTGTACCAATTAATGCTGGAAACTTTCTACAAGGTTGTTGAGTTAACAGACTTGTTACACTACAAGTTGTTCCAACAACTTGTTATCGTCTTGCAATTGTTAACAAGTTATGAGTGACATCCTCGTAGCAACTCGTAGCAACATGACAACATTGTTAATGTTACAACTTGTTGAAAAGCTTTCTATAAGTCTGTTGGGAACAGATCTTGTTGACAAGATGTGAGATTTTTACGTGTGCAGTAAGCAGGAGTAATATATGGTGTGTACAGTATATAAACACTGTAGATCACACTAGATCACACATTTAACAGTTATTCTACGAACCCGAGTCGTATATGAGCTGATAGCCGACGAGGCGCGATAGCGCCGAGTCGGCTATCAGTCATATACGACGAGAGTGAGTAGAATAACTGTTTTATTATATACACAAGCTCTGGATATGAACAGAACATTTTGGCGTACTTTTTTCAAGTAAAACTTGAATTTCGTCTTCATTTAATTGTCCAAATCTGCCAGCCATTTTTCTACTTTTCTCTACTAGCAGGATATGAGCTAATATCCTGCTAGCGGAGAACCAATCAGATTCCAGAATACCTCATATCCAGAGCTTTTTTATATAATAAATTGCTATATCTTACCTTGCCTGGATATGAATTTAATGTTATGTGGTTTATAGAGTACAATTCAGTCAATAAATCTGAACTTTGCAAGAAACAATGGTAGAAAATCACAATCTTCATTTTAAAGCTTATCACACACATGAGTACCTTTTGAACAGAATAGTCGAGAGAGTTTTATGTTTGAAATGGAGTTGTTTTTATCTGCACAGAAGATGAACTAAAAGGAAAAATCTGTGTTATTTTTGTAATGTTCACAACATGAGCGGCAGTGTTGTATCGGATATACAAACTCGAGTCGAAGACGAGATTTTGTATATCCGATACAACACTGATGCGAGTGTTGTAAACAACTTGTGAAACGTCTTGATGAGAACATTCGTATAAATGAATGAAATTTGGTGAGAAAATTGAACTTAAAGTTTATTTAAATCAGCATGATTCTGTATCAGACATACAAACTCATTCACGCTCATGATTTCTTTTGTGTTTTCATCATGAATTATTAATGAGTTTCACAAGTCGTTTTACAACATATATTAGGGAGCTTAAGATCTACAACGCCAACGTCGACGACGCGGCCCTTCTAACAATGAAGTTTTTCGCTTGTAATAAAGCAATGGAAAAACTTGTAGTCCCAAGAGAATTCTCGACGTCGTCTATGTCTTGTTCACGACGCCAACTAGAGCATTTTTACGTCCTCAGGACGACGGCAAGTCAGAAGGATGAATAGCTGCATTTCACGTTTGTTTTTACAGCCTGCATTGTAGTCGATAACTGCAGTTGAAACTTTTAAAAGTCATGAATAAAAAGCTGTGAGCTAAAACAAGAACGTTGTTCAATCACGGTCTCTTTATATTCACATATTTATATGGCGTTGTCGACTGCCGCGTCGTCGTAGATCTTAAGGTCCCTAGTAACTTTCTCACTCCCCAAAGGCGAGGCAGTATTCTTTGGTAACACAAACAGATTTTCAAGATTAACAACTTTCATCACAACATTACATTAAAATGACTTGAGGGAGTTGAGGTGGACGGGAGAATAGAATGAGATCATCCTTCAATATATATGGTCCGCCCGTTTGTAACGATTTTCAGATATTAATTTCACAATATTAAAGCGTTTGCTGAATTCCACTTTGCGGTATAAACCCGTTCGGAGTTTCGGGATTAAATTGCAGTTGAATCATAAGATGTAGCTAAGACTGGAAGAATTAAAATATGTATATCAAAGTATTCAACTGTTCAATCATTCATTTGTGTTTCACATAATTAGAGCTACAATAGAACTGTCATTAAATAATTTTTGTACTAGCATATTTTGTCTTTTGTGTAAAGCAAAATAAAGAAAGGTGCACTTAAGGGAATACATTTTCTAATTAAAGCGAGTCAACCGTGCGGAAAGTAATTGTTCTTCGAGCAACTTTTGCATATTCAAATAATCAATTGAACAGTTGAATACTTCGACATGCATATTTTAATTCTTCCAGTCTTTTGCATATTCAAATGATGATTGAACAATTGAATACTTCGACATGCATATTTTAATTCTTCCAGTTTTTGCATATTCAAATGATGATTGAACAATTGAATACTTCGATATGCATATTTTAATTCTCCAGTCTTAGGCCCTGTTCATTATTCATATGGGGAGAAGTTATCTCGGTTAGCGAGAAAACATTTCGACAAGCTTACAAGCGAGATCTCGCCTTGTTATGAATATAGTAGGAAAAGTTACACTGCGTTCATATGAGACGAAAATTTTCCCGTGTACCGAGATCTCGCTTGTTGACAGGCGAGATCTCGGTGACCGGGATAATGTTTTTCCCATATGAACACAACATATCCAAAACTTTCCCGCTTAGCGGGAAAACTTTCTGTCGTGTCAGCAACTTTTCAATTTACACTTTACAAAATGGCCTTGCAATTTAGTAATAAGTACAGAAACTTGAACAAGGTTGTTTACGATTAATCCAACTACGTAACGTAAGTTCAAAGCAGCCATATTTGTTTTTAAAATGTGGTATTTTAAAGTTTTTTAACTTTTCCCGCCTTGCACGGCACACAAGTGCTACGTCACAGCCGGAAACCGGGATAACGTTTCTCCATATGAACAGAACAAAATTATAGGGCCTGTTCATATGGGGAGAAGTTATCTCGGTTAGCGAGAAAACATTTCGACAAGCTTACAAACGAGATCTCGCCTTGTTATGAAAATAGTATGAAAAGGTACACTCATGCGTTCATGTGAGACGAAAGTTTTCCCGTGTACCGAGATCTCGCTTGTTGACAGGCGAGATCTCGATGACCGGGATAATGTTTTTCCCATATGAACACAACATATCCAGAACTTTCCCGCTTAGCGGGAAAACTTTCATTTCCACAACATCAGAATTCCTTGCAATTTAGTAATAAGTACAGAAAATTGAACAAGGTTGTTTTTAAAATGTATTTTAAAGTTTTTTAACTTTTCCCGCCTTGCGCGTCACACCAGTGCTACGTCACAGCCGGAAACTTTACCCGGTAATCGGGATAGTCGAAATATTTTCTCGCTAACCGAGATAACTTTTCCCCTTATGAACAGGCCCTTAGCTACATGTTATAATTCAACTGCAATTTTATCTCGACGCAGAACGTGTCATTTGGATGCGCGGTCGAAACTCCGAACTGGCTTATTCAAGTTGGTTAGATTTGTCGAACATTTGTTACAGATTGCCAGTCTTGATAAGCTGCAGCAGGAAAACGAAGAAGCCGCCAAGAAGCTTGAACAAGCAGTCCAGAAAGGCGGTATGTACCATAAAATTACAGTCGATCTTCTCTAATACGGACACCTCGTTTATAGTGACACCTCTGTATGAAGAACATGCAGTTTCCTATATCCGCGCCATCCGACAAATTCAAGAAATGTATACAGAATAAAACAACCTCCGAATAATAGTGTCATCTTTAAGATACGAATTAAAATGAAAAAAAATGTTTATAATATTTTATCTTTATTTCAAAGATGTCATCAGACAGACTAATTACAAAAATGTTGATTGAACTAAAGAAGATATAGTATTGAAAAAGAAACCATCAATTTTTCAATTGAGGTTGTGAAAAGTTAAAAAGTGTGTAACAAAATCTTGAATTCTGAGCTTTTGAAATCTTGATTTGAATTCACGACCATGATACTTCGTGCTTCGGTGGCGAAGTGGTTAGCGCACTTGTTTTTCACCTCTAAGGTTGCGGGTTCAAGTCTCAGTGAGAACTTTCTCAATTCGACTCGAACCCAGTCCTCAAGTGAAAAGAGTAAAAAGTCAACGCTCTGTCGAAAGTCGTGGGTTTTCTCCGGGTACTTCGGTTTCCTCCCACAGGGAAAGTTGACAAGGTAGGTTAGGTAAAAGGGCCCACAGTAATTGGCATATGCTGTTGTGGTGACCCTGCCCTAGTTGGCGAAGCTAAATAAAAAATAAAATAAAATACAACTCTCAGGAAACACACAAAATGCATTTCTGCGACTTCGAAATGCAAAATTTTTCCCCTAGGTTGAGCCCTCCTAATAACAATTTGCTTCGGAGGGCACAGAATGGTCTCTCTCTTCTTAAGGGGGTCCTATACCAAATTTTTTACGGTTTTCAAAATATTTATGAAATTTTAGAAAACCAATAATTATATACTTTAAAGCCTTCTCAATAACCTCCATGGGTTTTTAGTTCATGAAAATTGCTTTAAATCGGAGAAAAGAGCACATTCCTAAGTGATTATCTTGTAAATAAACTAAATATTTGACTTTAAAGCTGTTTTTCTCAAATTACCGAAAACGTGTAATTAACAATATTGCGCGCAGGATATCTTAAGAAGAATTAAAGCTATCTTGCTGAAATTTTCAGGGCTTACTCTATATAACCTGCTCTAGGAGACATAGTAAAATAATTACCCTATCTTCAATAATTTTGAAATTGTAATATCTTAAGTGAGGATAGTGATGTTCATTTTTAGTATTCATGGCGTAAAACATTTATTATAACACATATGCTAACAATTTTACTTCATCTCCTAGATAATGTCGTTAGTTAATAAATAAAAGTTATTCTATGTCTTTAACATTAATACTTTTTTAGTTATCATGCTTATAAAAGACCCCATATTTCACCATATGGGGTCTTTTATCTTGGTAACCATGGCAACCACTTCTTCCAACTATACCTTTTTTTGGTCAGGGTATCTAGCCCAACAACATACTAAAAGAAGTGTTTCATATCATTAGATTAACAGTAAAAAAAAATTTGGTAGAGGACCCCCTTAAGTTGACTAATGAATAACTTAATGTGGACCTTGTGGTCACACCAATATGGCCGCCTCAAGTCTCATTAGGGGTTAAAATGTTCAAAAAAGCATTAGGAGAGGTGTTGGAAGCTATATCTTTCAAGTTACATAGCAAAATACATTTCCTTGATAGTAAAACAAATTTAAACACCTTAATAATCCCCCAGTGCGGTCGGCAGCTTGTATAAAAGCCCGCGAAATTTTGAAAGCCAAAACCGGCCAAAATGGCCTCTTCTAAATTTGCCTTTACAAACGAAGAGAAAATGTCCAAATTATTGTCAGAAAGAGACAGTGACTGCACCAAAAAGGCCAGGAAACAATACAAAACCATCTTCAACAAGTATTTATTGTTTTATTAAATGTTAACTTTTGTGTTTTGGCATCTTTCCCACCGGCCGCAAGTCTTGGCTTACTTGTCTGGTTTTTGTCTTTTGAATGTATGATAAAACAATTATTCGATTGGGCTTACGCATGATATCAAGAATTATTATATACACAAGCTCTGGATATGAGGTATTCTGCAATCTGATTGGTTCTCATATTAGCTCATATCCTACCAGTAGAGAAAAGTGGGAAAATGGCTGGCAGATTTGGACAATTAAATTAAGAGGAAATTCAAGTTTTACTTGAAAAAAGTACGCCAAAATGTTCTGTTCATATCCAGAGCTTGTGTATATAATAAAACAGTTATTCTACTCACTCTCGTCGTATATGACTGATAGCCGACTCGGCGTATCAGCTCATATACGACTCGAGTTCGTAGAATAACTGTTAATTATTCAGACCTCGGTCAATGTTATCCATTGATCTCGGTCTGAATAATTCTTGATATCAGGCTGAGCCTCATCCAATAATTGTTTATTATTCCCATGCAGATTGTGGCATAAATGTCTAACTGTCGTGATGTATTTTGTAGAAACGGTATTAGAAATGTTGCAGAATGCTTTGAAAATTATGGCAGAGAGGCAACTGGATTCTGAAACAGAAGTTCTTGAGAAGTAAATGTTGTGTTCAATTGAGAAGTGGTCCAGTGTTGAAATCCAGACCAGGACTCGATACGATTTCGACCTATATTGGGAATTGCGAGCAACTACTGTCTATCCAAGAAAGATAAAATGGATACTCTATACCATGCAGATGTACAATTTGCAGACGATCTTGATACGAGTGGAATAATCAAAGTTAGTATCATGGACATAATATAACCATACACCATGTACCAGGCGGTTCCTGATATGTAGATCCGCACTCTATGACGTCGACGTACTTTTCGTAATATCGCATATGGCGCAGATGTATTGTACTAGATACTGTGTTAACTGTCCATGGTTACGTGCAGTTGTGTGCTGTTAACCAGAGGGCACTAGGAGACTGCATATTAGGGACTATGATGTCACAAGCGGATAAAAGTCTTGTGGACTGTGAAAATATTTACCACGCTTGCGATGTCTTCTAAAAGAAAAGAGCAGCAGCTGCATGCTTTTGTTCGCCGATTTTCACCTGAATAAAATTAATTTTGCTGAAATTTTATTGTTACCAGCTGTTAGTGTTAGTGTTGGTGTTAGAAATAACTTTTTGTCGATTTTTCGCTTCTTTTTCAGTTTTCAAAAAAAATTGGCAAAATCGCGAAAGGTAAAGGGGTTAGCCCTAACTTTTTGTAGACAAAATGTTAAACAGTTAGCCTTTACTTTTTCGCGATTATCGTCACTCTTTCAGTTTTCAAAAAAATCGCCAAAAAGTAAAGGGTGACTTCTTGAGTCTTTACTTTTCAAAAACTGAAAAACTGGCGAAAACTACTCGGGACAAAATGTGAAGGGGTTAGCCTTAACTTCTTGTTGACTAAACGTTAAGGGGTTAGCCTTTATTGTTTCGATTTTTTTAAAAAGGTAAGAAAAATATGTGCAGACACTTTCTTTATAGTAGATGTTATTAATAGAAAAATGTTTTTCTGCTATCATTCCTTTGCATGCTCCATGGGGTAAGGTACAAGGTTGACAATGCTATATACAGCTAATTCAAAAAAGGTTGTCCTTTGCAAACCTTAAACTCTAAACCTTAAACCTTAAACTCTAAGCGTGCAAAGCATAATGGGAGCATCATTTAATCAGTTTAGAAATCATATACTTTTTAGAGACATGGTAAATATCTCCTTACAAGAACAATTCATTCACAAATAGCTGCAATATTCAACTACTAAGCTTGAAACTTGTGCTCCCATTAAGCTTTGCGCGCTTAGAGTTTAAGGTTTAAGGTTTAGAGTTTAAGGTTTGCAAAGGACAACCTTTTTAGTGCAAAGTTTCTTTGAAACTTTGCAGTATTGTGATGAGTGGCGAAAATTCACATCAGTCAGTCAGTCAGACATTCAGTCATAGTGTAAACTTCCGGGGGGTATTTGTGATTTATATTCTTCGTAAGTTCGTGGACTTTTAGCTATTTTTTTCTTTTTTGAAGCTTTGAAGTGTAAAGGCACAACTACAATTATTTATTCGATCGTCTTGATGTTATTTCCGAATTTACACGCTTTATCCAAAGACGTTATGAAAGTGAATCTTCCCCCGGAATTCAAACATTTTCAGTATTTCAGCATTTTAACACCTTTGTAATCTGATATTTATTATATCGTAACTAATTATATATTCAGTACTTTTGGTCGATTATAACTTCTGTTTTAAAAACCGTGTGATTTTCGCTAATACACCCTTTTATAGAGCTTTAAAAACAGTACATACTTACCAACTTTCAAAGAAAAACAATAAAAATTGACAAAGTTACGGCGAAATTTGAAATGTAGCGTGCGGGTCAAACCGGATGTCAAAACTGGCCCACCGATGCATTCTATATTTTTTTTTTTTTTTTTTTTTAATATTTTCGCCCAAAATATTACATTTACAAGGAATAGATATATATAAGAAATGGGCTAGGAGCCTACTAGAAACCACATGGCTTTTTTTTTAGGCCCCTAGGTTAATTATTTAAGCTATATCAATAAATATAAGCTCGTGTCAGTTCGAGTGTTTTTCAGAGAATTAGTAGGAAAAGAAGTATTATATAATATATATGAATATATATAATTATATTTACAAAAACATGTTATATTGTTAAATCTAGTTGTAAAAAGTACTTTTTAATTATTGATTTGAAGGAAGCATAAGACCTAGGTTCTTTATTTTTTGTGGGAAGATTATTCCACACATCTATGCCTTTATTGGCAAGAGTATGTTTGGTATAGTTTGTTCTATTACTCCTTTTGTGTAGCAACGAAGAATTTCTTGTGTTATGATTATGAATTTGCTTATTTGTCAAAAAATAGTTTATGAATAATTCTGGTAGATTATGTAGATGAAAATACCGGAACATGAATATACTCGTTAAATAATAATTTATTTTATATAAATTGAGAATTTGTAAGTCATTAAAAATTGGTTCTGAATGATCAAAATAAGATTTGAAAGTCATTAATCTGACAATCTTTTTTTGAATATTCACTAACTTTTGAAAACGTGATTTATAGGTGTTACCCCAGAGTAAATTACCATAAGTTAGATATGGATAGACCAAAGCATAATATATTAGCTTTAAGGAATTTAGGTTTGTGAAATGTCGAATCCTGGAAATAATTGCCGCACATTTGATAATTTTTTTCGTAATCAAATCCAAGTGATTACTCCATGTCAGAAATTGGTCAAGAACAATTCCTAGAAATGTGATGTTTGTGACTTGTCTTATATTGTTATTATTGATTGAAATGTTTATTGAACCATTAACTTTCTTATTTTTTGATCTAAAAAGAATAAACTTTCTAAAAAGAATAAACTTTCTAGTTTTGCTTAGCCTTTATTTTAGTAGTCTGTGTACAACCGTACTCTCGAAATTTTATATACACGATGAAATAATAAATAAATAAATAAAATTTGAAATAATCGAAGACATATTTGCAATTAGTTGAATAAAACTGATCAAATATTGCAACCGTAAACAAAAGACAATTTTATCTGCTTACTATAATATATTGGCAAAAACATAAATCACTCATTGCGAATTTAGAATTACGAATGATGAAATATTACAAGCTTTTCATTGACAAGTGTACTTGTTGAAAAACTGGCATGCTAGCTTTTCAAAAGCTTGTCACATTTCATCAATTTTCAAGGGCAAATAAAAATAGTAAAGGTAAAAATAATTGCCAAATAAAAATTGCTCGTGTAAATACGTAATATGCAAATATCAACACAACACAACATGGATGCACAACAATTTCGTACGCACTATAAGTATAGGAAATAGCACGGTTCGAGAAGTATTAATGAAAAATTACGAGCGGTATTACGAATATTTCGCCAAACACGCGTGCAATTTTTCATTAATACTTCGAGAACAAGTGCTATTTCGTATTAATATCATTATTAACAAGGAAAATACTATAAAAATAAAATTATACTAATAAAATTTTTACTAGGGGTATTTGGGAGAAAATACCACATGTGGTATTTTCTCCCAAATACCCATAGTAAAAAGAATTAAGAGAAAATTTCGATGTTCTTAGCCAATCAGAAACGAGGAAAATTGTTAATAATGATATTAACCATGTAATATAGCATTTGTCTTTTAAAACTTTGCACTATCCTTGGATCACTAGTTTGAATTGGCTGTATATTATATTGTAGATTATATTTTGCCTAGCTGCGATGGCGGCTATAAATAATATATCCCACTCCATGCAATTGAACTGTGACGTTTTCAAGTGGAAGCGTGCAATATGATCTTTTCCCTAATCCCCTTAGCTCCAACCAGGGGTTTTTACTTCACATAATTACATTCATATGAAAACTTAGCCATTCAGCTTTCCCACAATGGGTTAGTTTGTAGATTCGAACGATTGATTCGCGAAAAATAGAACTTTATTAAGCGACTGAAATTGGAAAATTGAAAATTCAAGATGCAATAATAAAGCTGTTCAGCGTGTTTATTGGCCAGAAAGTGCAATTGACTGGCTAGAATAATGGTAATGAACATGCGTAATGCGACATGCGCAGCGTCAAAAACTTCCAAGGTTCCGCCTCAAGTGGCCCTTCTAGTCATTTCCTATTCTATGTCTCTAGTGTTCTCAACTCAAAGTAGCGCTCCGCGAAGGCAATAAGGCAGTTGCTATAAATGCTAACAATAAAATCCCAATATTAAACACAATTCCATTAAAATACGCTTGCTCAAACAGTGTCTCGAATATAAAGGGTCCTAGGACCATACCAATGCGACCAACAGATATACAAGTCCCCACTCCAATGCTACGGTTTGCTGTCGGATAAAGCAGCGATGCAAATACAAACAGAAGGGTAGTTGCTGACGTTAGTATACTTCGGGATAACATTGTGACGACAAGTAATGTAGTCCTTTGGTTTAAGACAAACAAGGCTACAATCTGAAATATTATTGGCAGGAATAATAGGGTCAGTGTTACAGATTTTACAGTAAAAATGTAACACCCTATTGCAGCTGTACATAATATCACCAGCTCAGGCAAATTCATCCAGGCCATTATGGTGTACAAATTGCCGCTCGAATAATGCACGTCTATTTTGCTGTGTTCTACGCCAGTAATCGTAGATATATTATTTTCACGACCCGCCACATCAGATGCAGTGTATACTAAACCGTAATACGCCATCATACTGGTAAAAGCAAGGATAAAAGCGCATATTGTGATTTTCCAATAACCTGATCGAAATAGCTGCGTGATATCTGCCCTCTTTGACTCGGGACCGCGGTTGAGTGTTGTGTTGCTTAAGTCCATTTCAGGTGCGAAATCTTGTAGAATGTTCAGAGCTTTCTGCTCGTCTCCGGCTGCTAGATGATAATGTGGCGTGTCTGGGAGAAATACAATACCAATAAGGAAAATTGCGGTCGGAAAACAGACGATAGCTAGAGCCCAACGATAACCGATCACTGAAAGTTCAATTGAAGCGATAGATGAAAGTAGAAAGCCTAAAGTCCAAAAGACATTTAATGCCGAGAACATCGTTCGGTATTTTGGTGGGAATAATTCCATATTCATAACAAAGGTTTGGGATGTACTGGCCATCCCAAACCCGACCAAGAAAAGGCTTATCCATAACCAGTAATAGTTTGGTGAGAATGCACTTGCAAATGCAAAAACAATTATGAAAGTCGCACTGCCAATAAATCCACTCTTTCTACCGTATTTGTCCGACACCCAACCCCAAAACGAAGATCCCACTATCTGGCCAGCAGATATTGAGAATGTCAATACCCCTGCCAGCAGTGAGGAGATATTCCAGTCTGATTTTATACTTGGAATTATGATAGATAACATGGACACTTCAAGTGAATCTGTCATATTTAGTAAGCCAAGTAATAGGAACACTTTCAAATGAAATAATCTCAAGCCTATGTCATCTAGGATTTCGTCGATTGAACGAGAATTGAAAAGATCAGCTTTCAAATCTGTAGCTTCGTCGCTGTCTCTGATATGTTTGTACTTTACATGATCCTGACTTTGACCTGCTTTTGTCTCCTCAGAACTCGCTCTAGAAAGTGGTGTAGATTGTATAAACTGTTTGACTTTCGTCCATAGATCCATACTGAACCATTTGGTTGAATTAAAGCGACTAGAATTTTGTAGCAATGCTTATATACACAACAAGCTAGAGTGTATTTACCGGATATTTTTTACGGGTTCAAATACTCCGAACATAACACAATATTGTACAACGCTTGACTGGTACACCGTTAAGTAATAGCTTATCTGCATTTTAGCGAAAATTTGCATATAGTGAAGAAACCGGATTTTATTGAGTAACAGCTGTGTGCTTTGGGGAAAATTTTTCTTATCTGTTATAAAGTCAACAGTGCAGAGACAACCGCCCGATTCTCTTATTGATATCGTTTATGATGCATAGTTTTGAGATCAGTGATACCTAACTTCAAGTGTACTATCCAGTCCGTATTCATAGTTTGAGATCAGTGATTATGTAACTTCAAGTATACTATCCAGTCATAGTTTTGAGATCAAGGATTATGTAACATCAAGTGCACTGTCCAGTCATAATTTTGAGATCAGTGATTATATAACTTCAAGTGCACTATCCAGTCGTAGTTTTGAGATCAGTGATCATATAACTTCAAGTGCACTTTCCAGTCCTAGGTTTGAGATCAGTGATTATGTAACTTCAAGTGCACTATCCAGTCGTAGTTTTGAGATCAGTGATTATAAACGCCAAGTGCACTATCCAGTCCACTGATATTTCAGATCAGTGTATCCAGTCGTAGTCTTGAGATGAGTAGCCTGAGCACAGAGTGCCACAGACGGGTGGGCTGCTTAGGGGTGGGCTGCCAAGGTACGTTTTGCCCTTGGCAGCCCACCCCTAAGCAACCCACCCGAGTGATTATGTAACTTCAAATGCACTATCCAGTCATAGTTTTGAGATCAGTGATATAACCAGCTAGAGAAATGCATGAACTCTTGGTCTAAACCATTGTACCAATATATTGTTTTATGCGTATAGTCCCGAAACGCTAGATTGCTGGGTGAAACTTTGTAAGGTTTAAATCCCTTTAAGAACTATGTTTATACATTCGCTTGGCAAACATATATTTGTATTTCTCTCAATAAGACCTTAGCTATGGCGATTAAACTCGATTAAGATCTTCTCGTTTTAGAAAGCTATATTTCTGCTTCTTATTATTTCGCATAAGGCACTAATATTTTACTAGGTTAAGCGTCGCTATATTAGTATATTAATGATGTTGCACCCTGCACCACCCTGCTCTACCCTGCTCCACCCCAAAATAAGGCCCGAACGGCCCCTATATTACTACTGATATACATGAAGTATATATATATATATATACAGTGTTATATAGTTATTACTATTTCTAATTGTCCAATATTAAAATGGTACAAACCTACATATTCGCTTTTCAAGTATTTAAAATATTTGTTCTTAAAAATTCTTAGACTTTCTGAGACTAGAGCTTTTCCTAATGTATATCGGAAAAGTATTCCGTAATTTGCTTTCGGTGGTTTGAAATGTGTTCCCCCTTCGGTCTTCCTAATATAGCGTGTAGTGCAACTTATATTAATATCCGAGTATATCGTTGTCCTGGTTGAGACGTCACTAGCCTTCAAAATATATTTTGTTTGTTTAATATTCGGGGGCGGACCCTGGAAACATTTAAATATAATTGAGTGTTTGTTGAATTTTGTTTTATCGTAAAATGGATCCAGGTCAGTGTTTTGAACAGGTCGATAGTTCTCTCTTCTCTTATTCCAACATCTATAAAATAGTGACCTTTGCGGCTCTCTTCTGTACTATAAGAACTCGATTTAGGTTCCCATGGGATGTCTTTGTCCTGACGACACTTCCGTACATTAAAACTGGCTTGATGATGGCGTCATTGGTCATACAGTCTAATATCTATTTCTAAATCTTCGGGCGCAAGCTTGAATCCGCGAGTCTTTTCCCAGAAATGAACATAGATTTTGTTTTTTCGGTATTAAGATGTAAAAGATTTAGTTTTGACCCATTTTCAAGAGCATTGCGCTTCACCGAGGTCATTCTTCAGTTTTTTCGCCTCTGGATATAAATACCGGTTTTTGCTTGAAACTCTTTTCTGATGATGTCATGGCATACCAGCTTGCATATAAGACCTAACTTTTGTCAGTAGAATCATACTAGTATACTAGTATCTAATTGTCGATAGATAGCGAGTAGCGAAACAGCCATCTCCTCGGCGCGATTTTTAACGAATTTATTTCAATAAATTATGAACAACGTTTTGAAATACTGTTTTCTTGCTGGTTTCTACTAAAACAATTAGATTATTCGCTCTCGATTTCTATGAGATGATAGTTCATTCGGGCTTCGCCCTCATCAACTATCACCTCTTAGAAATCTTGAGCTCATAATCTAATTGTTAATTAGTCTGCAGACGATGGCGAATTTTGCAATAAAATCTTTTAACTAATATCTTGGTTTCAAGATGTTAATCTTCTGATTATGTTGTGTATTAAACGTCATCCATTTATTACATGTTACATGGTATTACTATAACATGCTTTTCTAAAAGAAAGCTTCCTTGGCCTTGCTTATGAATTATAGTTCTACAGCACTGGAACTAACTGGCTTCTTAATAAATAAACTGGTACTGTATAATACAAAACTGAGGGGAAATATCAGGCGTTACATTATTTGAACAACATGCATGTATAAATATAATATGTAATTGCGTTATTGTGTAGCAAAGGGACTTGGAAAGCCTGCATGAGAAAGTGGGAATTTTAATAATTCAGTACTAAGCCACTATAATGTTGGACGTCTTGTCAAAACAACTAAGCGTAAATTGTACTAACATGTACAACAACGGTCATTCTGTAGTTTATGTATGTTGAAACTCCAAGATATATTAGTTGAAAACGTCTGGCCATAATTGGAGGGTT
Source organism: Trachythela sp. YZ-2020 (assembly GCA_016169945.1). NCBI lineage: Eukaryota > Metazoa > Cnidaria > Anthozoa > Malacalcyonacea > Clavulariidae > Trachythela > Trachythela sp. YZ-2020. The sequence continues at coordinate 2,802,735 of JADLSH010000121.1, read as the reverse complement.
TAAGTGCAGATTGCAGTTGGGATTTTGCATGGTAAGAATGAGATGAGGAATTTACGTTAGGGTAAGTTGCAAGGGTTCGACTCAAGATTAGATTTTCTATGCTATCTTGATTATCTCACCAACCAACTTGCAGGTTAGACACTCTATTACCAAAATTATTTCAAAACAATTGCTCACAAAAATTGTTTTAATGTCTATTTTGATATATAGCATAATTGCAACAAAATGCCTGGTCCTTTGCACACACTGAATGAAAAAAAATTTTTGGACAGGTAAACTGATGTTTTGTCTCAGTATTTAAGATAATGTAGAGACAGATTGGGCATGGAATGTAGCGGAGGGAGAATGGTCTATCAACCCCCTTCAACGGCTTGAAGACAGAGATTCTAACTAACCCGTAGGCATTAACCCTAACTATAGCCTCGGAACCTAATTGGGTTACAAAGCCTGTTAAGGCTTTCCGTCCACCTCAGAGTGGTAACATAATAAACTAAATTATCTTTAGCGCTTTACAACTGTAGTTGGTTCCTATGTTGGTCCATATAGACCTGTTAATTGGAAAACATTTAATGTTATATTCGTTTCTGGTTATAGGAAATCTGGAAGAAAAAGGATTCAAACCATCTGGCGATTAAATATATTTAGACATAAAATTGAGGTTCGGTGCATGGATATGTCTAGAAGCCTCATTTTCGTTTTCGACAAAATTTAGTGTCACTAATTTTATATTGTAAGACGTCCAACAGCGGGTTATGACTTATGGTTTAAGCTACAGTAGATTGTAATATAAACATAGATGGTGCTAAAACAACAAAGGTCAATCTATTGATGCATGCATAGAAATAATTTCCCCAATATACTGGTTGAAAAACGTTACTTTTCAATCAGTGACATTTTGGTCAATGCCTCCCCCCCCCACCAGTCCTTTCTAAAGAGTTTTAATAGCAACCATTTTTTTGCCAGACACATATATGTATATAAACATGAACACAGAAGTAGTGGTGGTATACACTGCATGTGTTCGTGCAACACGATCTCCCGCTATCAAGTAAACATTATATTCATTTGATACTCGAGGATGCATTATGAATTTATGTTAATATATGCTATAGATATTATGTTTAGTATGATTTTTGTCCAATCATTGCGCTGTTAATTTAATTTAATTTAGACATCGTAATTGTTCAATAAAAGTCATACTAGACAGTGCTAGAATTGCGATTTTTTGAATATTATTTGTTTGACAACTGAAGTGGGGTCCCCCTTATATGTGGGAGGGGGCCTGAACAGGCCTCTCTTTGCGTTCCGATTCATGGAGCTTTTAATATATCGCTGAACATGAAGAAAAAGGTTTGATAAAAATCTATTGCTTGCAGACATAAACAAAAACTCAAAAAGTAGTAATTTAGCGAAGAGTATGCATGTTCACGACAAAACTTAAGACATGGGTTTACAGCATATTTTCATGCTTGCAGGAGCCTGTTAAGCAAAATACCCATGCAGGCAAATATAATTGGGTCCTACACTTAAAGGGTTTGATGTCATTCATAGCGGCGGACAAGCGCGGCTACGCGGTCAAAGTCAACATCTAAAAACCCAGTATAAAGAGATCATTGATGACCAACGCGAAGCTGGTGTCATTGAGCCTGCAGACCAACCCGCAGTTGAAACCGAATTTTATATCCCGCATAAACCAGTTATACGGCCAACAGCTGAATTTACTAAAGTTCGTGTAGTATATGATGCCTCGGCTCGAGCTTATGAAGGGGCCTCATCCCTGAATGAGTGCTTACACTGTGTGTAGTGACTGGATTTCCACTGAATGAAATTACATGTCCGACAGTTCAATTGTCCTATAGTGGTTGCAAGGAACTGAAACATACAAGCAGTTTGTTGAAAATTGTGTAAGAAAAATCTAAAGTCATTGGTATCCAGACCCGAATCTCCTTTTCTAAACTTTTATTAACAGAAAAATATAAAATATAACAAATAAAAATCGATAATTTTAAACGATTCCCTCAAAAAACAGCGTGTCTCGAACTCCTTAAAATCCGTCTCCTAGCAACAGTCACTTAACATAGGTAACCCAAGTTCCCAAAATATCAACTGTAAATATCTCATACTAATTAATGTTAGTCTTCACAACAGTCATGATGGCGTGACGTGGCGATATGTTCCGACCGATAGCAATCCTGCCGACATGGGTTGTCGTGGAAATCAACACAGCAAGCAAGAGGTGTGGATGAACGGGCCTACCTGGCTGCAAGATCTGGAATCCTGGCCACCGAATATCGTAGCAAAGCCATCGATCGAGGGTAAAGCCGAAGCGAAACCAGTGAAAGTGCTTGTCAGTGTCGTTGTGGTACAACAGAGTGAAATCAATTATGTGTTGGTGAAAGTTGATTTACAGAAAGCGATCCGAATATGTCCATGAATCTACCAATTTATGAATAACGCATTACGAAGTCGAGGTACCACTCGCATCGCAGTACCTTTGACCACAACCGAGACAGAGCGGCAAAGAACACTGTTCATCAAACATGCCCCAGAAAGTTGTACTTGCAAAGATGAACGTACTGCACTAAATCTTAAATCCAATGAAATAAGTGTTCTGGAATATCGCGGTCGAATTCAAGAGGAATATCCCATATACATTCCGGACAGTCACATACTGGCACAGAAAATCGTAGAGGAAGCCCACATGTTAAGTGTAAACTCTTCATGGTGGTACTGGTGTGACAATGACCGAAGTGCGTAGAAGATATTGGATACCGCGTTTAAGGCGACTTTCTTAGAAAGGTTCGTAACCAGTGCTACGGTTGTAAGAGATTCAGGCTATCAGCGTATGCAACACCAACTACAGGCGTTCAGGTGATCGGAGTGGATTACGCTGGTCCTTTACGATATCGGAAGAGAAACGGACGAGATGGGAAATCATATTTGTTACTGTATGCTTGCAGCTTGACAAGAGGCATTTACATATACCTCTTGCCGAGCTTGGAACTAACAGAATTTATACTGAGCCTTAAGCGATTTATTGCATGTAGAGGACGGCCAGAGCGAATATATTCGGACAATGGCGGAACATTTATTGGTGCTGCGAAGTGGATGAAAGCTGTTTCTAAGGATGAGCGAATTCAGAACTTTCTATCAGTTCACCAGATAACCTGGCAATTCAACTTAAGCCGCGCCCCATGGTGGGGCGGGCAGTTTGAACGAATGATTGGTTTGGTTAAAGATGCGTTGAACAAAACAATCGGGAACGATTTTCTTGCATGGAAAGAGCTAGAAGAAGTTTTGTTGGATGTGGAGGTTTCGCTGAATAATCGCCCCCCAGGATACGTAGAAGATGACGTACAACTCCCGGTTTTTAACACCGAACAGCATGCTATATCTCAACAGTAACACCATACCTGAGCTTCAACCTCATCGAATTGAATACGGTGATTTACGGAAGCGAGCAAAGGATTTAATTAAGTGTAAAGAAGCCCTGTGAAAACGCTGGAGCCAAGAATACTTGCGAAGTTTGAGAGAAAGGCATCGGAATGTAGCCGAATCAAAGGTGACGTGGTGATACTCAAAACGGATGAAAAGAATCGTGAAAGATGGCCGTTGGGGATTATCGAGGAGCTGATTGCGGGAAAGGACGGAGTTGTCAGGGTCACAAGGGTTCAGCAGTCCATGAGGGGTAACATGGTCAGTGTTTTGAACATAGTGTGATTAAAGAGTGTAAATTTTTGTGAGACGTGAAAGTATTATTATTCAAAAAAATATATTTTTGTATTATCATTTTATCTGTAAAAACTAAAACAAAAATGTGAAGTGTCGATCGTATTGAAACAAAAGGAAGACTTATTTACAACGCAATCAGTACCTATGAAATGTGTGTGTGATTGGATAAAACAGTGGTGTAACTTAACGCTTGCCCGGGGCAAGTGAAAATCATTACGGGCAAGTAGAAGTTTCTTCTTGGTTGCCTGATCTGGCAAGTTGCAAGCATGCTTTCTGTTTCAGCTTTGCCAGAACAAGTTGACCATTTCTAAGTTATTATCCCCAAGTACAGTATTGAATGAGTAAAATATAGACCAGTAACGTTAACTATTCATTCTTCTGGATAATTTGAAAAATGTGAATATATGAACATGCCTCGACAGACATTTTGTCCGACCATTGTACGACGAACATTGTGCCTCGACTTAAATTCAACTTCAGTTCTTAACTACTTAAGGAAAATAAGAGAATGGTGATTGGTGTAGATTGGTGTAATATAATGCAAATTGTAGTTATCCATCAACATATCATGCTTACTGCAATAATTTGCTTCAATTTTGTGATGATGTGAACCAAAGCTTAATTTAATGGCAAGTGAATTTTATTCAGGGCAACCATTTTTCAGGTTGTACTTGCCCTGATCGCAAGTGGTCAGAAAAGTAAGTTCTACTACTGGATATAAGACAGCTAGTATTTACTTGTCAAGGGATGTGCCTTGCACATTAATGGATTAACAAAAAAGTGAAGACAAAAGCAAGGACCTTGAAAACAAGCATGGCCAAAATATGCTACATAGTACAGGCTGTGCATAGATCATCAAGCTTGTATTGAAACTTCATATGTATTTGTATTTTTAATAAAATTGTATAAAATGAGATACTGATTTTGTAAAATTAGATGTGTTTGTAACAAAATATCAACCACTGATTAAATGCATTAACCCATCAAATTAAAGCACAATGTGTCTAGTAAGCTCTAGCTTCCTCTCCAGCTTGTTATTTTATACTTTTATGCGAAATCTAACTGATCAGGGATACTGACCATTTCCCATTAAGTTGGGGCCCTTACTCATGTTAGTGCTCTTGTATGCCTATAATAGCGTTTAGGTCCCTATACAAAGATGCTTCCAAATATAATTAGCTTGGGTCTTTAGGATCAATCTACCTGAAATTTTCAACAACAACTTCAATGTTTTGAAGTTAAATGAAGTGCCTTTGCTTGAAATGTCAATATTTTGGTTGGATTTTTCATGCAGATTGATCATAAAGACCCAAGCTTATATCAACCTGTTCCCCAGGGTTTCACCTCCGTCACGCCCCCCAACAGCTGCTCCGCCGAAACCCTGTTCCTGTCTGGTCATGTGACATCCCAGATTTTGGGATGCAGATTAATTTGTCGTTAGGGTGGGTACGTTGGGCAGAGTTTAAATGAGTAGTGCATATTAATTAATTTGTACGATTTATTTTTCTTTACTCATATTGTTTTCGATTCTTTTTCATTTATTATTGACCCAAAGTCAATTTGTATGCAAAATTCAGTTTGTAAAAATCATTCAAGCTTTATGTGTGAAATTTTTACAGCCATATAATATTTATAGTTAAATTTTTACAGCCATATACACGAAATTGATACACTCGTTGTCGCGTTTGTTCGATCTAAAAATATGTGATCGTTTGTATTAAATATATTGAAACTGTGTATAAATCAGTGGTATATAAATTTAAGCGTTCTCCTTACAGCGGAATCGAACAACTAGTTGGTAAACAGCTACAGCAAGACGATTCCGTGCCGTATGACCGCATTTTGGATCTTTATGTGTAGTCTGTAGACGATAATATGCGAGAAAGCTTATTGTATTAATAATAATTCCAAGGATATAAAACTAAATGGTTATATATATATATTAGGCTAAAACACCGTCGTTCGATGCAGCGTCCTTTAGACGGATATTTTAAATGATAGTGGTTGGTTTACAATGTCAATGCTGTGGCAGAAATTAATATCCTCGTTTGAAGGATTGAATTTGAAACTTGTAATTGTTTGTTTACAAATCTTAGGCTCTGCTGCCCGACATCTCCGTTCGGTTAAAAGCTAGCAGCATTCGACTTTGCGCAGAAATATATTTAGAACTCTGATTTTATTCGGTTAACAAATAATCTCAGACTTATCAGGACAATCAGTCAGTAAAATGAATTTTAGTATAAATTGTTAAACAAACTCAGAACAATAAGAGAAATTCTATAATTAGACGAACAGTTTCATTACCATATATGGGATAATTGTTTTGTTTACAACGCGATGTCAACAGACTGGATCGCCTACCCCTACTGAGTATAGCAGACGACTTTGACTCACGTGACCAGACAGTACCAGGGTCTCTCCGCAGCAGGGGGGTGTGCGAAGGTGAAACCCTGGGAAACAGGTTGAGCTTATATTTGTAGAGACGCTACCTACACTGGTGCCACACCTTAGGTGGCGCAGTCGTCAGAGCAAGCGCCTTTCACCTAAGAGTCTTGAGTTCGATTCTCGTTGAGGACGTTACTCATCACACTCATGTGAAAAGAGTAAGTCAACGCTCTGTCGAAAGTCGTGGGTTTTCTCCGGGCACTCCGGTTTCCTCCCACAGGGAAAGTTGACTGGGTGGGTTAGGTTAGACAGATTAGTAAAGTAATATCACAATTGTAAAAATAAATAATGTAGGCTAAGTACATCATATAGGTAAGCTAGATACTTGATGTAATCGGTCACTGAAAAGCCCCAATGGGGAGTGAGCTGAATAATGTATGTATGTATGTATGTATGTGTGTGTGTGTGTGTGTGTGTGTTTGTTTGTTTGTTTGTTTGTTTGTGTGTTTGTTTGTTTGTTTGTTTGTTTGTTTGTTTGTTTGTTTGTTTGTTTGTGTGTGTGTGTGTTTGTTTGTTTGTTTGTTTGTTTGTCTGTTTGTGAGAAATTTACAAAAGTTTGGATAAATGAGGGATGGACCTGGCCCCTTACTGGGCCTCTACGTAGAACAGTTAGCTTGATTTTGAATAATATGAATAGTATTTTTCTAGACTTTTAGGGAAAACAGTTTAACTTATAGGGGCCGGGTATCCAGCATAAATAAAGTTCGTTTAGTTTATGTTCCTTCTGTAATAACACTGGATCATCAGCGTGGGAACAAATTATATTATCACAGTTTTTCTTCTACAACTTGAAGACGATTAGCCACCCACGAGTACCGATAATCCTCGAGAAAATAACATCACTTATCTCTATTGATTGACGTATCTTTACGAATACCTCAAACCGCAAAACGCTAGCGATCACGTTACTAGACTCCCGCGAGCGAATTTGCGGTAAATTTTCAGGTTTTCAACGTGTGGAAATTGTTTTCGCGTATAAATAATCCCTCACGATCTTTTCCGAAAAGATCAAACTATATTTTAGTATTACTAGAATAAATGTTTAAAACATTATCTTTGCTGGCACTTATTTTGAAACACGAAAAACAAAAAACTAAGCTTGAAAAAAAATATAAAGCACAGCTTTCAAAACAAGATGGCATGCAGCTTATAATTAACAAACAACTCAAGAGTTTGTACTTCAATCTTAATCTCTTCAAAATGTATTACCTCTGACGTTTAACCTCAAACTACAGTTTGAAGTTTGAAGTAAAAAATTTAAACATTAATCTTAAGGTCTTTATTGACTGTATTAATACCTCTACAACATTCTTTTAAAAGACAACAAGTGTTGATGATTCAAATATTTATTTGTAAATTGAATGAAGAATAGCATAAAGAAGAACAGGACTACAGTACTATAAAGTACATAATACAATAATACCATGCAATACATTATAATCAGATCAGAAAATCATTTACTGCATGACAAACTAGGTATACAGATCTATCCGTCAATCACCCTAATCAGAACATCAATCTTTCTTCATTCTTACTTTCTCTTTGGAAACAACGATGGGTCTCAGAATTAGCCTAAAGTTATATGAAAAACATAAACTTAATCATATATAAAAGAAGGAAATATTATCAAAATCTAAAGCCCGAAATTTCATAGCCCGAAAAATTGTTGCCGTTGTCACAAACAACTGTTACTGGTTTAATTTAATGTTTTAAATCGTATTCTAAGATTTTTCAAAGCCTCTGAATATAATATAACTTATCCTCGACGCTTCGTTGGGAGTAAATAAAAGAGCATATTTTTCGATATGTTCTAGTATTAAATTAAGTATATAATAGCTTGTAACTTCCCATAGAACTTGTTATTCACTTCAGCTAAAAAGCAAAAGTAAATTTCAGACAGATGATCCTTAATCCACAAGTTCTTTTATGCTGGTCTTTACTGTTACTTGAAAAAGTTGTTTACTTTTTGCTGTTTAGTAATGTAGATGGGAGAATCTAAAAGGAAAGAGTAATTTACGTACCGCGGCACTCTCCATGATGTGCCAGTCTAATTCTTCCGTTACTTTCACATAAGGCAATTTTAAATATGCACGGGTTAGCATATGTCTTGCCGTCTGTACCACATTGCGGATTGTATTCCTTTGTGCAAGCCTCTTGGCACTTTGGTTCTAGAGCAAATAGACAGATTTTATTTAGAATTCAATATACTTTGTCACTGAGTTAATTAAGAACAATATATCATCTTTTAGTGCATGGTCACTAGACAGCAGTTAGCATGATCGCTAGTTTAAAGGTATATACAGCCATGTATATTAGTTGGGGGAATACGTGGTTTTATAATATAGACAACCACTGCATATTGGCTATTTTCCATCTTATTGTCTCTTTAGTAATTGGAAATTTACAAGGCTGCCAGCAATTGTTTACAGATTATCAAAAAGATTTGTAAACTCTAAACCAGGTAAAATAGAATTATTAAACGAATTCATTTAATACCGAAGGAAGAACAGTACACTATCAGTATAAATTCTTCGGGAAAAGTCACAAGCAAAAACAAATTAATTTCCATTCAACATGCCCTAAACTATTTTGCATAACTAATTAAATTATATTTGTTACACATGCATGCAATTAAAACTGTGACGTAAAATGAAATATATTAATAGAAATTGGGGATGAGTTACAAATATTTTCAGTTTTTGTTAAATTTATTAAAGACTTTATATAAAGCTTCCAAGATATGTATAAAAGATCGCTATATGACGAAGTACTTTCAAAGAAACTTTGCCAAATGCTAATTGTAACCAAATTTCATGGAGCTGTTGTAAAACTTCTCAAACATTTAGTGAAAATGATTTTACTCACCGCAAGGTCCTTCATGAACAATCGTGATCTTTTGTTTAAATTCACAAGCAGTCTCTAGCAACACACATTTATTGGGATATGTATTTCCATCTGATCCACATACTTGAGGGAACACTATCCTGGCACAAGGAATCACACACTTTTCTTTTTTGTAAGAAAATATGAAAGAATGAAAGTGATATTAGATTTAACATGTTTGAAAATGTCTGTACAAACATTGAATACACTTTTTCTTTAGAGAAATAAGCCAACTAAGAAAATAACGCATACATCCCCCCACCCCCTCACTCCAGATGCTTCGCTACTACCCTGGAAATTTCCATAACGGCATAAGGGTTGTTAAGCTTTCCCCCTTCAAATGATGGCATAATTGATATTTGTGAATGGTGTGTGTATGTAGAAGTAAGCTGATCCTGGAATCCATACACTGGGATTCGGAATCTACTGTTTTTGTGGAATCCGGAATACAGATAAATGGAATCAATTTATTCCGAATCCACGAGTCAGGATCCGGAATCCACAAATCGGGATCCGGAATCCACGCATTTAGATGCGGAATCCACGCATCTGGATCCGGAATCCAACACCGTCTTGGATTCCTTTACATAGGGCGATGAGCTGAGGTAGACATGGGTGTTAAAGCGTGATGATAGTCTGATGAATGCATGCTTGCGATTAAAATTATATAAAAATAACTATGTTATCGCGTACATGGGTCTGGAATAATTGTTGCTCAATTTGGATGAATATTGGTTGCGAAATTAATGAAAGTTTATCTTGATTTCCCCAGCCAAACAGAATTGAATGCGTAATTAGTGCATGTATAAAATTTATGCATGATATTGTATGCAATTTGCTGTATGCAATCTCAGAGTGCCTTCTTGTTAAATAACTTATAGAGCGCGTTAATTATCGTATTAACAAAAACTGCTTACTTCGAGCATATACAGAACTGGTCAGCAAGTAAACTGTGGTTAGTACCAGCAAAGTCCGCAAATCTAAAGATAAAAAATCATCATTAACATCATCAAAGGTAAATACAGGGGGGAGGTTTCCCAACAATTTTCTCTTCCAGCTGAGTGCTAAATTGCAAAGGATGCAGCCACTCAAACGTGACCGACTCGAAGGCTAACTACACAAGAAAAAATCTCACATCTTGTCAGCGAACAAGATGTGTTCGCAACAGGCTTTTTTGCGTGTGATTTGTGTGAAAAACTAGAATTAGAAATATTGAGAAAATCTTAATCATCGCGTATTGGCTATCACAGTAATTAAACACACTGATCAGAAAATTTGCAGGCGAATTTAGTTTCAGTAAGAGCGTTCATAATGCGATATTGTTTTATGTTCGATGCAATCAGTGTACTCGTGCCATCTTGAGCGTTATGTTGTACTTTTTATTTTTGTCAGAAATTTATTATTTATTATTCCTGATGCGTAATTTTCAAATTTTCTTGGCGTAAATTCATGGGCTTCACATGGTGGGCCCCGCAGAGTAGGTTAGCAAAATTTTGCATGGCGATAAACATACGGAAAATATACGAAAATAGGCAGCTTACGGTTTGTAAGCTTTGCGTTATAAACATGATATTTCCAGACATGCAAAACAAAAAAAAACAATAGTTCAATATATTAAAGCAAGAACAGCCAGAAACACACACCCATAGTGAGAACTTAAAACTTATTTCCAATGATTTCGGCTGGGATTTAAAACCAAGTTTAAAAAATAGATATCATAACATAACGAAAAATTGTGGCAAAAAATTACGAAAAAGTCCAAGAGGAAACTATATTCAGTTTATAAAATATTGCAATCAAACTAGAAATTCTAACTGATATACCTGCTTTCATAATTGGTTTTTATTTCAATTCAACAACAGCAACTGCAATTAGACCTGAAAAAAGTCGCAGAGAAAGCTCTTTACAATTTGAATATTAATTATTGCAAAGAAATAACAAGAAAAAAACTACCATTTATACCTGATATAGTCTTCTTTATCTCAATCCAACAGCAAGAGATGTAGTCTCCAAAATCTGGAAATTGAACCTGCAAAAATCCCAGAAAAAGGAATACCAATTTTAACAAATGTTGCATTGAAATAACAAGATAGAAATCATCGTACCTGATTTAGTCTTCCTTATCTCAATCCAACAGCAAGATGAAGTGTTATGAGCAAGGTTGGCGAAATGAGGTTCTTTATATGGTATCGTTTTCGTGCGCAGTTTGAGGAAAAATCCTACCCAAACTACCGCTAACGTTCGCGCACCTTGCGCAAGATGACAATGCGCCATCAAAGCACTTGAGAAAATTTCCCAACTGACAAGAAACTGAACCGTTCATGTGTTTAAAGACAGTTCCACGGTTACAAATTATATAGAGGAAATTTTAACCTCGCAATTAAGCGAGGCTCTTTAGCTACCCTCCCCCTGGAACATGTTGACTGGACCAGAATTTCCGGGAACGAGCCTGGCTGAACTTCATCTATGATGTCGATATGATCACATTTAGTTAATTGTGTAAACTCTTTTACTGACAAGCACAATTATATTGTAGAAACGTTGTCTGAACGTTCGCCTAATTTTGTGAAAACGTTTGCCATGAAAGTCCTGGTAATGTGAATTTGTCGAATTCAGGGGAAGGAGGGGCTTGTCACGCATTCCTCTTAAATAACGTCATAGCAGGTAATGCCAGGTATAGTATTCACAGGTCAATATTCTACTATAAATTATAAGGTCAATATTCACAACACTTTCAAATTGTCTCATGATTCATCATGTGAATTAGAAGTTTTTATGTCCATTATATTTGAACGTGCGTGAAATTTCAGATAACATTATGGAAGACATTTGCTGATTTGCCAAAGTTCAACATTCCAGAAAAGTTTAAAAATATAGTCTTATAGATTGAGGTATATCAGGACGCAGCGAAACAAAGTAAAAATAAGAAAAACAATTTGAAAGCAAGCGTACATAGAAAATTATGCAAAAAGGAACAGTACAATATTAGTCATGATCCTGTCCCTGACGGAAAGTCATGTTGTTAAGGACTCAGTCTCAGACTCTGAGAGTAAGTGAAATAGCTGCATGCAAGCGAAATAAATTCTATTTTAGAAATACGGATTTCAATAAACTTCACAAAAATAAACCGAACTTCGCCATCAGTCATTATACGTTATATATTATATCGTGGGATACTGTATATATTATATATTTCGAATCTACAGGGTGTATAAAAAAAACCGCAATCCTCGATTCACATGTCGATTTTGAAAATAATAGAGCAGTAAAGCCTATATGTTTACATTCGTTTGAAAGCTTAGCCATTCAGCTTTCCAACGATGGGTTACTTTTTAAATTTGAACAGTGGGTTCGCGAAATATTTTACTTTAAGCATCTGAGTTTGGAAAGATGAAAATCCGAGATGCAATAATAAAGCGGCCCTGAATAGACGAACTCATTTCGTAAAAATCCCCGAAACTATCAAACCTTTTTCCTGACAGCAGATTAAAATCAAGTAACCACGGCTTTCTATGCACCATTTTTAACTTGTTACTAACTTTCCATACACAACGGTACTGGTTTAAACAGTTTAAGCTTAATTGCGGCCACCAACTTGCCAATTTCTGTTTACGTTACAATTATGCAATTTCATTAAATGTTATTTAATAGTCGCATTTGGAATTCTTGAATATTCTTGTTTAAACTTTAATACTGTTGTTTTCACGTGAAACAATGTACCAAGAAGTCTTTAAAAGACGTTTTAAAAGATGTTGAGCTGTGTAATTTACTTTGTACTCCTAAATCGATCCCAAAAAGTAATAAAAACAATCGCCGTGTATTGCCCGTCGAACAGCGCCGTATGTTAATTGTAACGTAAACAGAAATTTAGCAAGTTGGTGGCCGCAAGCTTAAACTGTTTAAACCAGTAACGTTGTGTATGGAAAGTAAGTAATAAGTTAAAAATGGCGCATAGGAAGCCGTAGTTACTTGATTTTGATCTGCTATCAGCAAAAAGCTTTGAGAGTTTCGGGGATTTTTACGAAATGAGTTCGTCTATTTCAGGGCCGCTTTATTATTGCATCTCGAATTTCCAATTTTCCAATCTCAGTTGCTTAAAGTAATATTTTTCGCGAACCAATCGTTCAAATTTAAAAAGTAACCCATCGTTGGAAAGCTGAATGGCTAAGCTTTCAAATGAATGTAAACATATAGGCTATATTATTTTCATTTAACATATATATTATTTTCAAAATCGACATTTGAATCGAGGATTGCGGTTTTTTTGATACACCCTGTATATCCAGTCTGCGTTTGGCAAAAGAAATAGCTATAATATAATCTCATATACCAGTAGTCGGTACGGAATATTAAAGTGTTCGTCAAGCTTTTTGCAAGGAAAGATTCCGTTATATGTTCTTTTTTTATTCGAAGCTTCATTATCAGGCGGACTGTGTTATCGAAATCTATATGCAGTTTGGGTATGTTTGACCAAATCTCATTTTACGAATGGTATTATGAGTGATTGCACGAGGGCTGAATGCGTCAAGAGGGCAAAGATCCTGTATATCCATAACAACGCAAAGTGTTTTGCAGAAACGCTGTTGTATATTGGCTCCCAAACAAACGGTCATTGTATATACTAGACATTACTGTATATAATGAAAGTTGACGCGGTAATAACTTATTTCACAATTGCAAGTGTTTGTAATCGCAATATATTGCACTGTCACTGCTACTGAAAGTCTGAAACCCAACTTTGGATCTTATACATGACACCGATCTCATACCCAACGCCGGAAAGCCTGTGCACATAGGATACCAGACAGGTGGCAGACCCTCTTAATACGAAACTATACAGGGATTCCAAGATATATACATATTTATATAACTGCTACTACTACACAGTAAACAAATGTTCGCTTACACGCCAAGCTTTTATCATGATTTATAATTACCGGGATGTAATTATAGGGCTGCTGCATGAAGAGAAGCACTTTCAAATATTGCGCTCTCTAGGTGAGGCTAATATATAATTTGCTATAATTGGCTGAAAAGATTTTCTCTGTCTTCGATTATTTATATACTTTAAGATTTAATTGTGCCAGTTAAAACTATCTTGTGTAGAAGACATTGCAGGTTGTCATCTTCGAAAGTAGCTACACTACAGCATAATTTACAGATAGTTGAAAATCGTGACCGGACGTTTGGCCGACAGACATTTGGCCGACAGGCACTAGACCGACAGACGTTTGACCGACATGACCTTTCACCGACAGACATTTAGCCGACAGGACATTTGGCCGACAAGACATTTAGCCGACAGGACATTTGGCCGACAAGACATTAGGCCGACAGGACAATTCACCGACAAGATTTTTTATTTCAAATTTATTTTCTAAAATAATGCTCACGGGTAATGATGACTCATTGGATGTCTCATACAAATTAATCAGACTATTAGTCAAATTAATGGCCAAGATCAGGAAGGAGCAAGCCAACAACGAACTTTTATTGGAGCAAATCTCTGCTGGATTCTCCGCCGGCCAATCGAAGAAAATTTACCAAACGCTGAATTTAAGACTCAAAGCGATTGTGAGTGATTTGGACTTAAACGCCGACAGCTTTCTAGACTATATACGTGCTATTGCACACAACTTGTAAATATGCGTGAAAATTACAATAAATGTTATTTCAAGACGTTGTTTCAAATAATTGAAATGTCAGTGAATTGTCCTGTCGGCCTAATGTCTTGTCGGCCAAATGTCCTGTCGGCTAAATGTCTTGTCGGCCAAATGTCCTGTCGGCTAAATGTCTGTCGGTGAAAGGTCATGTCGGTCAAACGTCTGTCGGTCTAGTGTCTGTCGGCCAAATGTCTGTCGGCCAAACGTCCGCGCACCGTTTAAAATACGTCCTTAAAAGAAATATACATAAAAGTGTAGAACTATAGAGTAACTTACTTAAAGTGGATACTCAATAACATGCACGCAGTGTTTTAGCTCATGTTGCGCAGTGATAAAATTCCTTTAAAATAATCCCTGTTTCATAATGCCGTTTAAAATTACAACATTATGGTACAAACAAGTTATTAATTTATCTTTATTGATTAATGTTAATTGTTCAGTTGAAACATTCGGCAAATTGACACGCTTGACGTTATATGGCGCGCTTTGCATATTGTCATTGAAATATGATTGGTAGTAGAGTCATTCGATTGGCTGAGCAAATTGCATTCGTATTGCACGTGTCTGGACATGCTTTGAACTTTGATCAGTAATAATTTCTTGTAATTTTGGTGGGTGTTGACAGGCTTTTCCCACTTGTTGGATAGTAAAACACACCTCAATTTAATGTGTTGTCTCATTAACTTAAATTTATACCTTGTGATCTATAAATTGGCTTTAAAATAATCCCTGTTTCATAATGCCGTTTAAAATTACAACATTATAGGTACAAACAAGTTATTAATTCATCTTTATTGATTAATGTTAACTAGGTTTTCAGCAAATGTTGTATAAATGTTGTAAAACGTTTTGGCTAAGATCCATCGACTATGGCTTCTCGATATTAGTGGCGATCAACGGCCTGGTGTAGACTATTATTTTATGTGCCATATTCTTGGTGTGCACGTTACGTCGCCATGTTGGATGAATTTGATGAAAAGCATTTTCCATGTTTGCAATTCAAATTTCATCCAACATGGTAAAAATCTCTTTGTTCTTTAAATCTCTTGAGATTGGTTGCACATGCACAACTCATATTCTTGACTTCGCATTCTAAAGATATGTGTCCCGATCGACTGCATGAACATTTATCGATCTTATTTGATACAGACTAGTCTAGCTTTAAAACCACCTCTAAAACTGATCGATCGACATACTCGTAAAGGCCTGTAAACAACTTTCACTTAAATCCAACGGTGAACGGTTGCTATAGCTGCTTTTCATAGTCAGATACTGGTGTGCATAACATGCAACTAGATAATTTAAAATGCAAATCAAAGAACTGACATTCGACCAATATTTATTTTATATCTATGATTTATACTACACACGTAAAAATATCGTCAACAAGATGTGTTCGCAACAGACTAGTTTAGCAAGCTTGTCAACGAGTTGTAACAATACTGTCATTTTATCAAGTTACTACAAGGTTGTCACTCACAACTTGTTAACAAGTTGTTGAATTGCAGGACGATAACAAGTTGTTGGAACAACTTGTAACAAGTCCGTCGAGTCAACAACCTTGTAGTAAGTTATAAACAAGCCGTTGGCATGAAACTTGTCGACAAGCTGGGAACAAGCAGTGCGAATACATCTTGATAACAAGTTTTTGAAACAGCATTGGTACAAATCTACTGCAGGTTTGTTACAACCTGTGCGTTTTACGTGTGTAGAATGTTTTACCTTGCGCGTAAAGTTAGGTATAGAGAGGCGCATTTAAGGGAATATTTTTGTAGTTTGAAGCGAGTCAACCGTGTGAGGAATGATTGCTTTTCGAGCAACTTCTGCATATTCAATAATTCGAATCAAAATTGAAGTTCGATTGTCGCTATATTTAAAACACGAATGGATGATTGAACAGTCAAATACCTTGACTATAACATGCGTATCCAGTCTCAGCTACATCAAGGTATGATGATTCAACTGCAGTTTTATCCCGACGAAGAACGCGTCATTTGGATGCGCAATTGAAACTCCGAATTGGCTTATTGTAGAATACTATCTACACTCACCCCTCCCCCCACGGTTTTAACTTTTACCAGAGTACACAGTTACGCATGATGTGCAGAAAAGTAAATTTGAACAATATGTTATGATTCAAAGAATCCTTCCATAAATAGGTCTGAACTAATGTTGAACAATAGAAATGAACTATTAAGAGGCTGTGTCTGTAAGAACCGACCAATGTCAATGATTTTCGGTTTGAAAATTAACCCTTCCTTATATTTTTCTCATTTGTTAGGGTGTCTAAGCACATTATGAAATCGCACTCAGAATTGTTCAAATACCATTTTTTCTCCAGATTTTTGGCTTTTTATTTCATGACATTATGACGTTCATTTTCACGCTTCCTTCTACGTGAAAATATAGTTCTTTTGCATTTGTCTATCACACATGCGGTTGCCTGGGATTTTTTGTTCAAAAATTTTATATACTTTTAAAGTTCACCTTCTTAACGTTACATAAACGAGCTAATAAACATTTCACATAAACGAGCTCGAAAAGTTTCTCATTTAATTGCTATTTCTATGTACAAATACATCTAAAGAGGTACAGAACGAAAAAGTGACCTTCCCAATATGAACTGATCGTCTAATTTACAGTTGTATTCTCAGGCACTTTTGCCCCCCTTGCCCCCCTTAAGGCTGATTTCCATTCAGTGCAAAATGTCGCGCGATCGACCTTTTGCGATCGTTTTCTTTTGAATTGTGAGCCCTCGACCAGATCCGTTCCAGTCGAGGGCTCATAATTCAGAAGAAAACGGTCGCAAAAAGTCGCGGATCGCGCGACATTTTGCACTGAATGAAAATCAACCTTTAGGACAGGCAGGAGGACCACTTGCCGCTTGCAGGCTTTTGCCTAGGTGAGTTTGCCAGTTGACCATTGCACTGTGCAGTAATGTAAGTCTGACTGAGTGTTCACTGTTGCTACTAATATTAGCCTGACTAGTCTAGTACTTACTGCTTTGCAATGTTTTATTCAGTGTTTTACTTTCAACCTTCCTCAATGCCAGTAAACCTTCCTCACGGGTGGTACCCGCATACGCGTAGCTTTTTTGCAACTCTGAGACACAGCCTCTTCTATGTTTCAAACATAGATAATAAAAAGTTTATATCCTTCCCTTACAGTCACACAGATATGTTAATTTTTTCCTTCTTCAAAAATTGATAAGATAACAAAAGCATGGATGGAAATAAAAGATATATCTATGTAAAAGTTTAAATTGCATGTAGTTAACAATGAGAATGAACTATTAAATGTTCAAAAATAGATAATAATGAAAGTTTATCTTTCCCTTATATACAGTAAAAACAAGCATAAAAGAACTAATATAGTTGGGCGACAGGCTGACGTGTCTTGTATAATTGATACTTATTAAATCCAGCCGGTCTAGAACCGACTCCGCCTGATTTCATACTGATTGTGTAATCTAAACTGCTTGGCTGTAATAGAAATTACTCAGCCTGATTTGATACTAAGCACCAATTATACGAGTACTAAGTCAGCCTGTTGCCAAAATGTATTGGCGACAAAGAGAATCACTTTAAGCGGTTCAGTACAAGTGGTTCTTGCATTTTAGGTGCTTAATTGCCCGGCCGGTGGTTTCTAACCACTGGTTCTTTTATGTGGCTTTTTACTGTATGTTAATTTTCTCCTGCTGAGCAGGGACGTCGCTACTGGGGGGGTGTGGGGGGGTGTTACATCCCCCCAATAATTTTAAGCGGGAAAAGTTGGTCAAACTGGAAAAATTTTGGTCAAAATAATTGGTCACTTATAAGCTGAAAGTGCGAAAGTATATAGTCAAAAACCAAAATACTTATTGACCAACAGGGAGCGAATTAGCAGCGAATTGACATCCGGTTTAACAATCAACATTTTCTGTATTGTTTTGCGCATAAATACGAAAATATCTAGCTAAACCAGTAAACCTCACCTTGATTATTCTTGATCCACTATATCCTTGCAAGATGAAGTGCTTATCAGTCAATATAAGCTAAGTTGCTTTTCTAAGCTGAGTTCAAATAATTTGTAACAACTGTGCAGTAATTTAGTTTGGAGTAAAGATGTTAAAGTCATTGAAATATTATTTTCTTAAAAATGCTGTTTACAATTTTACGGGAACTTAAATTACCTAGCACCCTTGGTCAAAATTTCAGGACACCCCCCCAATGTTCATGCCTTCGCGACGTCCCTGCTGCTGAGAAACTCTAGCGCGCATCAGTTCGCCCGTAAATTTCACGCTCGCGTCTGGAAGGCCAGAACTAGGCTAGCTACGCCACTGCCTACTGGTACTGCTTTGATTTATTCTAATAATTGTAATGACTATTACTGATGTTCTTCATCATATATATGTTTATCCAGCATAAAATGTTAAAACGGTAAAAACCAAGCTTTCGGACAACGTGTCTATCGTCAGGGTAAAATGGTTCAAACGAGCTTCAGTCTCTGTTAAATACTATTTACATATGCAAATTATCAAACTTACCAGAAATACATGCATGTAGACCCCCCTCGCCCATTCGAACCAAGCAATTATACTCCCCAAAAGTTATTATAATATAACATTTATAGTACGCGCGTGCTGATTGGTCGAGAAGCGTGTTTCTATAACTGCATAGAAACACGGAAATTTTCCCGCCAAAATTTAAAATCATAAAAAAAACAAATTTAATTCGAATTATAAAATTTTGAATACTATTTAAAAACAATTTTAATGCTTTTACGCATTTTTGACTGTTAATTTTCAAACAGAGTTGTTTTCTTGCAGCGAAATTGACGAGCAAAGGTCAGCATGCGTGCGTAATGAGAATTTGTAAATTAATCGAGTTTAAAAAATGTCTTTTGAGTTATATTATAAAAGAAATAGAAAACATTTTTTCCTGTGTTTCTATACACTTATAGAAACACTTGTGGGAGTTTGGGAGAACTAGAAATAACGTGGAAAAACTCGCCCTATGGGCTCGTTTTCCCACTGATTATTTCTCGTTCTCTCAAACTCCCACGCGTGTTTCTATAAGTGTATAGAAACACGGAAAATGTTTTCTATTTCTTAATTGCAACATGAAGTACTGAGTTGATCACTGTAACCATGGTAACACGCAACAGGCCGTATATTTCTTTTAATTTTTGTACAAAATGGCAAAATAGTTATCAATTACCCAACTATATAAAGTAGCTATGTTATTACGTATTCTTTTAGTTTTGATTTACTCTAAAATTCAATATTAGACGTATCACAAAACGTTTAAAAAATTTTTGAACAGTATTTTTCTACTATAAAGTTTTTGATATTAAATATGTTGTTTCTTATTCTATAACGCATTTGAATAACTAAAACACTTTTTAAGATTAATCAATGTTGTATTGACCACACAGGATGAACTACGCATTTTGAAAACCACAAACTATAGTGCATACCAATTGACGGCAAAACTGCAAAAGCAAGTATGCAAAATAGACACTTACCCGTTTTAATAAAACGCTTTAAAATTCGAAAACCTTGTGCTTTCTCGGTCTTTTAACTGATTTCGTTTCCTGTTGATTTTAGTAAGTGAAATTCCTCTAAAATATTTTCATTTATCTTGTTTTGGAGACTTAATATTTATCTGTATTAATATGTCCCGACTCCAGAGTACAATTTTGAAAAAAGTTTGTAAAATGCCACAATGGCAGTTATTTTTCTGACGTATACATATAAAAACAAATGTTTGCTTAGCCAATCATGTTGCTAGTTACCAGTTTTCTCTCGGCTTGAACTCGCGCATGCGCATAACTTAAACAACTGTCCAACGTCCATGACAAAAAAATGGCGGACAACTTTGCACTCCGCTATGTTTACAAATCTCCGAGCGGAATTAGTACCCTCGCACGGCGCTTCGCGCCCTAGCTCGGGGATAAATTATAACTACAAAGGATTAATGGGTTCAAATTACTAATTTACAATATTTAAAACTCTCCCTAATGAGTGGTTTATACACTTTAGGGAGTGTTCTTCCATTGTCTCTGTTTGAAATACCACTTCTCGCCTTTTCAATAAACCATGCTTCCTTCCACTTTCTTTGTGACCATCTGTTTTCTTCACATACAATCTTTACATCTCCATACGCCACCGAGTGCTCATTATCGTATACATGCTTCGCTAACGCCGAATCTTCAGTCCTTGCTAATCGTACACACCTGTGATGTTCATTCTTCGTGTCCCCAAAGCACGTCCCGTCTCTCCGATATATTCCACATCACAATCCTGGCATGGGATGGCGGCATATATAATACCGGTTTGCTTCAGATTTGGTAGTGCATGGGTCTTTAGGTTTCATGGAATTTCCTTAATACTATGTAAATGTCCCTTATATTAAAGCATTGATAGTGAACTTTTTCATGTTTTAATTGAACCACATAAAGATAGGCTACAGTTTTAGAATGTTTTTATAAATATAATAATATTATATTATAAATTAGATAGATTTTAAATTAGATAATTTCTTAAATATCATGTAGAAATTTTCTTACATTTATACCTGTAAATTGTCATTGAAAAACCCATTTGGGAATGTCAAATAAGTATAATAATAATAATAATAAATCAGACAATCTCTCAAAGTAGACACGGGTTTTATGGATACACTTATGTTGCGTTTCTCCAAAACTCGCTTTAATCTTTCTGTGCGTGGTACCTTGAATATAGGACCACTAAACCATCATCACTTCTGTCTTCTTTTTCAGCCGTGGTGTCGCGGTTTAAACTGCGTTTGAGTTTTCTCTTCACATTTTGTAACAATTCCTTTGGGTACCATTGCTCACTAATCAATTGAATACATGTTCCTCCTCTTGCTTTCGGTCCTTCTTGTTGCAATTATCGTTTGCAGCTTGTAGTAGGGGGTCCTGGCTACTGAGGCCTGAGTTATATTACTGATGTATTTTAATCCATAGTGGTTTATAGTTAACCATGTTAAGCCTCAACATTTTGTATCTACCTAGCCTCCTCCGCAGGCAACTCTTCGTAAACGGCAGAATTGTGCAATACTTGGCAAAAATTGCGCAATTGCTTGGGAGTCAAAACAGACCAGCTCCAATTATCCCTCACTATCCACTGTTACTCCCTCATGCCTATGAAATTATTGCGTAATTCTGCCGTTTACCACTAAGTCTAGTAATCCTAGTATCTACCAATAATGGTATTAAATATTGCATGCCATTTTATTATTCAAACATAAATCAGCCGTGTGCAATAACCGCGAAATTATTAATATGTCACATCCATGCATCAGTTAACTGCAAAACGAACCGACCTCAATATATGTAGTTTCGGTAACTGTTTTTACCACATGTGATGATTTGCTGACAAGAGTAAGACTATTGGCTCATATATAAAGAAAAGTGTCGTTCTTGCTGTATTGTGTAAAATCACATAAGTCAGGAGGAGAATCGGATCAGACAAATTGGATTGTGTGAACAGAAGTTTAGTTGAAATCGACTGTATAATACTAAAAACGTCACACAGGTTTAGTGTCAGGAATCTGGTTTCAACACACAACAACAGTACCTTACATAGAAAGGTCATTCACTTGTGATAAGGTCTATGATAGTCTTAATCAGGATGCTTTGTCTGTCTTTGGTAGAGTCCTTGTTTAATGTGAACCTCGAGCCAGGGTATCTGAAACGAACCCAAACACTAGAAAGAACATCTAAAATTTAGTAGGTATACAAAGTTTGAAAACGTTTGGACGTCTGTTATTGACGCGCGTCCCACCAAACAACGACCTAGATCTTATACTTTAAGATGGGGCGATTATTAGACAAGGGGGACAAAATTACTTTATTTCTCAGATAGATGCATTCAGCATTCTACAACAACGCTCGACATAACTTTATTCTAGATCAGTTCTTAACAGTTCTTCTTGGAAATGGCGCAGTGTTATTACAGGAAGAAACCAGATCTAGTGATCTCGTATTAGGAAGCTGCCGTCTGCATTAAGCGTCTATAGTTCATCATGGCGATGTTATAAACATGACTTTGTTTGACTGTTGTCTCTCTCTATAAAAATCTATTTTCTTTCCTTGTTCATGCACACTTCAGAAAAAAACATATTTTTCTTTCTTCTGTTAATTCAACTTGGTATCATGCACATATGATATCACCAGTGCTATAGGTATAAGAACGTTTACAACAAACGTGTCACAATTCTAAAGCCAAGATACATACATAGAATTTCCTTTGAAAGTCAAAAGTTGAAGACTTAATTGTCAGTCTAGGATCGGACTATTTTGAGGTACCAAGAATTGATTAGTAAGGATTTGCGAAATGTGCTAGGCATTCTAGCGCGCATCAGTTCGCCGTAAATTTCACGCTCGCTCTGGAAGGACAGAAACTAGACTATAGCTTTTTCATCCCTTTTCATTGTTTTTCTTTTTACTTAGGAATTTTTGTCGACGCCTCCTGTCTTTATTACCTTTTTAATTCCATGTTGTTGAACAGATGTAATATTTTGTAAGTTATATACAAAGTATACATAATCTAGTTTCATAAAACGTATATAGTTAAACATCTGTTTCAGCAGTTATTAGTTTGCAGTTTGAGAAAATAACTTGGTGAGACATGTAAATTAAAGTTTCTCAGTCATTTAAAAATATATGTAAATTATACACTAAAGAAAACAGGTGGCCCATGCAAGCACAAAGCACGTTTCATCCTAGCACAGAGCTAAACACATTATGATTGCGTGTTAGACTAAAACTCCTCATCAAAAACTTTATTTATACTTGGAAAGCTCTATCAGTTCCAAACCGTTTTTCCGAGAGATCCAGTAAGGACTATCCTTAATCCTTTATCAGTCCAGTGTTCCTTATACAGAAAGAAACCTAAACTAAACTAACTATATTCTACATCAGTTATAAACTGTTCTTCATAGAAATCCAAAAAGGGTCATCAGTGAATGGCGCAGTGTTATAAGAAAAAATCTACTAGAGTACTCGACAAAAACCTGCGGCGTGTGAAACTTTTCATTTTAATCACAGAACTATACTACTATAGTATATTTTAGTGTTCTCATATATAGGCGGCATAAAGCTCCCATTAAGCGTCTAGTTTCGACAGTTCAGCGGCTAGCTGTTATATATACATGACTTACATGCTCGACTGCTATCTCATGCACTATATATATAATTTTATTTTCTTCCATTGTTCACGTACATTTTTTTCTTTGCATTTTTGTTTTGTTCTTAAAATTTTTCTGACTAGTTTTGTTCTAAATTTTTTTCAATTTTGTTCAAGTTGGTAACACATATTACCATGACCAGTGCTGTAGGTTTAACTGTTTTCAGAAGACAGTCATATAAGTTTTGTGTTCACATTCACTATGACTACGGTATTGTAAGATAGACCACAAGAAGTCAGTGAGGGAAAAATCCAAATTCTGAGGTCGAGATGCATACATAGAAATTCCTTTGAAAGTCAAACGTTTGCTGAAGAAGACTTAATTGTCAGACTAGGATCGGACTCTTCCCCATATTTTCATGCCTTTAACAACTTTCATTCCCTCGGTACGTAAAATCTTGTTTTTCCAGTAAAAGATCAAGCAGTTAAATGTACCATTCATTGAGCCTATTGTTACAGCCCAAATACCTACAAAGCTTGCATCATCCATAGTAAATGGTTTCTCTTTCGAGTTTATCCTTAGTCCAATGTAGACAAACGATGGAATGGATAACACCACAAAACAAGCGATTGCTAGCAAGCAACTCGATATATTCTTAAAAGAAAACGTCTTTTTCATCTCGGGTGGTATTCTGTTATTTCCACGGCGTTTCTTGGCGATTGTAAACAGTTTGTAGTTGATGAACAACATTGGAGGCGCGAAAAATAATGAGAGAAATTAGAACAGCAACTTGGAAGGAAATTACGAAGTCGATGACAGACATCAGGATCAAAATGAGTTCGACAATGATGTATTTAAACTAGCCAAAGTATCTCCTCTTCACAAAAAGGAATCCACCGTGGAAAGAAGTAACTATCGCCCCATCTCTGTGCTGTCAATGCTATCCAAACCTTTAGAAAGATATGTTGTCTCTTCTTACTTGGACCATCTTACTGCAAATAACTTGCTTTACAGAAATCAGTCTGCGTATCGTCCTTTTCATTCTTGCGAAACATCACTCTTGAACATAACTGATAAATGGTTAAAAGAAATAGATCAGAGCAAGCTAATTGGAGCCGTATTTTTGGATCTTAGCAAAGCTTTTGACTTAGTCAACCATGAGATATTATTGTCTAAGCTTGGAAAATATCACACAAGTGATGGTGCACTTAAATGGTTTAAGTCATACCTAACAAATCGTGTTCAAATATGCTCCTTTTCTGGCTGTTTATCAACTCCGCTAAATATCAACGTTGGTGTCTCACAAGGTTCAATTCTGGGGCCTCTTCTGTTTACTGTGTGAATGATCTACCCTTGTCACTTGAGAAAGCTGAGACAGACATGTATGCGGACGATACCACCATCTGGGAAAGTGGCACAAACTGTGCAGAAATTGAACAAACCTTAAACTCAGAGCTAAGCAAGGTTGGGGGTTGGTTAACACTAAACAATATGAAGCCAAACATCGAGAAAACAACATACATGGTGATTGGTACGGCACAAAAACGTCATCATAGTCCCAGGAACTCGATGGATTTGTATTTGAACGGAACTATACTTAACAAAACAGACGAAGAAAAGCTTCTAGGAGTATTGATTAATTCTAAACTATTGTGGAATCAACAGATTGATCATCTTATCATGAAACTAAATAGTCGAGTGCATCTTTGAGGAGAGTCAAACCGTACTTAACGATCTCGTGTAGAAAACTATTATACAATTCTTTAATTAAATCCATCTTGGAATACTGTTTGCCAGTCTGGAGAAATTGTTCAAAAGAAAATCTTGATAGATTACTGAAATTGCAAAAACGTTGTGCTCTTCAATGGTTTAAAATGGCTACCAATTGATGATATAATTAAAACTAACAAACTTTTTATGCTTTATAAGATAAGTCGCGGCATTTGTCCACGATACTTTGAATCCTATTTCACTTATGTAAATACAGTTCATAAATATAGTACTAGATCAGCAAAAAACAACAAATATATTATTACACCAAAATGTAAGAATAATTCTGGCCTTAGAACTTTCCACTCGAGTGTGTGTCGTCATTGGAACAAGACAGACCTGTCAATGAGGAACATTGCTTCTTATGGCAATTTTAGAAAAGTAATACTTTCAAGCTTTCAGGAACAATATCGTTCAATTGAGCACTTTTGCATGAAAAAGACTTATTAGAATATCTAGAATTTGTACAAATTTAGTAGATTTATTAATTATCCATTTTAGTTTAGTGAGGGCCATCATGAAAACTACTGGGTAACCAGTAATGGTGTTTTTACCCTCGGTAAATAAAGTATTTTGACTTTGACTTTGACAATAATAAGTATTGCAAGAAGAGTTAAAAGTCTTCCCTTCGTTACCGATGTTCGATGATAGATAGGATAAGATGTCGCGAAATATCGATCAAATTCATGACCAAAAGAGCGAGTAAAGAAAAATCAATGAAAATATTTTATAGCGTGTTGGAAATACGCACCCAGCTACCATAGACATCGCCATATAAGCCGCCGTTGGAAGATTAGTTAAGACCAGAAGCAAATCGAAACAGGACAAAACCATGATCATGAAATGACACAATTTCTTTCGAAGTTGCGCACATCTCCAGAAACTGAGTATGACCAAGGAATTTAAACATATTCCTGAGAAAAAGAACAGTACGTTCACAGCAAACAGGAATATCAGGTTGATGAAATATGCGAACTCCATCATTAAGCGACCTCTTCTGAAGAATTGAACATAACAAGTATAGACAGCAGATGATATTGTTGGAATGACATTCTTGAAGTACACTTAAAAATATTTATAAATAATTTATTACCATTAGAACACTTTCACGAAAATGTTGTATTAAACACTATAGCTACAAATTTGTCGTTTTATACTTGATAACTCTATCAGTCCTGAACTGTTCTTTCTTGAGGTTCAGTAAAAACCATTCATTAAAATCGGAGATATCTTCTTTTTAAAAAGCTGTATCGAGCCACCTTAACCAAAGAGTAAAGCTGTAGGGAGCCACCTTAACCAAAGAGTAAAGCTGTAGAGAGCCACCTTAACCAAAGAGTAAAGCTGTAGGGAGCCACCTTTAGGCCTAGACACAAGATGCTCGGCAACTTTTCGGCAACTTTTGACATTTCGGGCAACTTTGGACATTTTGGGCAACTTTTGACATTTCGGGCAACTTCGGGCAACTTTTGTCTTTTTTTGGCAGTTTTTTTTGGTTTAGTAATTTAAGGTCAAAGAAACTGCAAAATATATTTATTATAACCACTGGAATATTTGTTCAAACTGTTTTGTTGTCCTTACATCAAGTACTAACATATTAAAGCACGTTTTTCAAAATGGCCGCTCTTGTTGAAAGTTCAGATGAGGACATTGACAGTAATTCCAACTCAGACCTCTCTGACAATGAATCAAATGATCCTATCAAGGAAGCCCAAAGGCTCGGAGCAAACTTGAGTGTTCCAGAGAAGGCTGCTATTTCAAGAAAGCGAAAAGTCCAGTCGAATCCAGCTGGTAAAAGTCGTTCTACTCGTGGCAAAAAAGACCCAAAAGTGTGTGCGTGGCTGAGAGTCAAAGAACACAAAAATGAATATCTTATTGTCACAGAAGGTAATCAGCTAAGATGTGATGCTTGTAAGGAGACTTTAAGCAAGAAGAAGAGCACTGTTAGAAAGCACATTGCATCTGGAAAACACGCTCAAGCAAAGAAAGCTATTGAACTAAGCAAGAAAAAAGATCAAACACTTCTGCAATTTCTTTGGAAAAACGATAAAGCGAACAACCCGAAAGGTGAGACATTGCCTCGTGATATGAGAGTTTATCGCTTCGATTTGGTTGAAAGTTTTCTAGCAGCCGGAATCCCTCTGACAAAGATTGACTCCTTGCGTTCGTTCTTAGAAGTACGGACATAGACTGACTTCACAGACTCACCTAAGACAGTTAATCCCCTCTGTGCATGAGAAAGAAAAGGAAACTCTGAAGAAGGAACTTTCTGTGACAAAGGCATGCTCTGTTATTTTTGATGGAAGCACACGTCTGGGTGAGGCTCTGGCTATAGTAGTGCGATTTGTTGACAGCAAGTGGAACGTTCAACAAAGATTAGTAAGGCTTCAAACATTGGCAAAGAGCTTAAAAGCAGATGAGCTTGCCCAGTGTTTGATAAAGGCCTTAGCTGTGGATTTCAGTATCCTTCCCAGTAATTTACTTGCTGCCATGAAAGATGGGGCAGCTGTCAACCAGGCAGCATTGCGGCAAGTCAAATTCTATTTTCCACAGTTACTTGATGTGACCTGCTTTTCCCACACTATAGATAATGTTGGGAAGCACTTTGAGTTCCGTGTCCTCGATAAATTTGCACAATACTGGGTAAGCATGTTTTCACATAGCCCTGCTGTAGCCCTTGCCTGGAAGGCTAGAACTGGGACAGCAATGCGGTCCTATAGCCCAACTCGATGGTGGAGCAAGTGGGAGGTGATGCAGCAGGTGATGGAGTTATATGGAGATGTAGAGCCCTTTTTGAGGGAGAATGATCACCTTTGCCCAGCTACAAGAATGCATCTTATGGAGATATTTGATGATCCAGGTAATGCTGCAGATCTTGAACTAGAACTGGCTGCATTGGTAGATGGAGGAACCCACTTTGTTTCAGCTACTTACTATTTGGAAGGGGATGGCCCACTGATATTCAGCTGCTACGAACGCTTATCTACTGTCGCCCATGCTGTAGCAATAGATGCTTACCCAAATGTTGAGGGAGTGGCTCGCCGTCAGGCAGATGGCAACGTGCCTGTTTACAATCAACTTGTAGCGAAGGCAAAGGCCTGCATTACCCCCGGCTTACGATTTTATCAGAGGAAGTTTAGTCAAGAGTTCCATGATCTTGTACGTGCCTTTAAAAGTGCCAGATTGTGCTGCCCCGTCCAGGTGCAACAACTCCGTCCCACAGCAGATTCTTTGCAAGAGCTGAGGAACTTTGGCTTCCTGGACAATGATATAGTCATTAATGGACTTACCAACGAGCTTCCTCGTTATCTAGCAAATGTTGATGGAACTCAAATTGAAACTGAAGAAGAGAAGGTCCAATGGTGGGCAAGGCATGAAGCTATCTTGCCTAACTGGTCATCAGTTGTGAAGAAAATCCTTCTTGTACAGCCAAGTTCTGCTTCCGCTGAACGAGTTTTTAGCGTAATGAAAAACTTTTTCACAGACCAGCAGGAAAATGCACTAGAAGAAACTGTTGAGGTGTCAGTGATGCTGTGCTACAATGGCAACCAAAGAAAGAGGTTCGGCTTGGCCGCATAAATGATACCCTCTTCTTCTATACAATGGAAACATTATTATTCCGTGTTAACAACACAACTTCCTATTAGGACAGAAATCTAGTCAGATTTTTTTGATGATCTAGTTTTGTTAAAAGAAAAAAGTTTTGTTGATAATCTAGTTTTGTTGATCTAAAGAAATCTCTTGTACCTAAGAATATTAAATTAATCAAAAATAAAAGTAATTTCGCATGATTTTTAGTCCGCACAGGTACCTATGTAATGAGCAAAAAAGGGCAACTATGAGCAACTTTTGGGCAACTTTTGAGAAAATTGGCAACTTTCGGGCAACTTTTATAAAAAAATAGCAACTTTTAGGCAACTTTTTACAACATTTAGGGCAACTTTTAAGGAAATTTCGAGCATCTTGTGTCTAGGCCTAGCCACCTTAACCAAAGAGTAAAGCTGTAGGGAGCCACCTTAACCAAAGAGTAAAGCTGTAGGGAGCCACCTTAACCAAACAGAGTATTTTAGTGATCACGTATCAGGCAGCTGCTATAGTTTCTCAAGTTCATCAGGGTGATGTTATAGACATGTTTGATTGTTATCTCACTATATATAAATCTATTCTCTTCCCTTCTTCACCTTTCTTTGTTTTACTTTTTTGCTTTATATTTGCTTTGTTCAGCATGGTTACCCTAGGAATGGACTCTTCCACATATTTTCATGCCTTTCATAACTTTCATTCCTTGTTTTTCCAGAAAAATATCAAGCAGTCAAATGAACCACTCATTGAGCCTATGGTTTTAGCCCAGATTGGTACAAGGTCTACATCATCCAAACGTTTGGCTTGGAAAATAGAATTTAAAGAAAATAGAAAATAGAGACAAAATTTTGGCTGGGAAAATAGAATTCGGAATCCCCCCCGTCTCTATTCACGATGCACTCAAAGGTTCTCTCCTTATGAATGTACTACTAGACGTAAATACTAAGTGTTTCCGTTCATCTCAAATGTGCGATGGAAATTTTAATCATAGTACTCTAATAGCTTGGAAGAAAAACTGGAAGGAAATTGAAGGAAATATGGATATTTTGGGAAATTTATTTTGGGTTAAAGATTTTTGAAAGGATAGAAAATGGAAATTTTGCTTCAAGCAGTGGGAGCACTGTAGTCATGGCAACACGATCAATAAGATAGATTTATTTTGGTGTTTTTGTATATAATTTTATATTTAATGTATTTCAACTAAAGTACCAAGAATTGATTAGTAAGGATTTGCGAAATGTGCTGGGCCTTCTAGCGCGCATCAGTTCACCGTAAATGTCATCTCTTTTCATGTTGTTTCTTTTTACTTAGAAGTTTTTGTCGACCCTCCTTTCTTTAATACCTTTTCAATTCCATGTTGTGGTACAGATGTAATATTTTGTAAGTTATATACAGAGTATACATAATCTAGTTTCATAAGACATATATAGTTAAACATCTGTTTCAGCAGTTATTAGTTTGCAGTTTGAGAAAACAACTTCAGATGCATGTCCTGAGAGGACGAGACATGTAAATTAAAGTTTGTCAGACATGAGACATTTCAAAATATATGTAAATTATACACTAGAGAAAACAGGTGGCCCAAGCACAAAGCACGTTTCATCCTAGCACAGAGTTAAGCACATTATGATTGTGTGTTAAAAATCCTCATTAAAAACTAAACTAAACTCACTTTATTTGTACTTGGAGAAGCTCTTCAATTCCAAACTGTTCTTCCTAGAGATCCAGTAAGGATCATCCTTAATCCTTTATCAGTCCAGTGTTCCTTATACAGAAAGAAACCTAAACTAAGCTAACTATATTCTACATCAGTTCTATTAACCGTTCTTCATATAAATCCAAAAAGGCGTAGTGTCATAAGAAAAAGCCAAAGTGCTCGACAAAAACCTGCGGTGTTTGAAACTTGTCATTTTAATCACAGAACTATAGTTTAGACTTTAGTGTTCTCATATAAGCATATATACAGCCGCCATTAAGCGTCTAGTTTCTACAGTTCAGCGGCTAGCTATTATGGCGAGCCATTTCATGGTCGCTTACCGCATTTGATGATCGATACCTTGAGGTAAGCGAAAACTATATTTGCTCTATCTATATGATATCGAGCACTGTTTGGCATTTCGTGAACCAAAACACGCTCATATATATGATATACCCACCCAGCTAAGGTCAAGATGCATACATAAAATTTTCTTCGAATGTCAAAAGTTTGCTGCAGAAGACTTAATTGTCAGACTAGGGTCGGACTCTTCGACATATTTTCATGCCTTTAACAACTTTCATTCCCTCGGTACGTAAAATCTTGTTTTTCCAGTAAAAGATTAAGCAGTTAAATGTACTATTCATTGAGATTATGGTTTTGGCCCAGAGCCTTGCAAGTTTCACATTATCAGACAACGACGTTGTCTTTTTCGAAGTTTGATTTAGCCAAATGTAGACGAACCCTGGAATGGATAGTACCATAACACAAGCGATTGCTAGCAAGCAACTTGATATATTTTTCAGAGGAAACGTCTTTTTCATCTCGGGTGATATTCCGTTGCGACTTTTCCTGGCAATTGTAAACAGTTTGTAGTTGATGAACAACATTGCAGGAACGAAAATGAGAAAAATTAGATGATGCACTTGGTAGGTAATGACAAAGTCGTTTACAGATATCAGCCACAAAGTAAGTTCGACAATAATTAGTGTTGCAAGAAGAGTTAAAAGTCTTCCCTTCGTCACCGATGTTCGATGAAAGATAGGGTAAGATATCGCCAAATATCGATCAAAATTCATGACCAGAAGAGCAAGCAAAGAAAAAGCCTGGAAAATACCTGCTAGGCTTAAGGATATACCCGCCCAGCTTGGATACACATCAAACTTTCCATACAAGCATAACATCACGATAAGAGCCATCAATGGATGATTAGTTAAAACCGCGAGCAAATCGCAACACGATAAAACCATTATCATGAAATAACACAATTTCTTTCGAAATTGCGCAGATCTCCAGAAACTGAGTATCACCAAGGAATTTAAACATATTCCTGACAAAAAGAACAGTACGTTCACAGCAAATATGAATGTCAGGTTGATGAAATTGTGTAACTCCATTGTCGCTAATCGCTTCTGAAGAATTGAACATAACAAGTATGGAGCGCAGATGATATTGTTGAAATGACATTTTAAATTAAAGTAGACTTATAAGACCTATATAAATAATTCATTACCATTAGAACACTTTTTTAAACACTATAGATACAAACTTGTGGTGTAAGTTTCTTGATAATTCTATCAGTTCTAAACTAATCTTTCTTGAGGTCCAGTAAGAACCATTGGTTAAAACTAGAGTACTCGGAGAAATTCTGCGGTGTTTCATACTTTCATTTTAAGGTGGCTCCCTATACTGTTAAAAAATTGAAGATTTCCGATTTAAATATACTTATATTAATGTGGATAGCTACTGATTTTCAGATGCGAAAATTTACGATCTAGATTGTTCGGGTTAATTTTCATATTATAACTCCATTCCATGTTGTGGTACAGATGTAATATTTTGTAAGTTATATACAAAGTATACATCATCTAGTTTAATAAAACATATATAGTTAAACATCTGTTTCAGCAGTTATTAGTTTGCATTTTTTGAAAACAACTTGAGAGGTCGTGAGAGGGCGAGACATGTAAATTATATATGTAAACAAGACGCTCTAATAAGCGTTAGTCGCTGGGACTTTAAAGTAGAGGATTGGAGAATAGAGATAATCCGCAAAGACGTGATCGTGCCAGTGCATTATGTAATATATCATGCACGAGAAGGAGTTTATTATAGTGATTTGAAACACCGAAAAGTGTGTTGAAAAACAAGGCGCTAGCCGAGTTTTTTTATGAGATTAAAAAAAGATTTCATAAGATTAAAATGTTCTTTATTACTTTACAATAACATGAAAATAGCATTATTGCATTATAAAACTTGCAATAACCAATAACGCACATTTAGACTCTCAAAAATTGACTGTTGTTGTTTACATTTTTAAGTGGATATCAATCCCTATATATATTGTGTTTATGACCTACAATATATTATATTATAATTTATGTATTGTATATGTTGTCAATTGTTCCATATGAATTACATTTTCCTCTAAAATAGTAAATTGTCCACTTTAACCCATTAGCTGGCAATGCACTCGGATGCCCCCTTCTTTGGTATTTTACTATGTCTAATTGCCAGTCAATGTGTTCGTGTACTGCAAATACTGCAATTGAACTGTTTGTTTATAGTCAATGTCACACCATGGTCTATTCCATCACCATTTATTGAGACAGCTTTTTGTGGGGGAGGGTGAACTTCTTGTGTGGACTTTAGCAGCAACATGCATGTCAGAGTCCCCCTCCCCAGTAATTTCTCAATGCCTTTGGTTGATAATGACTAAATTGTATTAATGATTTTACAATCAACACATTGATTGAGCAAAATATATATAATGTAATACAAGAATGGTAGCTAAAATAAAAACATAAAAACTAATCTGTTACTCGAGTTTCACGGCTATTGACGATCATCAGACTAAGTTGTACTGTTCGTGTCCGTATTTAAAAACTTAACTATTTACATAAAATTTACAATATTAAGGTCTAATTAGTCCCTACCATAAAACTATTATAAACCTATGGTAAAATATCTAGTTCAGAGTAATTAACCTACGCCTACGGTAAAGGTTCATGTTACATTGCTGGCGTAGAATTTATTTTCGTGTCGACACTTCGATATTAGTTCAGAGCGTTTGTTCAGGATGGGTTCTTTGTTTGCGTTGATTATTGCCATCTTTTCTACCAGGCACAGGTTGCAAGTTTTTGTTACACTAGTGTAAGGTTTAGCTCGTTTTATAATGGACCATTCAATTTTGTAGCTGCAATCCTTTTATTTTAAGTTCCATACGAATTTTGAGAGCGCTGTCTTATTTCCATACTTTTTGTTTCTAAGTGAAAGTGTATGGTTATTAAATCTCGTTTTGAATTCAGACTCTGCCATGCCAATGTATATCTTCGGGTCTTTATCTGGTTGAGTAACTTTCGTTGACGTTGGATGCTCGACGTTGGATGCTCGACATTGTCCATCCAATGGGCAGTCAGTTTTCTTTCTACAATTGCACCCGGTACTGTTCATTTGTGTGTCGTTCAGTATTTTTCTATTGTGTCCTTTAATCACACTGGTCATGTTGTTCATGCAACCGTAGCTGATCCTTATAGATCTATATATAGATTTCTTCCATTGTGCACATGCATTTTTGTCTTTGCATTTTTGTTTATTCTATTGTAAGTTATAATTTAAGAGTATTGCACGTGTCTATGCATGCCTTACTCATAGAAGGGCAAAAATAGTTTCTAGAAGAGCGAATTTGCGAATTGCGCCAGGCATTCTCGATTCCAGCTACTCCCCAGGCTTCTCACTCCAGCGCACCAAGCATTGTGGAAATGAATTGAAAGGCCAGGAACTTGGCTATGAAAAAGCTATGTACATTTACATAAATCAACTTTTACATATTATTTGTAAGAATCATGAGTGATCATGTTGTGGAACAGATGTAATATTTTGTAAGTTATATACAAAGTATACATAATCTGGTTTCATAAGACACATCTGTTTCAGCAGTTATTAGTTTGCAGTTTTGGAAAACAACTTGAGAGGTCCTGAGAGGGCGAGACTGCCAAATGAAACTTTGTCAATCAATTCAAAATATATTTAAATTATACAATAAGCAATAAGCGCGTTTCAGCAATAAGGAAACTGCTATAAGCAATAAAGCCCGAGCAATAAGCGCGTTTCATCCGAACACAGACTAAAACTAGTCATTAAAAAACTCAACTTATCAAAATCTATTTATACTGGATAGTTCTATGAGTTCCAAATTACTGTTCTTCCTAGAAGTCCAGCAAAGACCAAATGCGTGTATATATGTTCACAGTCACAGTAACCAATGTATATATATGACATGAAAAATATCACAATTCTAAAGTCAAGATGCATAGATACAATTTCCTTTCAAAGTCAAAAGTTTAGGACTTAATTGTCAGTCTAGGGTCGGACTCTTCCACATATTTTCATGCCTTTAATAACTTTCATACCCTCGGTACGTAGAATCTTGTTTTTCCAGAAAAAGATCAAGCAATTAAATGTACCATTCATTGAGCCTATGGTTTTAGCCCAGGTACCTACAAGGCCTGCATCGTGATCCAAAGTAGATGTTTTCTCTTTCGAGTTTATCTTTAGTCCAATGTAGACAAATAATGGAATGCATAACACCACAAAACAAGCGACTGCTAGCAAGCAACTCGATATATTTTTCAAAAAAAACGTATTTTTCATCGCAGGTAATACCCCGTTGTGTCTACGACTTTTCTTGGCGACTGTAAACAGTTTGTAATTGATGAACAACATTGGAGGAGCGAGAATAATGAAAAAAATTAGAACACCAACTTCGAAGAAAATTACGAAGTTTACAATCATCAGCAGTAAAACGAGTTCGACAATAATAAGTGTTGCAAGAAGAGTTAACAGTCTTCCCTTCGTTACCGATGTTCGATGATAGATAGGATAAGATGTCGCCAAATATCGATCAAAATTCATGACCAAAAGAGCGAGTAAAGAAAAACCAAGGAAAATAGTTGATACCTTATAGGAAATACTCGCCCAGCTAGCATCTACTACATTTCCAGTCAACCACAACATCGCCGTATAAGCCGTCATTGGATGATTAGTTAAGACCAGAAGCAAATCGAAACAGGACAAAACCATGATCATG
This sequence comes from Trachythela sp. YZ-2020, assembly GCA_016169945.1. Lineage (NCBI taxonomy): Eukaryota > Metazoa > Cnidaria > Anthozoa > Malacalcyonacea > Clavulariidae > Trachythela > Trachythela sp. YZ-2020. The sequence continues at coordinate 2,766,744 of JADLSH010000121.1, read as the reverse complement.
AAATGACACAATTTCTTTCGAAGTTGTGCAGATCTCCAGAAACTGAGTATGACCAAGGAATTTAAACATATTCCTGAGAAAAAGAACAGTACGTTCACAGCAAACAGGAATATCAGGTTGATGAAATATCTGAACTCCATCATTAAGCGACCTCTTCTGAAGAATTGAACATAACAAGTATAGACAGCAGATGATATTGTTGGAATGACATTCCTGAAGTACACTTAAAAATATTTATAAATAATTTATTACCATTAGAACACTTTCACGAAAATGTTGTATTAAACACTATAGCTACAAATTTGTCGTTTTATACTTGATAACTCTATCAGTTCTGAACTGTTCTTTCTTGAGGTCCAGTAAAAACCATTCATTAAAACCAGAGAGTACTCGATTTAAAATTACTATAATTTAAAACCAAATATCCGCCATAGTGAAACGTCATTGTTGACATTGTAACGTCAGTAATGGATGTCGTTTGAATAATTTCAATCTTTTTAGTTATTGTTTTAATACAAGTCAGACTCTCTACGTTTTTCAACAAATAATAATTGTCGAAAAATTCGGATCTGAATCGGAGATATCTTCTTTTTAAAAAGCTGTATCGAGCCACCTTAACCAAAGAGTAAAGCTGTAGGGAGCCACCTTAACCAAAGAGTAAAGGTGTAGGGAGCCACCTTAACCAAACAGAGTATTTTAGTGATCACGTATCAGGCAGCTGCTATAGTTTCTCAAGTTCATCAGGGTGATGTTATAGACATGTTTGATTGTTATCTCACTATATATAAATCTATTCTCTTCCCTTCTTCACCTTTCTTTGTTTTACTTTTTTGCTTTATATTTGCTTTGTTCAGCATGGTTACCCTAGGAATGGACTCTTCCACATATTTTCATGCCTTTCATAACTTTCATTCCTTGTTTTTCCAGAAAAATATCAAGCAGTCAAATGAACCACTCATTGAGCCTATGGTTTTAGCCCAGATTGGTACAAGGTCTACATCATCCAAACTTTTGGCTTGGAAAATAGAATTTAAAGAAAATAGAAAATAGAGACAAAATTTTGGCTGGGAAAATAGAATTCGGAATCCCCCCCGTCTCTATTCACGATGCGCTCAAAGGTTCTCTCCTTATGAATGTACTACTAGACGTAAATACTAAGTGTTTCCGTTCATCTCAAATGTGCGATGGAAATTTTAATCATAGTACTCTAATAGCTTGGAAGAAAAACTGGAAGGAAATTGAAGGAAATATGGATATTTTGGGAAATTTATTTTGGGTTAAAGATTTTTGAAAGGATAGAAAATGGAAATTTTGCTTCAAGCAGTGGGAGCACTGTAGTCATGGTAACACAATTTATTTTGGTGTTTTTGTATATAATTTTATATTTAATGTATTTCAACTAAAGTACCAAGAATTGATTAGTAAGGATTTGCGAAATGTGCTGGGCCTTCTAGCGCGCATCAGTTCGCCCGTAAATTTCATCTCTTTTCGTGGTTTTCTTTTTACCTATAGAAGTTTTTGTCGACCCTCCTTTCTTTATTACCTTTTCAATTCCATGTTGTGGTACAGATGTAATATTTTGTAAGTTATATACAAAGTATACATAATGTAGTTTCTTTCATAAGACATATATAGTTAAACATCTGTTAGTTTCAGCAGTTATTAGTTTGCAGTTTGAGAAAACAACTTGAGAGGTCCTGAGAAGGCGAGACATGTAAATTGAAGTTTGTCAGACATTTCAAAATATATGTAAATTATACACTAGAGAAAACAGGTGGCCCAAGCACAAAGCACGTTTCATCCTAGCACAGAGTTAGGTCCCGTTTGCACGACACCAGAGAAATTATTGTCGGGATAAAAATTTTGTATTCATCGTTGCGTTGACACGGTACCGGACAAAAATTTGTCCACGTTGGCTTCCCGTTTATACGGGATCAGATAAATTCCTCATAAAGACATAATGCCTATAATTAGGGTCGGTATTTGTTCCGCAGATGTTTGGAAACTATATCGGATATTGTTGGAACTATATTGGATATGTAATATGTACAAACCGCGCGAGAGGTCTTTATCTGATTTAAAACATCGAGGCGCAGCCGAGTGTTTTAGATTTGATAAAGGCCGAACTGCAAGGTTTGTATATAACTTCTAAACTGACTCGTTTTGTATGCTCACTGGCGTTGGAATTTTGAAGATTGATGTTATCCACGCTGTAAAAATTGAAGGAGAAAATTTGAGCAAGTCTATATCAAATAATTATATAGATCCCTCTACGGGTCATGAGTTTCCTTTGTATTTTGCTTATGAATAATTTATGAATTTTAATTTATGAATTTAATTTAATTTATCGCTACACAGTGTTTCACGCTTTACAGCGATCTTCAGGCGATTGTTTACTCTTTTGAATGATGTGATCACATATATAAAATATTATATATTATACGGTATATATATATATATAATCTTATTTTTTCCATTGTTAAAATACATTTTTTTCATTGCATTTTTGTTTTGTTCTTGAAATATTTTCTGACTAGTTTTGTCCATAATTTCTTTTCAATTTTGTTCATATTGGTAACACATATTACCATGACCAGTGTTATAGGTTTAACTGTTTTCAGAAGACAATCATATAAGTTTTGTGTTCACATTCACTATGACTGCGGTATTGTAAGATAGACCACGAGAAGTCAGTGAGAGGAAAAATCCAAATTGCGAGGTTGAGATGCATACATAGAAATTCCTTTGAAAGTCAAACGTTTCCGGCAGAAGACTTCATTGTTACACTAGGATTGGATTCTTCGACATATTTTCATGCCTTTAATAACTTTCATTCCCTCGGTACGTAAAATCTTGTTTTTCCAGAAAAAGATCAAGCAGTTAAATGTACCATTCATTGAGCCTATCGTTATAGCCAGATTCCTACAAGGTCTGCATCATCCAAAGTAAATGTTTTCTCTTTTGAGTTTATCCTTAGTCCTATATAGACAAACGATGGAATGGATAACACCACAAAACAAGCGACTGCTAGCAAGCAACTCGATATATTTTTCAAAGAAAACGTATTTTTCATTTCGGGTGATATTCCGTTGTGTCTACGACTTTTCTTGGCGACTGTAAACAGTTTGTAGTTGATGAACAACATTGGAGGAGCGAACATAATGAAAAAAATCAGAACACCAACTTCGAAGAAAATTACGAAGTTTAGAAACATCAGCAGTAAAACGAGTTCGACAATAATAAGTATTGCAAGAAGAGTTAAAAGTCTTCCCTTCGTTACAGATCTTCGATGATAGATAGGATAAGATGTCGCCAAATATCGATCAAAATTCATGACCAAAAGAGCGAGTAAAGATAAACCAAGGAAAATAGTTGATAGCTTATTGGCAATACGCACCCTACCAGCATTTAGATTTCCAGTCAACCACAACATCGCGATAAGTGTCGCCATTGGATGATTAGTTAAGACCGCAAGCAAATCGAAACAGGACAAAACCATGATCATGAAATGACACAATTTCTTTCGAAGTTGCGCAGATCTCCAGAAACTGAGTATGACCAAGGAATTTAAATATATTCCTGAGAAAAAGAACAGTACGTTCAGAGCAAACAGGAATATCATATTGATAAAATAATTGAGAGCCATGGTCAAGCGACTTCTCCTGAAGAATTGAACATAACAAGTATAGACAGCAGATGACATTGTTGGAATGACATTCCTGAAGTACACTTAAAAATATTTATAAATAATTTATTACCATTAGAACACTTTCACGAAACCACTAGAACACTATAGCTACAAATTTGGTGTTTTATACTTGATAACTCTATCAGATCTAAACTGTTCTTTCTTGGGGTCCAGTAAAAAACATTCATTAAAACCAGAGAGTACTCAGAGAAGTTCTACGGTGCTTGATATACTTAAGGTGGCTTCCTGCACATTTTAAAAAAGTAATGGAAGATTTCCGCTTTAAAATTACTTTAAAACCAAAATATCCGGCGTCATACTGAAACGTCATGGTTGCCATAGCAACGGCAGTAATGGATGTCGTTTAAAAAATTTCAATCATTTCAGTTATTGTTTTAATACAAGTCAGACTCTCTGCGTTTTTTCAACAAATAATAATTGTTGAAAAAATCCTAATCTTAATCCTAATGCTAACCTTTTCCACCCTCCTTACCCAACTCATTACTTCGAGTAACTTTTGCATACTGCAATGATTATTGTGTTGGTCTTTTATACACGCTCCATAATTATTTCAAATACGAATTATAACGTATTTAATTAAATAGAGACCACTAAAACAGTCAACGCATGATTCCAGGCTATTCCAACATGGCATTCGGAAAATTATATCAATGAAAGCAGATTCATTTATATGTTATAGATAAAACATGAGCAGTCGATCTTTATCTGATATAGAAACTCGAGCCGAAGGCGAGCGTTTGCGAATGTTTTATCGAACTCAAGGTGGTCCAATACCAAATTTTAAAAGAAAATCCTATTTTGAAATTAGCCATATTATGCATCATTAATGATCCCTTTTTCGTTTTGTGGTGTTAATTTTTGTATTTGTTTGGCGTAAAATGGATAAATTAGGGAAAAGAGCAGGTTGTTTGAAATATTGTCCCATAGCAACCACCATACCAACGACATGTTATTGGAAAATCGCGAGCATTGTAGCATTTACGAAAAAGTTTTTTTCTCCAAATGAGTACCCAGCTACCCCTCCGTAGGTATATAGTGATTTTAAACGATTTTATTTCAAATTACACCAAGTACAAGTCGGTTATATTTAGGCGGGAGAGGCGTTATAATGGCGTGAAAGCAAATTGTTTTCGTGCTATATATTTTCTGTAATTACGGTTCCACTTCAAGGCTATGACTGATTGAGGACATCATGTAAAGTCCGATGAAAGTCGATCTGCCATAACCTTTCAAAGAACCGAAGGGTTAAACATTGGTGTCTTTTTAATGACGGCAACGGCGGAGGTCACAGCTGGGAACCAAACTTAGGTGTTGAAATAGTACGTGTTAAAGATTTTTGAAAAAATCTAGCATGGCATTTTCATGATATATATGCCTACCTCTCCCGTTTAGGATGTGTTTGGCTATGTGATTTCGACCCCGAATGAGTCAACGTATAATTTCTAAACATATGAAAATATAGGGGAGCTCCATGCCCAATTTTTCATTTGCATACTAAATATAGGGGAGCTCCATGTCGAATTTTTCATTTGTGCGTATAATGTAAGTAAATAAAAGGTTTTCCAATACAAGGCGCATACACTTGCAAATATGTTGTTTATTTAAACTGGCATATACAAATATAACTTTTACATAATTTCCAAATATCTATATGGGCACATTTATATACCGAATATATCAACTATAATCAACTATCTATCTATCACTAAACATTGTAACACTAATCCACAAATTGTACAGTGAGTGATTTTGTGTCAGCCACTCATGTTCTATAATATTAGAGTAAAAATGAGGAAAAAGTATTAAATTAGGAAAAATAGTTTTCAATGTATAAGACCACCTTAATGTGACCATCATGTTCATAAACCGAACATTGAACTTTAAATGCATTTTTCTCGAATAAGCAAAAATTAGCGATTCCATTATTGCGCGCAGGATATCTGAAGAGGTATTGAAGCTATCTTGATGAAATTTTCAGCATAGACTCATCATATCAAGCTCTAGGTTGTAAACTAAAAGAATTGAGTTATGTTGAATAATTTTCAAGTGACGACAGTTTCCATGCGAATCGTCAAATGCCTTTCCAGTTTTTGACCTGTAAAACTGGTGATAATGTTTCAATGTTGATTGTTTTAGTTCAACCCCTAGACAATGTTATTTGCTAGTAAATAAAAGTTATTCCAGAATTTTATCATTAATGCTTATTTAGTTATTGTGTTTATAAAATTGCACGAATTTCACCACAGGGGGTGCTTTATCTCGGTAACCATGGCAACAATGTTTTGCAGCAACATATTTTTTTTGTCAGAGTGTCGAGCCTAACAACATATTAGCAGTAGAGATTCAATAGTAATAAAAGATTGAAAATTTAATTTTTTGTATTGGACCACCTTAAACAACGACACATCTTATGAGTTCATTGGCGAAGTAATTTTAAAAATAAACATTGTCTAAGCCGAGAAAATCAAAGCTGAAGTTTATGTAAATCAGGACAAACCTTTATCCGATTTACAAACATTGATTAAACACTCATTTATTTTGAATTTTCCTGATGAATTATTAATGAATTTTTTAAGTTATAGATAAAATATAATTTAAGTGTATTTGATCTGTTTATGTCTTACTCTAAATAAAATTAAAAGAGTTAAAGAGTGTAAAACCTTAGGCATAGTGGTATATGATAAATTATTATGGAAAGAGCACATCGATAATGTGTGTAAAAAAGTGGCTAAAGGTCTAGGATTGCTTCGTAGAATAAAACCCTATGTCCCTAATTATGTCTTAAAAAATGTTTATATTTCCCTGATTCTCCCTCATTTTGATTACTGCGGTCTTGTCTGGCAGAACTGTAGTAACTATCTGTCAGATAAATTACAAAAACTTCAAAATAGAGCAGGAAGAATAATTATAGGTTGATCATATGACACGAGATCGCCACATATATTACATGAACTAGGCTGGCAGACACTGAAGGAGAGAAGAGAAGAACAGAAAGCTTTATTAATGTATGATATCAATACCAGGGCCATGCCCAGCAGCATAACTCACATGTTTTAACAATCGATTAATGAAAGGTATACATTACGTGGTAACATGATAAATTATTACCAACCTAAACCAAAAACTAATTTTCAGTAAAGAAAAGTATTAGTTATGCGGAAGCTGAGAAATGGAATAAATTACCAAGCACTTTAAAAACAAATTGCTTGCCAAGAAATGAATTCAGAACCGTACTCGGGAATATACTCTAGTGTAAATACTTTAGTTATATTTTTTGTTATATGTAATTTGTTAGTGTTTTATAAATTTAGTTATATATATTTACGTATGCATGTGTAACGGCCCCTTAAAAAACAGGTACGTAGCTGTCCTGAAGGGCTACCGTTGTAAAATATTTGTAAATAATAAATTACCCATAAAAAGTTGACCTTATATAATCTTAATCTTAATCTGACCCTAATCTTAACCTTTAATCCTAACCTTAATTCTTGAGCCGTCCTTTCTGGATATCAGTATAGAAAGTCACCCAAGTTATAAACAATTGTTGCTTGCTTAAAAATATAAAGTTCTAAATCAAACTAGCCATTTATTGTGTTGGTCTTTTATATACACACTAATAATTATTTCAAATACGAATTATAACGTATCTAATTAGAGAGCACTAAAACACTCAACGCCTGATTCCAGGCTATTCCAACATTGCATTCGGAATATTATATCAATGAAAGCAGATTCATATATATTCTATGGTAAATTATAATTTAAGAGTATTTCACGTTCTATGCCTTACTCATAGAAGGGCAAAAATAGTTTCTAGAAGAGCAAATTTGCGAATTGTGCCAGGCATTCTCGCTTTCAGCCACTCTCCAGGCTTCTCACTCCAGCGCACCAAGTATTGCGGAAATGAAAGGCCAGGAACTTGGCTATGAAAAAGCTATGTACATTTACATCAATCAACTTTTACATATTATTTGTAAGAATCATGAGTGATGTATTGATTTCGGGCGAGGTGTTTTTGTACATAATTTTACATTTAATGTATTTCAACTAAGGTACCACGAATTGATTAGTAAGGATTTGCGAAATGTGCTAGGCATTCTAGCGCCCATCAGTTCGTCCGTAAATTTCACGCACGCGTCTGGAAGACCAAAAACTAGGCTAGCTTTTTTTTCGACGCTTCGTCCCTTTACTACCTTTTCAATTCCATGTTGTGGAACAGATGTAATATTTTGTAAGTTATATACAAAGTATACATAATCTAGTTTCATAAAACATATATAGTTAAACATCTGTTTCAGCAGTTATTAGTTTGCAGTTTTGGAAAACAACTTGAGAGGTCCTGAGAGACTGCCAAATGAAACTTTGTCAATCAATTTCAAAATATATTTAAATTATACAATAAGCAATAAGCGCGTTTCAGCAATAAGGAAACTGTTATAAGCAATAAGGTCCGAGCAATAAGCGCGTTTCATCCGAACACAGACTAAAACTAGTCATTAAAAAACTCAACTTATCAAAATCTATTTACACTGGATAGTTCTATGAGTTCCAAATTACTGTTCTTCCTAGAAGTCCAGCAAAGACCAAATGCGTGTATATATGTTCACAGTCACAGTAACCAATGTATATATGATATGAAAAATATCACAATTCTAAAGTCAAGATGCATAGATACAATTTCCTTTCAAAGTCAAAAGTTTAGGACTTAATTGTCAGTCTAGGGTCGGACTCTTCCACATATTTTCATGCCTTTAATGACTTTAATTCCCTCAGTACGTAAAATCTTGTTTTTCCAGAAAAATATCAAGCAATTAAATGTACCATTCATTGAGCCTATGGTTTTAGCCCAGGTACCTACAAGGCCTGCATCGTGATCCAAAGTAGATGTTTTCTCTTTCGAGTTTATCTTTAGTCCAATGTAGACAAATAATGGAATGCATAACACCACAAAACAAGCGACTGCTAGCAAGCAACTCGATATATTTTTCAAAAAAAACGTATTTTTCATCGCAGGTAATACCCCGTTGTGTCTACGACTTTTCTTGGCGACTGTAAACAGTTTGTAGTTCATGAACAACATTGGAGGAGCGAGAATAATGAAAAAAATTAGAACACCAACTTCGAAGAAAATTACGAAGTTTACAATCATCAGCAGTAAAACGAGTTCGACAATAATAAGTGTTGCAAGAAGAGTTAACAGTCTTCCCTTCGTTACCGATGTTCGATGATAGATAGGATAAGATGTCGCCAAATATCGATCAAAATTCATGACCAAAAGAGCGAGTAAAGAAAAACCAAGGAAAATAGTTGATACCTTATAGGAAATACTCGCCCAGCTAGCATCTACTACATTTCCAGTCAACCACAACATCGCCGTATAAGCCGTCATTGGATGATTAGTTAAGACCAGAAGCAAATCGAAACAGGACAAAACCATGATCATGAAATGACACAATTTCTTTCGAAGTTGTGCAGATCTCCAGAAACTGAGTATGACCAAGGAATTTAAACATATTCCTGAGAAAAAGAACAGTACGTTCACAGCAAACAGGAATATCAGGTTGATGAAATATCTGAACTCCATCATTAAGCGACCTCTTCTGAAGAATTGAACATAACAAATGTAGACAGCAGATGATATAGTTGGAATGACATTCTTGAAGTACACTTAAAAATATTTATAAATAATTTATTACCATTAGAACACTTTCACGAAAATGTTGTATTAAACACTATAGCTACAAATTTGTCGTTTTATACTTGATAACTCTATCAGTTCTGAACTGTTCTTTCTTGAGGTCCAGTAAAAACCATTCATTAAAACCAGAGAGTACTCGATTTAAAATTACTATAATTTAAAACCAAATATCCGCCATAGTGAAACGTCATTGTTGACATTGTAACGTCAGTAATGGATGTCGTTTGAATAATTTCAATCTTTTTAGTTATTGTTTTAATACAAGTCAGACTCTCTACGTTTTTCAACAAATAATAATTGTCGAAAAATTCGGATCTGAATCGGAGATATCTTCTTTTTAAAAAGCTGTATCGAGCCACCTTAACCAAAGAGTAAAGCTGTAGGGAGCCACCTTAACCAAACAGAGTATTTTAGTGATCACGTATCAGGCAGCTGCTATAGTTTCTCAAGTTCATCAGGGTGATGTTATAGACATGTTTGATTGTTATCTCACTATATATAAATCTATTCTCTTCCCTTCTTCACCTTTCTTTGTTTTTCTTTTTTGCTTTATATTTGCTTTGTTCAGCATGGTCACCCTAGGAATGGACTCTTCCACATGCCTTTCATAACTTTCATTCCCTCAGTACGTAAAATCTTATTTTTCCAGAAAAAGATCAAGCAGTCAAATGAACCACTCATTGAGCCTATGGTTTTATCCCAGATTGGTACAAGGTCTTGCATCATCCAAACTAAATGTATTCTTTTTCGAGTTTATCCTTAGTCGATGGAATCGATAACACCACAAAACAAGCGACTGCCAGCAAGCAACTCAATATATTTTTCAAAGAAAACGTCTTTTTCATTTCGGGGAATATTCTTTTGTCTCCACGACTTTTCTTGGCGATTGTAAAAAGTTTGTAGTTGATGAACAACATTGGAGGAGCGAAAATAACGAGAGAAATTAGAACAGCGACTTGGTAGGGAATTATAAAGTTTAGAAACAACAGCAGTGAAACGAAATCGACAAAAATTAGTAATGCAAAAAGTTTTCGTTTCGTTATCGAGTTTCGATGAAATACAGGATAAGATGTCCGTAAATATCGATCAAAATTCATGACCAAAAGAGCGAGTAAAGAAAAAGCAATGAAAATAGTTGATAGGTTTTTGGAAATATTCACCCAGCTAGCATCTACTACATTTCCAGTCAACCACAACATCGCGATAACAACGGCCGTTGGAATTTAAACATATTCCTGAGAAAAAGAATAGTACATTCATTAGGAATATCACGATGATAAAATAATTGAAAGCCATTGTCAAGTGACATCTTGTGAAGAACTGAACATAGGAGGTATAGACTGCAGATAATATTGTTGAAATAACATCACTAAAATACATATTGTTGTGGCTAAATTGCACAACAGTGTGTTTAGACATTGTCTTTATGTAAAATGTATTATTAAACACTGACTTTCAAAATATGTCTTTGTGTACACGTTGATGCGTTGAAGAATTACGTTCAGGTGGCTACCTATTGTTTTTCAAATGTGGAAATTCACGATTTAGACTAGAAATATATCCATGCGGTAACCCCTTGCCACAGCTAAACAACGCGACAGTTCCCAAATATTACTAAGCTTTTTCGTCGCAAAATCTGCTATGCAAAGGATGATTTGCTCGAAACAAGAATAGACTTTGTCAGAATAGGATCGTGAAGGTGTAAACGGAGACTACAAGAGCTGGGATTTATTTAACTGGAAAAATGGCAGTTGTACCAGCATTTCTTATGCTGGAAATGGGATTCGGTATATCAGTGACCGAGTCGGATATCTTGTCGGGTTTCAGACAAAATTTTGGCTTGGAAAATAGAATTCGGAACCCCCCCCGTCTCTCTTCGCGATGCACTCAAAGGTTTTCTCCTTATGAATGTACTACCAAACGTAAATACTAAGTGTTTCCGTTCATCTCAAACGTGCGATGAAAATTTTAATCATAGTACTCTAATAGCGTGGAAGAAAAACTGGAAGGAAATTGAAGGAAATATGGATATTTTGGGAAATTTATTTTGGGTTAAAGATTTTTGAAAGGATAGAAAATGGAAATTTTGCTTCAAGCAGTGGGAGCACTGTAGTCATGGCAACACGATCAATAAGATAGATTTATTTTGGTGTTTTTGTATATAATTTTATATTTAATGTATTTCAACTAAAGTACCAAGAATTGATTAGTAAGGATTTGCGAAATGTGCTGGGCCTTCTAGCGCGCATCAGTTCGCCCGTAAATTTCATCTCTTTTCGTGGTTTTCTTTTTACCTAGAAGTTTTTGTCGACCCTCCTTTCTTTATTACCTTTTCAATTCCATGTTGTGGTACAGATGTAATATTTTGTAAGTAATATACAAAGTATACATAATGTAGTTTCATAAAACATATATAGTTAAACATCTGTTTCAGCAGTTATTAGTTTGCAGCTTGATAAAACAACTTGAGAGGTCCTGAGAGGGCGAGACATGTAAATTGAAGTTTGTCAGACATTTCAAAATATATGTAAATTATACACCAGAGAAAACAGCTGGCCCAAGCACAAAGCACGTTTCATCCTAGCACAGAGTTAGACCCCGTTTGCACGGCACCAGAGAAATTTTTGTCCGGATAAAAATTTGTATTCATCGTTGCGTTTACACGGTACCGGACAAAAATTTGTCCACGTTGGCTTCCCGTTTACACGGGATCAGATAAATTCCTCATAAAGACATAATGCCTATAATTAGGGTCGGTATTTGTTCGGGAGATGTTCGGAAACTATATCGGATATTGTTGGAACTATATCGGATATATAATATATACAAACCGCGCGAGAGGTCTTTATCTGATTTTAAACATCGAGGCGCAGCCGAGTGTTTTAGATTTGATAAAGGCCGAACTGCAAGGTTTGTATATGACTTCTAAACTGACTCGTTTTGTATGCTCACAATTTTGAAGATTGATGTTATCCACGCTGTAAAAATTGAAGGAGAAAATTTGAGCAAGTCTATATCAAATAATTATATAGATCCCTCTACGGGTCATGCAGGCGATTGTTTACTCTTTTCAATGATGTGATCACATATATAAAATATTATATATTAACTATATTAACTATATTATGCTCTGGTTCTCCATTGAGCACTCTGCAAACGGTTTTTACTATATCGTCTATAGTCTATATATATATATATATAGTCAAATCTGCAGACATGCATGTTTCGCCGTCCAACGGCTCGTCAGTGCAGCTTGTAACGCAATCTAGATGCGAGTGACTTCGTATTTATACACCATACGCTTGCTCTCCCAAGCGCATGTGGTACAATACTCAGACACATGCGCATCCAGACATGCGTGAAGTGTCTTGGGGCCAGAGTGCTCAAACGACCACAAGGGAAGTGAGCTTTTTGCTTATTTTTTCCATTGTTAAAATACATTTTTTTCATTCCATTTTTGTTTTGTTCTTGAAATATTTTCTGACTAGTTTTGTTCATAATTTTTTTTAAATTTTGTTCAAATTGGTAACACATATTACCATGACCAGTGTTGTAGGTTTAACTGTTTTCAGAAGACAATCAAATAAGTTTTGTGTTCACATTCACTATTACTACGGTATTGTAAGATAGACCACGAGAAGTCAGTGAGGGGAAAAATCCAAATTGCGAGGTCGAGATGCATACATAGAAATTCCTTTGAAAGTCAAACGTTTCCGGCAGAAGACTTCATTGTTACACTAGGATTGGACTCTTCGACATATTTTCATGCCTTTAATAACTTTCATTCCCTCGGTACGTAAAATCTTGTTTTTCCAGAAAAAGATCAAGCAGTTAAATGTACCATTCATTGAGCCTATCGTTATAGCCCAGATTCCTACAAGGTCTGCATCATCCAAAGTAAATGTTTTCTCTTTTGAGTTTATCCTTAGTCCAATGTGGACAAACGATGGAATGGATAACACCACAAAACAAGCGACTGCTAGCAAGCAACTCGATATATTTTTCAAAGAAAACGTATTTTTCATTTCGGGTGATATTCCGTTGTGTCTACGACTTTTCTTGGCGACTGTAAACAGTTTGTAGTTGATGAACAACATTGGAGGAGCGAACATAATGAGAAAAATTAGAACACCAACTTCGAAGAAAATTACAAAGTTTAAAAACATCAGTAGTAAAACGAGTTCGACAATAATAAGTATTGCAAGAAGAGTTAAAAGTCTTCCCTTCGTTACCGATCTTCGATGATAGATAGGATAAGATGTCGCCAAATATCGATCAAAATTCATGACCAAAAGAGCGAGTAAAGATAAACCAAGGAAAATAGTTGATAGCTTATTGGAAATACGCACCCAGCCAGCATTTAGATTTCCAGTCAACCACAACATCGCTATAAGTGCCGCCATTGGATGATTAGTTAAGACCAGAAGCAAATCGAAACAGGACAAAACCATGATCATGAAATGACACAATTTCTTTCGAAGTTGCGCAGATCTCCAGAAACTGAGTATGACCAAGGAATTTAAATATATTCCTGAGAAAAAGAACAGTACGTTCAGAGCAAACAGGAATATCATATTGATAACATAATTTAGAGCCATGGTCAAGCGACTTCTCCTGAAAAATTGAACATAACAAGTATAGACAGCAGATGACATTGTTGGAATGACATTCCTGAAGTACACTTAAAAATATTTATAAATAATTTATTACCATTAGAACACTTTCACGAAACCACTAGAACACTATAGCTACAAATTTGGCGTTTTATACTTGATAACTCTATCAGATCTAAACTGTTCTTTCTTGAGGTCCAGTAAAAAACATTCATTAAAACCAGAGAGTACTCAGAGAAGTTCTACGGTGCTTGATATACTTAAGGTGGCTCCCTGCACATTTTAAAAAAGTAATGGAAGATTTCCGCTTTAAAATTACTTTAAAACCAAAATATCCGGCGTCATACTGAAACGTCATGGTTGCCATAGCAACGGCAGTAATGGATGTCGTTTAAAAAATTTCAATCATTTCAGTTATTGTTTTAATACAAGTCAGACTCTCTGCGTTTTTTCAACAAATAATAATTGTTGAAAAAATCCTAATCTTAATCCTAATGCTAACCTTTTCCACCCTCCTTACCCAACTCATTACTTCGAGTAACTTTTGCATACTGCAATGATTATTGTGTTGGTCTTTTATACACACTCCATAATTATTTCAAATACGAATTATAACGTATTTAATTAAATAGAGACCACTAAAACAGTCAACGCATGATTCCAGGATATTCCAACATGGCATTCGGAAAATTATATCAATGAAAGCAGATTCATTTATATGTTATAGATAAAACATGAGCAGTCGATCTTTATCTGATATACAAACTCGAGCCGAAGGCGAGCGTTTGCGAATGTTTTATCGAACTTAAACAACGACCCATCTTATGAGTTCATTGGCGAAGTAATTTTAAAAATAAACATTGTCTAAGCCGAGAAAATCAAAGCTGAAGTTTATGTAAATCAGGACAAACCTTTATCCGATTTACAAACATTGATTAAACACTCATTTCTTTTGAATTTTCCTGATGAATTATTAATGAATTTTTTAAGTTATAGATAAAATATAATTTAAGTGTATTTGATCTGTTTATGTCTTACTCTAAATAAAATTAAAAGAGTTAAAGAGTGTAAAACCTTAGGCATAGTGGTAGATGATAAATTATTATGGAAAGAGCACATCGATAATGTGTGTAAAAAAGTGGCTAAAGGTGTAGGATTGCTTCGTAGAATAAAACCCTATGTCCCTAATTATGTCTTAAAAAATGTTTATATTTCCCTGATTCTCCCTCATTTTGATTACTGCGGTCTTGTCTGGCAGAACTGTAGTAACTATCTACCAGATAAATTACAAAAACTTCAAAATAGAGCAGGAAGACTAATTATAGGTAGATCATATGACACGAGATCGCCACATATATTACATGAACTAGGCTGGCAGACACTGAAGGAGAGAAGAGAAGAACAGAAAGCTTTATTAATGTATGATATCAATACCAGGGCCATGCCCAGCAGCATAACTCACATGTTTTAACAATCGATTAATGAAAGGTATACATTACGTGGTAACATGATAAATTATTACCAACCTAAACCAAAAACTAATTTTCAGTAAAGAAAAGTATTAGTTATGCGGAAGCTGAGAAATGGAATAAATTACCAAGCACTTTAAAAACAAATTGCTTGCCAAGAAATGAATTCAGAACCGTACTCGGGAATATACTCTAGTGTAAATACTTTAGTTATATTTTTTGTTATATGTAATTTGTTAGTGTTTTATAAATTTAGTTATATATATTTACGTATGCATGTGTAACGGTCCCTTAAAAAACAGGTACGTAGCTGTCCTGAAGGGCTACCGTTGTAAAATATTTGTAAATAATAAATTACTCGTAGAAAGTTGACCTTAATCTTAATCTTAATCTGACCCTAATCTTAACCCTTAATCCTAACCTTAATTATTGAGCCGTCCTTTCGGGATATCAGTATGGAAAGTCACCCAAATTATAAACAATTGTTGCTTGCTGAAAAATATAAAGTTCTAAATCAAACTAGCCATTTATTGTATTGGTCTTTTATACACACTAATAATTATTTCAAATACGAATTATAACGTATCTAATTAGAGAGCACTAAAACATGCATTCAACGCCTGATTCCAGGCTATTCCAACATGGCATTCGGAATATTATATCAATGAAAGCAGATTCATATATATTGTATGGTAAATTATAATTTAAGAGTATTTCATGTGTCTATGCCTTACTCATAGAAGGGCAAAAATAGTTTCTAGAATAGCAAATTTGCGAATTGTGCCAGGCATTCTCGCTTTCAGCCACTCCCCAGGCTTCTCACTCCAGCGCACCAAGCATTGCGGAAATGAAAGGCCAGGAACTTGGCTATGAAAAAGCTATGTACATTTACATAAATCAACTTTTACATATTATTTGTAAGAATCATGAGTGATGTATTGATTTCGGGCGAGGTGTTTTTGTATATAATTTTACATTTAATGTATTTCAACTAAGGTACCGAGAATTGATTAGTAAGGATTTGCGAAATGTGCTGGGCCTTCTAGGGCGCATCAGTTCGCCCGTAAATTTCACGCTCGCTCTGGAAGGCCAGAAACTACGCTAGCTTTTTCATCCCTTTTCATTGCTTTTCTTTTTCCTGAATAGTTTTTTTATCGACGCCTCCTGCCTTTATTACCTTTTCAATTCCATGATGTGGTACAGATGTAATATTTTGTAAGTTATATACAAAGTATACATAATCTAGTTTCATAAGACATATATAGTTAAACATCTGTTTCAGCAGTTATTAGTTTGCAGTTTTGGAAAACAACCTGAGAGGTCCTGAGAGGGCGAGACATGTAAATTAAAGTTTGTCAGTCATTTCAAAATATATTTAAATTATACACTAGAGAAAACAGGTGGCCCAAGCACAAAGCGCGTTTCATCCTATAGCACAGAGTTAAGCACATTATGATTGTGTGTTAAATCTCCTCATTAAAAACTAAACTAAACTCACTTTATTTATACTTGGAAAGCTCTATCAGTTCCAAACTGTTCTTCCTAGAGATCCAGTAAGGACCATCCTTAATCCTTTATCAGTCCAGTGTTCCTTATACAGAAAGAAACCTAAACTAAACTAACTATATTCTACATCAGTTCTATAAACTGTTCTTCATAGAAATCCAAAAAAGGCGCAGTGTCATAAGTCAGAGTACTCGTCATAAACCTGCGGTGTTTGAAACTTTTCATTTTAATCACAGAACTATAGTTTAGACTTTAGTGTTCTCATATAGGCATACAGTTCAGCGGCTAGCTAGCTGTTATGGCGAGCCATTTGATGATCGCTTACCGCATTTGATGATCGATACCTTGAGGTAAGCGAAAACTATATTTGCTCTATCTATATGATATCGAGCACTCTTTGGCATTTCGTGAACCAAAACACGCTCATATATATGATATACCCACCCAGCTAAGGTCAAGATGCATATATAAAATTTTCTTCGAAAGTCAAAAGTTTGCTGCAGAAGACTTAATTGTTAGTCTAGGATCGTACTCTTCGACATATTTTCATGCTTTTAATAACTTTCTTTCCCTCGGTGCGTAAAATCTTGTTTTTCCAGTAAAAGATTAAGCAGTTAAATGTACCATTCATCGAGACTATGGTTTTGGCCCAGAGCCTTGCAAGTTTCACATTATCAGATAACGACGTTGTCTTTTTCGAAGTTTGCTTTAGCCAAATGTAGACGAACGCTGGAATGGATAGTACCAAAACACAAGCGGCTGCTAGCAAGCAACTTGATATATTTTTCAAAGAAAACGTCTTTTTCATCTCGGGTGATATTCCGTTGCGACTTTTCCTGGCAATTGTAAACAGTTTGTAGTTGATGAACAACATTGCAGGAACGAAAATGATGAGAAAAATTAGAACATGCACTTGGTAGGCAATGACAAAGTCGTTTACAGATATCAGCCACAAAGTAAGTTCGACAATAATTAGTATTGCAAGAAGGGTTAAAAGTCTTCCCTTCGTCACCGATGTTCGATGAAAGATAGGGTAAGATATCGCCAAATATCGATCAAAATTCATGACGAGAAGAGCAAGCGAAGAAAAACCCAGGAAAATACCTGCTAGGCTTAAGGATATATCCGCCCAGCTTGGATACACATCAAACTTTCCAGACAACCATAACATCGCGATAACAGTCATCAATGCATGATTAGTTAAAACCGCGAGCAAATCGCAACACGATAAAACCATTATCATGAAATAACACAATTTCTTTCGAAGTTGCGCAGATCTCCAGAAACTGAGTATCACCAAGGAATTTAAACATATTCCTGACAAAAAGAACAATACGTTCACAGCAAATATGAATGTCAGGTTGATGAAATAGTGTAACTCCATTGTCGCTAATCGCTTCCGAATAATTGAACATATTAACAAGTATGGAGCGCAGATGATATTGTTGAAATGGCATTTTAAAGTAGACTTTTAAGACCTATATAAATAATTCATTACCATTAGAACACTTTCACGAAAATGTTTTATTAAACACTATAGATACAAACTTGTGGTGTAAATTTCTTGATAATTCTATCAGTTCTAAACTATTCTTTCTTAAGGTCCAGTAAGAACCATTGGTTAAAACTAGAGTACTCGGAGAATTTCTGCGGTGTTTCATACTTTTATTTTAAGGTGGCTCCCATACTGTTAAAAAATTGAAGATTTCCGATTTAAATATACTTAAGGTGGATAGCTACTGATTTTCAGATGCGAAAATTTACGATCTAGATTGTTCGGGTTAATTTTCATATTATAACTCCATTCCATGTTGTGGTACAGATGTAATATTTTGTAAGTTAGATACAGAGTATATACAATCTAGTTTCATAAAACATATATAGTTAAACATCTGTTTCAGCAGTTATTAGTTTGCAGTTTTGGAAAACAACTTGAGAGGTCGTGAGAGAGCGAGACATGTAAATTAAAGTTTGCCAATCAATTATATATGTAAACAAGACGCTCTAATAAGCGTTAGTCGCTGGGACTTTAAAGTAGAGGATTGGAGAATAGAGATAATCCGCAAAGACGTGATCGTGCCAGTGCATTATGTAATATATCATACACGAGAAGGAGTTTATTATAGTGATTTGAAACACCGAAAAGTGTGTTGAAAAACAAGGCGCTAGCCGAGTTTTTAACATACTTTGAGGTGTTTTTAAATCACTATAATAAACTCCTTCTCGTGTATGATATATTACTTCTCAAACTCATTAATAATTCATGAGCAAAACACAAAGGAAATCACCACCGTATCGTTGTCTTGATACCACGGCATAGAGTAAATAATTATTATATACAGGGTGTCCCAAAAAAAAGTGACACTATAGAAATTATCTCATTGTTCTTAAACCGCTCTTAAACGCGCGTGATTACACACCCGGGAATTTAATAAAATTCGGTATTAGGGTAAATTGTGTTACAACAAATACTCGTTGCTCTGTAGTCAATTGAACCGTTGTTGTTACCCCAACTGATCGTATGATTTACATGTAATTTGATTTTTATGGTAATAGGAGTTATTTTAAATTCCAGAAGCAGAAGTTTATGCACTTGTGGGTTTAGCATAGTGCTCAGGCATTCAAATTATAACAATAGGATAATTTCTATAGTGTCACTTTTTTTTGGGACACCCTGTAGAGGGTTCACTCTCTTGGGAACCTTTGAATTTTTTGGGGTCGCGCATATCGCATTACGAATGTTGGCCGCCATTACTCTGGCCAGTCAATTGCTTTTTCTGGCCAATCAGCACGCTGAACTGGCTGGTCCGCCATTACTCTGGCCAGTAAACTGCATATTTTTGCCGAAAACCGAGGACACGTTGCACCGCTGAGTGGCCCTTCTGTATAGATCTTTATTCTGTGACCACGGTGATAAACACCCATAAATTAACTCAACTTTCGCGTTGAATTTCTCTTTAAATACTGGTTTGTTTGAGAAGCTATATCATACACTCGAAGTCGTTTATTATAGTGATTTAAAAACACCTCAAAGTATGTTAAAAAACTCGGCTAGCGCCTTGTTTTTCAACACACTTTTCGGTGTCTCAAATCACTATAATAAACTCCTTCTCGTGTATGATATATTACATATATATATAGCAATAATATTCAAAATTTATAGTGTAGAACGAGTGCTCATCCCACGTTTTAATGTGATCATTAGGCGACTGAAACACATGTTCCCTATTCCGACCATTCCGGTGAGACTTATGATGACTTCGTCGCCTGATGATTGCATTAAACGCGAAGTTCAGAGTTGTATATAGTGTATATATACATTCAGATGCGAATACAGTTGAGAATGAGAATTTATTCAGAAGTTAATATCAGAAATAGGATACACATAGACAGACAGTTGACTTTTTGTAGACGCAGTAAGACGCAGTAACGGAAACACGTTGTCATTGAAGTACCGCTGACCATTATAACAATAACACAACTTTCTATTAATAATGCACGTTCTATATATGAAATTTGGCCCAGAGGTTCTTTAAAAGTGATTGAGACTGCGAATATTCACACATTGAGAATTCAACCAAACGAACCAATTTAAGACTTTCCAGAGGGTCTAAATTAACATTTGTATATTGGTCAATTGGTGCAAGTTTAATAGTTATGATCAATTAGGCACTTAATCATAAGATTAAAATGTTCTTTATTTCTTTACAACAACATGAAAATAGCAATTGCATTATAAAACTTGCAATAACCAATAACGCACATTTAGACTCTCAAAAATTGACTGTTGTTGTTTACATTTTTAAGTGGATATCAATCCCTATATGTATTGTGTTTATGACCTATAATATATTATAATTAAAATATTGTATATGTTGTCAATTGTTCCATATGAATTACATTTTCCTCTAAAATAGTAAATTGTCCACTTTAACCCATTAGCTGGCACTGCACTCGGATGCCCCCTTCTTTGGTATTTTACTATGTCTAATTGCCAGTTAATGTGTTCATGTTTTAAAAACAAATACTGCAATTGAACTGTTTGCCTATAGTCAATGTCACACCATGGTCTATTCCATCACCATTTATTGAGACAGCTTTTTGTGGGGGAGGGTGAACTTCTTGTATGGACTTTAGCAGCAACATGCATGTCAGATATGTAGTTCAGAGTAATTAACCTACGCCTACGGTAAAGGTTCATGTTACATTGCTAGTAGTATTATAGGTACCGATCGAGCCTTATTTTTAGGGGGGAGCAGGGGAGAGCAAGGGGGGAGCACATCATTAAAAATTCAAACATCATTAGCATATGGTACATTAACATACAGGGGGGAGCAGCGTCATTAACAGGGGGGATCAAGGGGGGAGCACGTCATTAAAAATTCATTAACATAAACATTCATTATATATTGACGTCATAATGATATGCAAGGCGCGTTTGGGCAAAACAGTCATTAAGCCGAGCTCAGCATTTTCGTCACAAAAAGAGTTAATCCTGACGCTTTTTATCACAATAGCTAGACGTTTCTATATATTTTGCCAAGCGTTGTGTTCCAAACACAGTCCGTTTCGACAACGAGTAAATATATTCTCGTATCTAATATCACCTTATACGAAACGGCTTAGACAACTAATGTAGCGACGCTTAACCTACTGGTAAAATATTATTGCCTTATGCGAAGTAATAACAAGCAGAAATATAGCTTTCTAAAACGAGAAGATCTTAAAGTTTGTCTGCATAGTAAGCGTTGTTTAGGTCTTATAGAGCAATACAAATATATGTTTGCCAAGCGATTGTATAAACATAGTTCTTACAGGGATTTAAACCTTACAAAGTTTCAAGCGTTTTTATAGATGTAGCAGAGTGGGAAAAGCAGTATTTTTTAAGCGAGATTTACAAGCATATACTGGGTGTCCCAAAAAAAAGTGACACTATAGAAATTATCCTATTGTTATAATTTGAATGCCTGAGCACTATGCTAAACCCACAAGTGCATAAACTTGGACCAGTTGGACCAGTTGGAGTAACAATAATGGTTCAATTGACTACAGAGCAACGAGTATTTGTTGTAACACAATTTACCGTAATACCGAATGTAACCGCAGTGCAATAATCGAGGAATTCAACGCTTTACGGCAGCAGCCTGAAATGATTCGAAATGTGATGCGCGCAATGCACAGGCGAACCATTCTTTGTCTCGAAAGAAATGGGGGACATGTTGAAGGGCACGGCCCATAGCTTAAACATTAATTTAATCAATTGTTGTTACGTGTAAAATAAAAAGCAAACCGTTTATTAGTGTAATCGTTTTGCTTGACTCGGGCGTTAAAATATTTGGACGAAGCGAAAACGTTTTAAAATGCTTAAATGTAAATACAATTTCATTAAATTCCCAGGTATGTAATCACGCGCGTTTAAGAGCGGTTTAAGAACAATGAGATAATTTCTATAGTGTCACTTTTTTTTGAGACACCCTGTACAAACATTGTATATAAACATTTAGCGTTTGTTAGGTAATTATGGGCAATTAAGATTTTCTAGCTTAAAGATTTGAATAAATTTAGAATATATTATTATAGGACGGGGAAATATTGTACAATGTACATACAACACACACAGAATTAATTTTTAAAACACATTTATTGATAATAATTTCTTTTACAGCGTTAGTAAGGTCTGCTCCTAAGAGCATATCGTTTAGGTGTCTTTTGTATCTTTAAAGAGTTCTCATATTTTTTGTCTGTCTTCGGGGGATAATCATTGAATCCTAAAATTGAATAATTGAATATCGAGCTATGTTAGCTTCATAACAAGCGAGCCAACCTCCATATAGAGCGAGCTTAGCTTCGAGCCGAGCTCTAAGACGTAAGGATAGGCCCGAGCCGAGCTCTAACATATAAGGATAGGCCCGAGCCAAGCTTAGCATATATCTCCGAGCCTAGTATATATACCTCCGAGCCGACTTATCTTCCTTATCTTTATCTTCCTTATCTTTATCTTCCTTATCTTTATCTTCCTTATTTTTATCTTCCTTATCTTTATCTTCCTTATCTTTATCTTCCTTATCTTTATCTTCCTTATCTTTATCTTCCTTATCTTTATCTTCCTTGTCTTTATCTTCCTTATCTTTATCTTCCTTATCTTTATCTTCCTTATCTTTATCTTCCTTATCTTTATCTTCCTTATCTTTATCATCGAGCGAGCTTAGCTCCAAATCGAGCGAGCTTTGCTCCAAATCGAGCGAGCTTTGCTCCAAATCGAGCGAGCTTTGCTCCAAATCGAGCGAGCTTTGCTCCAAATCGAGCGAGCTTTGCTCCATATCGAGCGAGCTTTGCTCCAAATCGAGCGAGCTTAGCTCCAAATCGAGCGAGCTTAGTTCCAAATCAAAGCGAGCTTAGCTCCAAATCAAAGCGAGCTTAGCTCCAAATCGAGCGATTATAGTCATAGTTATAGACTAGGCGGATATACTTGTTAACTAATCCAATTTCTATGACTTATGACTTATGACTTGTGACTTATGTCCCTGGCAGGAACCTATAGTTGCATTTTTCGCAACTGTTCCTGGTTAGGTCTAATAAACGTATAGAATTTACACTCGATAATTTCCATCTACAAAAACCCTTCAACTATTATTCAATCGAGTGAGATGCCAACAAAATTTAATATTTACCCTTAGTCGCTATATTAGTTGTCTAAGCCGTTTCGTATAAGGTGATATTAGATACGAGAATATATTTACTCGTTGTCGAAACGGACTGTGTTTGGAACACAACGCTTGGCAAAATATATAGAAACGTCTAGCTATTGTGATAAAAAGCGTCAGGATTAACTCGTTTTGTGACGAAAATGCTGAGCTCGGCTTAATGACTGTTTTGCCCAAACGCGCCTTGCATATCATTATGACGTCAATATATAATGAATGTTTATGTTAATGAATTTTTAATGACGTGCTCCCACCCTGCTCCCCCCTGTTAATGACGCTGCTCCCCCCTGTATGTTAATGTACCATATGCTAATGATGTTTGAATTTTTATTGATGTGCTCCCCCCTTGCTCCCCCCTGCTCCCCCTAAAAATAAGGCTCGATCGGTACCTATAATACTACTATTGCTGGCGTAGAATTTATTTTCGTGTCGACACTTCGATATTAGTTCAGAACGTTTGTTCAGGATGTGTTCTTTGTTTGCGTTGATTATTGCCATCTTTTCTGCCAGGCACAGGTTGCAAGTTTTTGTTCCACTAGTGTAAGGTTTAGGCGCCAGTGCTGTAGAACTAAATTTACCAGAGGGGGGCTCTCTTGACGGACGTGAAGCCGTGAAATCGTAAAAAAAATGCGTGACGTCATCGTATGATGTCATAGATGTCCACAAGTCATGACTGAGATGACTCATAGTCATAGTTAGTCATAGATCATAACTCATAATAAGTCTCATACTCTCATAACCACCTTTTGAATAGGACCTTTATGCCTGGAATAGACTTATAGACACACACACACATACCGATATACGTGACGCTCGGGGCCTCGGCGGATTAAAAAAATAAAGACTGCGAGGAATGAGTCCGCTACAACAACTTATGAATGATTTTCAAAACAGTAACGATAACATTATGTATACTATAATACTATTAGTCTACTACTAGACTACTAGCATTCTAAAACAGTAATACTAGCCTACAAAAATAACGCAATTAATCATTATCCACGTCCATCCCTAATAGGCAATTAGCATTAATAAATTGTTTTGTCTTATTTGTTCATTATCAATCGATGAAACGTCGGTTTAATGTGAACCAAGTCAATCATCTCTTATCTTCTGTGTGTTGAGTGGAGTTATGTCTAAAGTTTATATTAAACCCGATTTAGAAGTTAACGTAAAGCACAGAGACTACAAAAGAGAAGTTTCATTTAAAGTAAAAAAGTGAAAGTACACGTCTCAAGTCAACTCAAGTCATAAATTATGACTTGAGTTGAGACGCATACTCATAATCTATATATATCCATGCATGATCCATAATGCAAGTTGATGGCTCACTTGGCTCCTCGACTTTCGTGTTACACTGTTACTTTACAAAAAATCGTTGTAAAGGTGTGAGCTCTGCTTCTGTCGTCTGCTTCATTTTTCTAGTTTGCTTACTTTCAGCACACTTGTGGTGTTCCAGCCATTGTTGGACAGCTGAACTTGCCTCCCAAAATTGTACTGGCGGACCAGTGATGCTTATGAACATCAAGGAGGATAAATGAGAAACAGATATGCTAGAGCGTGACTTTGTACATACTAAGTTCATTTGTGAAAATCCCCTCTCTGCCTCTGCGCTACTAACTGGTACAATTTGAATAAACCCTTTTAGGAGCCTTTCTCCAATAAGCGAGGGAATGTTTCGAGGATCACTGAAAAATTCTCGATACGATGTAATTATACCTGTCGCGTCGATGTTGAATCTCTCGCAAAGTGACATGACATCTTGCTCACCTTTGAGCCATGGAATCTTTTCCCCCCTTGGCCATTTTTCTGGGCAGAGGGATTCAATTTGGTTTAACAATGTCTTCTCAGATGAATCGATCATCCTTCTTTGGAGGTTATCAATCAAACCCTGCAGAAATTGCTTTCGATTGAACGATTTGTATCCAGTTCGAGACTGAAATGACTTTAACTCCACGCCTTTAAACTCCACTGAGGAATCGTAAATGTTCCTAAATTCATACTTTGTTTCCAAAGAATCTTTTATCTTTTCCAGTGCGTTTATCGTCCATTGCAAGTAGTCAGATGCTTTAAGGAGCGTGGTGCAATCCTTCTGTAGTGATTCGGACAAGATTGAAAGTTGCCCAAGGCAGTCTTTCATAATAGCTACGTCTTCGACGAACTCTATCGTTTCCATACGTTTTGCTAATCCCGCATATGTTGCTTTGTGTTTGTCCTTGGACTGTGAAAGTGTGTAGAAATGCTTGTATAGTGCAGGATAATTTCTCCAAAAAGATTCCACCGCACGGGACGAAGATGCAACCCATCTTGTTGTCAAAATTTTGTCTACTTTGCACAGCTGGACATACAGTTCAGCAGCAATATTTTTCAGCTCTCTTTGCAGTTTTGCTGACTGAGAATAAATCTTACCAAAGAAATCTTCAATAGGTTGGGTACCAGCAACAGCTGTTATTGTATCTGATATTCTAATCTGTGATTGAGACAATGCCACAAAACAATTTGCGGATACTTCGACTTGAGTAACGTCGCGACTCCTTTGATTGCCCCCGTCATCACTGATGCGCCATCACTGGTAAATGCAATAAAATGTTTGGCCAAGTATTCGTCATTAATTCCGTTACTTTTCAGCGAATCTAAAAGTGATTCAAAAATTGAATTTGCATCTTGACCCCCTAGTTCAATGATACTTAGAAAAATGTTAACAGCGAAACCGTTTATGATCGACCTCACATACACAACCAGGCAAGAATCCTTTGCATTTGAGGTAGCTTCGTCAATTATAATGGCGATCTTTTTGTTATTTTTGGTAATTTCCTTGATAAGATCTTTGCGCATTGTAGTTGCAATTATGTCAATCATTTCTGTACATGACCACCTTGAGTGTAGAGTTACCCCGAGACTTATTCCATTTTTCTGCTGAAGCTTTACCAGATTCTCATAGTCTGAGTATGGCCTGTTTTCTTTAGCAACATAGTAGGCAGTTCTGAGGCATTTTTCAGTAGCTGATTGATGTTGTGCAACAGACAAGCCAGTTGAGCTCTGGATTTTGTCGTTCTTTGAGAATGTTGGCTGCAGTTACGTGTGCATTACTTTTTGCATGCTTGGTGATTTTTTTTCGTAAGTACTTTTGTGCTGCTGACGTTTCACGACTCTTCGTTTTGCATGGAAAAACAGTACACTCTATCCATTCTTTACTTATATGGCTTCGTTGTTTAGCATGCAGTCCAAGAGTGTTAACGTTTCTACATTCGCGACAACCAATCTTTCCATTTGAAAAAATAATCCAGGGGTATGCACTAGTAAATGAATATTGTTGCTTAACAGACCAACATGAAGGTGCAATAGAATGAATAGATCGAGATGAATGTTCACAAGAATTCGGAATTTCATTGGAGGCATTAAGGTTAATAGCGTTTAGCAAACCAACATAACTGGATTCCCTCAAATCGTTTTCCATAGTTTCTAGGTTTCCATCAAATTTCCTGTGGTCATTCTCCGTTTCGGAGCTGTCGCTCTCGTTGGTTTCGATCATTTCAATATCTTCGCCTGTTCCCGTAGCTAATGAAGCATGAGAAACATCGGAATTTATTTCATTTATCTGCTTGTTGGAGTCGTTGGTTTGTTGCGAGACACAATTGTCAGTTTGTAGATCTATATCTTCATTTGAATCTTCAAGAGGGTTTTCTTTACTTTTCTTCGCCTTTGGCATAAAGAAGTCCAACAGAGATGCATGTTTTACTTTTTTAGACATTTTTAAGATTTCTTTCGCGACAGTATTAAATTTATGCACATACTACCCTCCGTAAAATTATGTAAATATTTGTAAATATTTGTTGGCTGCCTGCGCCCGCGCTACTCAAAGCAGCTCTCGCGCTGGAAGTACTTAGTGTAAGTTTTACCCTAAGTCATTCCGTTTGGAAAATACAGAGCATAAATGCATAATTATATTTATATGAAACATTGAAACAAGATAAAGTATCGATTTATTAAGGACGCTATTTTAGTAATTTTGATTCTACTTCATGAAAAAGTAGTCAAGTTTTGTTTAATAGTGTTCTTAATAAATTATCGATTTTCTAAAGAAGAAGGGGGGCTCAGCCCCCCAGAGCTTGAAGAAGGGGGGCTCCGCCCCCAAGCGCCCCCCGAATTCTACAGCACTGGGTTTAGCTCGTTTTATAATGGACCATTCAATTTTGTAGCTGCAATCCTTTTATTTTAAGTTCCATACGAATTTTGAGAGCGCTGTCTTATTTCCATACTTTTTGTTTCTAAGTGAAAGTGTATGGTTATTAAATCTCGTTTTGAATTCAGACTCTGCCATGCCAATGTATATCTTCGGGTCTTTATCTGGTTGAGTAACTTTCGCTTGATATATGACGTTGGATGCTCGACATTGTCCATCCAATGGGCAGTCGGTTTTCTTTCTACAATTGCACCCGGGACTGTTCATTTGTGTGTCATACTGTTCAGTATTTTCCTATTGTATCCTTTAATCACACTGGTCATGTTGTTCATGCAACCGTAGCTGATCCTTGTAGATCTATATATAGATTTCTTCCATTGTGCACATGCATTTTTTTCTTTGCATTTTTGTTTATTCTATTGTAAGTTATAATTTAAGAGTATTGCACGTGTCTATGCCTTACTCATAGAAGGGCAAAAATAGTTTCTAGAAGAGCAAATTTGCGAATTGCGCCAGGCATTCTCGATTCCAGCTACTTCCCAGGCTTCTCACTCCAGCGCACCAAGCATTGCGGAAATGAATTGAAAGGCCAGGAATTTGGCTATGAAAAAGCTATGTACATTTACATAAATCAACTTTTACATATTATTTGTAAGAATCATGAGTGATCATGTTGTGGAACAGATGTAATATTTTGTAAGTTATATAGTACAAAGTATACATAATCTGCTTTCATAAGACATATATAGTTAAACATCTGTTTCAGCAGTTATTAGTTTGCAGTTTTGGAAAACAACTTGAGAGGTCCTGAGAGGGCGAGACTGCCAAATGAAACTTTGTCAATCAATTTCAAAATATATTTAAATTATACAATAAGCAATAAGCGCGTTTCAGCAATAAGGAAACTGTTATAAGCAATAAGGCCCGAGCAATAAGCGCGTTTCATCCGAACACAGACTAAAACTAGTCATTAAAAAACTCAACTTATCAAAATCTATTTATACTGGATAGTTCTATGAGTTCCAAATTACTGTTCTTCCTAGAAGTCCAGCAAAGACCAAATGCGTGTATACGTGTGGTGTTCACAGTCACAGTAACCAATGCATATATGATATGAAAAATATCACAATTCTAAAGTCAAGATGCATAGATACAATTTCCTTTCAAAGTCAAAAGTTTAGGACTTAATTGTCAGTCTAGGGTCGGACTCTTCCACATATTTTCATGCCTTTAATAACTTTCATACCCTCAGTACGTAGAATCTTGTTTTTCCAGAAAAAGATCAAGCAATTAAATGTACCATTCATTGAGCCTATGCTTTTAGCCCAGGTACCTACAAGGCCTGCATCGTGATCCAAAGTAGATGTTTTCTCTTTCGAGTTTATCTTTAGTCAAATGAAGACAAATAATGGAATGTATTACACCACAAAACAAGCGACTGCTAGCAAGCAACTCGATATAATTTTCATCACAGGTAATACCCCGTTGTGTCTACGACTTTTCTTGGCGACTGTAAACAGTTTGTAATTGATGAACAACATTGGAGGAGCGAGAATAACGAGAAAAATTAGAACACCAACTTCGAAGAAAATTACGAAGTTTACAATCATCAGCAGTAAAACGAGTTCGACAATAATAAGTGTTGCAAGAAGAATTAACAGTCTTCCCTTCGTTACCGATGTTCGATGATAGATAGGATAAGATGTCGCCAAATATCGATCAAAATTCATGACCAAAAGAGCGAGTAAAGATAAACCAAGGAAAATAGTTGATACCTTATAGGAAATATTCGCCCAGCTAGCATCTACTACATTTCCAGTCAACCATAACATCGCCGTATAAGCCGTCATTGGATGATTAGTTAAGACCAGAAGCAAATCGAAACAGGACAAAACCATGATCATGAAATGACACAATTTCTTTCGAAGTTGCGCACATCTCCAAAAACTGAGTATGACCAAGGAATTTAAACATATTCCTGAGAAAAAGAACAGTACGTTCACAGCAAACAGGAATATCAGGTTGATGAAATATCTGAACTCCATCATTAAGCGACCTCTTCTGAAGAATTGAACATAACAAGTATAGACAGCAGATGATATTGTTGGAATGACATTCTTGAAGTACACTTAAAAATATTTATAAATAATTTATTACCATTGAACCACTTTCACGAAAATGTTGTATTAAATACTATAGCTACAAATTTGTCGTTTTATACTTGATAACTCTATCAGTCCTGAACTGTTCTTTCTTGAGGTCCAGTAAAAACCATTCATTAAAACCAGAGAGTACTCGATTTAAAATTACTATAATTTAAAACCAAATATCCGCCATATTGAAACGTCATTGTTGACATTGCAACGGCAGTAATGGATGTCGTTTGAATAATTTCAATATTTTCAGTTATTGTTTTAATACAAGTCAGACTCTCTGCGTTTTTCAACAAATTATAATTTCTGAATCGGAGATACTCTTTCTTTTTAAAAAGCTGTATGGATCCACCTTAATCAAAGAGTAAAGCTGTAGCGAGCCACCTTAATCAAAGAGAAAAGCTGCAGCGAGCCACATTAACCAAAGAGTAAAGCTGTAGGGAGCCACCTTAACCAAAGAGTATTTTAGTGACACGTATTAGGCAGCTGCTATAGTTTCTCAAGTTCATCAGGGCGATGTTATAGCCACGTTTGATTGTTACTCACTATATATAAATCTATTCTCTTCCGTTCTTCACGCTTCGAAGCCAAATATATTTTTTCTGTTCTTTGTTTTTTCTTTTCTTGCTTTATTTTTGCTTTGTTCAGCATGGTCACCCTAGGAATGGACTCTTCCACATATTTACATGCCTTTCATAACTTTCATTCCCTCAGTCCTTCCTTGTTTTTCAAGGGAAAGGTCAAGCAGTTAAATGTACCATTCATTGAGCCTATGGTTTTAGCCCAGATTGCTACAAGGTCTGCATCATCCAAAGTAAATGTTTTCTTTTTCGATTTTATCCTTAGTCCAATGTAGACAAATGATGGAATGGATAACACCACAAAACAAGCGACTGCCAGGAAGCAATTCAATACATTTTTCAAAGAAAACGTCTTTTTCATTTCGGGTAATATTCTTTTGTCTCCACGACTTTTCTTGGCGATTGTAAAAAGTTTGTAGTTGATGAACAACATTGGAGGAGCGAAAATAACGAAAAAAATTAGAACAGCAACTTGGTAGGGAATTATAAGGTTTAGAAACAACAGCAGTGAAACGAAATCGACAAAAATTAGTAATGCAAAAATTTTTCGCTTCGATATCGAATTTCCATGAAATACAGGTTAAGATGTCGGTAAATATCCATCAAAATTCATGACCAAAAGAGCGAGTAAAGAAAAAGCAATGAAAATAGTTGATAGGTTTTTGGAAATATTCACCCAGCTAGCATCTACTACATTTCCAGTCAACCACAACATCGCGATAACAACGGCCGTTGGAATTTAAACATATTCCTGAGAAAAAGAATAGTACGTTCACAGCAAATAGGAATATCACGATGATAAAATAATTGAAAGCCATTGTCAAGCGACTTCTTGTGAAGAACTGAACATAGGAAGTATAGACAGCAGATAATATTGTTGAAATAACATTACTAAAATACATATTGTTGTGGCTAAATTGCACAACAGTGTGTTTAGACATTGTCTTTATCTAAAATGATTTATTAAACACTGCCTTTCAAAAGATGTCTTTGTGTACACGTTGATGCGTTGAAGAATTACGTTCAGGTGGATACCTACTGTTTTTCAAATGTGGAAATTTACGATTTAGACTAGAAATATATCCATGCAGTAACCCCTCGCCACAGCTAAACAACGACAGTTCCCAAACATTACTACGCTTTTTCGTCGCAAAATCTGCTATGCAAAGGATGATTTGCTCGAAACCAGAATAGACTTTGTCAGAATAGGATCGTGAAGGGGTAAACGGAGACTACAAGAGCTGGGATTTATTTATTCTTTAACTGGAAAAACGGCAGTTGCACCAGCATTTTTTATGCTGGAAATGGGATTCGCTATATCAGTGACCGAGTCGGATATCTGGATTTCAGACAAAATTTTGGCTTGGAAAATAGAATTCGGAATCCCCCCCCTCTCTCTCTCTTCGCGATGCACTCAAAGGTTTTCTCCTTATGAATGTACTACCAGACGTAAATACTAAGTATTTCCGTTCAGCTCAAATGTGCGATGGAAATTTTAATCATAGTACTATAATAGCTTGGAAGAAAAACTGGAAGGAAATTAAGGATTTTTGAAAGGATAGAAAATGGAAATTTGTTTCAAGCAGTGGGAGCACTGTAGTCATGGCAACACGATCAATAAGATAAATTTTTTTCGTGTTTTTGTATATAATTTTATATTTAATGTATTTCAACTAAAGTACCAAGAATTGATTAGTAAGGATTTGCGAAATGTGCGGGGCCTTCTAGCGCGCCTTAGTTCGCCCGTAAATTTCACGCTCGCCTCTGGAAGGGCAGAAACTAGGCTATAGCTTTTTCATCCCTTTTTATGGTTTTTCTTTTTATTTAGAAGTTTTTGTCAATTCCATGTTGTGGTACAGATGTAATATTTTGTAAGTTATATACAAAGAATATACAATCTAGTTTCATAAGACATGCGCGAAGTGTCTTGGGGCCAGAGTGCTCAAACGACCACAAGGGAAGTGAGCTTTTTGCATTATAGCTTATAGCCACCAATTAACCTCACAGAGTGCTCAACAACACAAAGTGAAGGAGCATATATAGTCAAATCTGCAGACATGCATGTTTTGCCGTTCAACGGCTCGTCAGTGCAGCTTGTAACGCAGTCTAGATGCGAGTGACTTCGTATTTATACACCATACTCTTGCCCTCACCAAGCGCATGTGGTACAATACTCAGACACATGCGCATCCAGACATGCGTGAAGTGTCTTGGGGCCAGAGTGCTCAAACGACCACAAGGGAAGTGAGCTTTTTGCATTATAGCTTATAGCCACCAATTAACCTCACAGAGTGCTCAACAACACAAAGTGAAGGAGCATATATAGTCAAATCTGCAGACATGCATGTTTCGCCGTTCAACGGCTCGTCAGTGCAGCTTGTAACGCAGTCTAGATGCGAGTGACTTCGTATTTATACACCATACTCTTGCCCGCACCAAGCGCATGTGGTACAATACTCAGACACATGCGCATCCAGACATGCGTGAAGTGTCTTGGGGCCAGAGTGCTCAAACGACCACAAGGGAAGTGAGCTTTTTGCATATATATATAGTTAAACATCTGTTTCAGCAGTTATTAGTTTGCAGTTTGAGAAAACAACTTGAGAGGTCCTGAGAGGGCGAGACATGTAAATTGAAGTTTCTCAGACATTTCAAAATATATGTAAATTATACACCAGAGGAAAACAGATGGCCCATGCACAAAGCACGTTTCATCCTAGCACAGAGTTAGGCGCCGTTTGCACGGCACCAGAGAAATTATTGTCCGGATAAAAATTTGTATTCATCGTTGCGTTTACACGGTACCGGACAAAAATGTGTCCACATTGGCTTCCTGTTTACACGGGATCAGATAAATTCCTCATAAAGACATAATGCCTATAATTAGGGTCGGTATTTGTTCGGCAGATGTTCGGAAACTATATCGGATATTGTTGGAACTATATCGGATATATAATATGTACAAACCGCGCAATTCTCTGATTTGATATAGGCCGAACTGCAAGGTTTGTATATGACTTCTAAAATGACTCGTTTTGTACGCTCACTGGCGTTGGAATTTTGAAGATTGATGTTATCTACGCTGTAAAAATTGAAGGAGAAAATTTGAGCAAGTCTACAGGGTGAGTCAGAAAAAAGTGATGCCTTTGAAATTTAATACAATAGTGAACCTTTTGAAATTGAACTTCATATTTGCATTTTCTTTCAAAGAATCTATTGTACCCTATTGTATTTAATTTCAAAGGCATCACTTTTTTCTGACTCACCCTGTACAGGGTGTCTCAAAAAAACCCAAAATCATTGAAATAACGTATTGTTCGAATTTCAATGCCGTAACACAAAGGATTTTGACAGGGTGATTAATTTGTTTTAAAAAATTAAAATATCTTTGTAAAGTGAACGTTTGTTTGCTCATGGGAATTTAAAAATGCTTCGTAAATTGTAAAAGAAATTACGGATTAACAAAAATGAGAACATTACAAATTATTCCTGTCATCACTTCGAGAGAAATGGTTCAACTAACCCCCGAACAAAGAGTTTTTGTCGTGTTAAATTATACGAGAACACAAAGTACGACACAAGTGCGAAACGCTTTTCGAGAAAGGTTCCCAAATCGCAATCCACCTGCGGCAAGCACAATTTTGGAAAACGTAAGGAAATACGACAACTCCGGAACCAGTCTAAACCTCAATAAAGGCAATTCCGGCAGAAGAAGAACTACTCGAACTGCAGAAAACATTGACGCTGTTAGGGATCTACTGCAGGAAAACCCTCACATGAGTGCTCGTCGCAACCCTATTCAAATTTCTCGTGCAAGCTTTAACCGCATAACAAGGCAGGACATAAAATGGCACCCATATCGAATGCATGTACGACACGAATTGTTGCCAGCCGACTTTGCCCGTCGAGTACGCTTTTCCGTTTGGCTTAACGAACGCTGCCGCCGAGAAAATTTCTTGGATAGTTTCCTATCGGAGACGAAGCATCATTTGTAATGAATGGCGAAGTCAACACCCAAAACGTACGACAGTATGCGCCTAAAGGACACCCGCCTGCGTTTAATTTTGAAAGGAGCCATTCTCGTGTGCATCTGACGGTCTGGGCAGCGCTTTGTGGTAACGGAATGATTTTTGGGCCTTACTTTTTCGAACAGAATGTAAACGGAATCGCCTATCTCCGAATGTTCAATGAATTTGTCTTCCCACAACTAGCTGAACGTTTTAATAATCAGCATTGGGAGGGAATGTTTCGGGGTCTATGGTGGGCTCAAGACGGCGCGCCTGCACATCGCCTGATCGCAGTCAGAGATCGGCTGAATGCTGTGTTTGGGAACAACCGTGTCATTGGGCTGGGTCATAATGTTGAATGGCCACCTCGGTCACCGGACTTGACACCATGCGACTTCTTTTTGTGGGGGTATATTAAAGATAAGGTATTCTCAAGTCCACCGCGCGATATTGACGAGTTGCGCCAAAAAATCATCCGAGAATTTAACGCTTTGCGAGAGCAGCCTGCCTTCGTTACACGGGCAGTTCGAGATATGCACAGGCGAACAATGCTTTGTGTTGCAAGAGAAGGGGGACACGTCGAAGGTCACGGCGCTTGATGATTTTGTAAATAATTGTTAATGTGTAAATAATTGCGCTTGGAAAAACTGTAAATACTATCTAAACTGTCAATAATATAAATTTGTTTGCTTATAAGTACATATTGATTAACAGCCACTAAAAGGGCTAGCATAATTTCTTGCATAAGATTTGATTCCAGTTTTAATATGCATTCGTGGGTTTAGTACTTTATGCCTGACATAACAAGTTTACGCTGAGTATTACCATTCATTATAGCAGTTATGTCAATCTTTTATGCACTCGTGGGATTAACTTAGTGCTAGGGCATTGAAATTCGAACAATACGTCAATTTCAATGGTTTTGGGTTTTTTTGAGACACCCTGTATATCAAATATATAGATCCGCTACGGGTCATGAGTTTCCTTTGTATTTTGCTTATGAATAATTAATGATTTTAGAAACATATATATAGTTTAATCTTAAAATAAAATAAAGTTATCGCGACACAGTGTTTCACGCTTTAAGCCGGTTTTCCACTTGCGATTTTTTCGCGCGAAGCGAATTTTTCTTTTGTCTTTATCCAATTAGTTCCACATGGTTCCAGTTGAGAGACCAAAGACAAATGAAAAATTCGCTTCGCACGAAAAAATTCGCAAGTGGAAAACCGGCATTACAGCGATCCTCAGGCGATTGTTTGCTCGTTTAAATGATGTGATCACATATTATATAACATATTATATACTATATATGTAATATATACAAACCGCGCGAGAGGTCTTTATCTGATTTAAAATATCGAGGCGCAGCCGAGTGTTTTAGATCTGATAAAGGCCGAACTGTAAGGTTTGTATATGACTTCTAAAATGACTCGTTTTGTACGCTCACTGGCGTTGGAATTTTGAAGATTGATGTTATCTACGCTGTAAAAATTGAAGGAGAAAATTTGAGCAAGTCTATATCAAATATATAGATCCGCTACGGGTCATGAGCTTCCTTTGTATTTTGCTTATAAATAATTAATGAATTTTAGAAATATATATATAATCTTATTTTTTCCATTATTAAAATACTTTTTTTTTCATTCCATTTTTGTTTTGTTCTTGAAATATTTTCTGACTAGTTTTGTCCATAAATTTTTTTCAATTTTGTTCAAGTTGGTAACACATATTACCATGACCAGTGTTGTAGGTTTAACTGTTTTCAGAAGACAATCATATAAGTTTTGTGTTCACATTCACTATGACTGCGGTATTGTAAGATAGACCACGAGAAGTCAGTGCAGGGAAAAATCCAAATTGTGAGGTCGAGATGCATACATAGAAATATATTTGAAAGTCAAACTTTTGCGGCAGAAGACTTCCTTGTTACACTTGGATTGGACTCTACGACATATTTTCATGCCTTTAATAACTTTCATTCCCTCGGTAGGTAAAATCTTGTTTTTCCAGAAAATGATCAAGCAGTTAAATGTACCATTCATATATAGTTAAACATCTGTTTCGGCAGTTATTAGTTTGCAGTTTCGGAAAACAACTTGAGAGGTCCTGAGAGGGCGAGACTGATAAATGAAAGTTTGTCAATCAATTTCAAAATATATTTAAATTATACACTAGAGAGAATAGGTGGCCCAAGCAATAAGCGCGTTTCATCCGAACACAGACTAAAACTGATCATAAAAAAACTCAACTTATCTAAATATATTTATACTGGATAGTTCTATGAGTTGCAAATTACTGTTCTTCCTAGAGGTCCAGTAAAGACCAAATGCGTGTATACGTGCAGTGTTCACAGTCACAGTAACCAATGTATATATGATATGGAAAATATCACAATTATAAAGTCAAGAATGCATGCATTGAATTTCCTTTCAAAATCAAAAGTTGCATGAAGACTTAATTGTCAGTCTAGGATCGCACACTTCGACATATTTTCATGCCTTTAATAACTTTCATTCTCTCGGTACATAAAATATTGTTTTTCCAGTAAAAGATCAAGCAGTTAAATGTACCAGGCCTGCATCATTATCAAAAGTAAATGTTGTCTTATTCGAGTTTAATTATCTTTAGTCCAATGTACACAAACGATGGAATGCATAACACCACAAAACAAGCGACTGCTAGCAAGCAACTCGATATATTATTCAAAGAAAACGTCTTTTTCAACTCGGGTGATATTCCGTTGTGTCTACGACTTTTTTTGGCGATTGTAAACAGTTTGTAGTTGATGAACAACATTGGAGCGAAAATAATGAGAAAAATCAGAACAGCAACGTGGTGGGAAAATCCAAAATGAATTCGACAATAATTAGTATTGCAAGAAGAGTTAAAAGTTTTCCCTTCGTTACCGATGTTCGATGATAGATAGGATAAGATGTCGCCAAATATCCATCAAAATTCATGACCAAAAGAGCGAGTAAAGAAAAACCAAGGAAAATAGTTGATACCTTATAGGAAATATTCGCCCAGCTAGCATCTACTACATTTCCAGTCAATCATAACATCGCGACAATAGCCGCCATTGAATGATTGGTTAAGACCAGAAGCAAATCGAAACAGGACAAAACCATGATCATGAAATGACACAATTTCTTTCGAAGTTGGGAACATCTCCAGAAACTGAGTATGACCAAGGAATTTAAATATATTCCTGAGAAAAAGAACAGTAGGTTCACAGCAAACAGGAATATCAGGTTGATGAAATATCTTTATTATATAGATACTGATATTTAAGTATAGCTTTATTCATGTGAAAAGCCATTTCAAGATTTGTTCTAAACCGACAGCAACCAATCAGAAACGTGAAACGATTTTTTCACACGTTCGAAAAACGTTTCGTCCAATCAGCGTCATTGTGTGTTTACGCACGAGCAAATTCGCTCACGGCCTGCAAATTGGCCTGCAATATTTACGCTAGGAGCCAAGTATTTATTGTTTGCCGCATTTTTCTGTTTTTCTTCACAATGTCCAATGTTGAAGAAAGGTTTGAAACGCTCGACAAACCTATTGAAGATTACATTCTTGAGCAAGAAAACAAAAACACCCGTGCCAAAACTGAAAGAGATGTAAGGTTGCTCATTGCCTTTTTGAGACAAAAACATGAGCCACGAAATCCAGAAGAATTGCCTCCTGAAGAGTTAAATGGTTATCTATCTGAGTTTATCTATAGTGTAAAAAGAAAGGACGGCGAAGACTACGAACCTTCTAGCCTTCGAGGATTTATATCGAGCTTTCATCGACACTTAAAGGAGCGTAAATATACCGCGAATATTATTGAAAACATTGCATTTGAACAAACACGAAAATCTCTCCAAGCACGATGTAAAAAATTAAAGAAAGAAGGCAAAGGGAACAAACCAAATGCTGCTCAAGCCTTGACTGATAACGAGATAAACACTCTGTACGAACAGAATCTGCTCGGAATTTCAAATGCTGAGGCGCTTCTGAACACACTGTGGTTGTTTAACTCACTGCACTTTGGTCTGCGAGGTTGTGACGAGCACAGACAAATGTTGGGGAGATGTTAAATTAATGGCGGCAGCAGACGGAACGGAGTATCTGGAATATTCAGAGCGTCAAACGAAAACGAGAACAGGCGCGGAACCTCGCAATATAAGACCCGTAAAGCCAAAAGCATTCGCATTACCGAACAGCTCACGCGACAGAGATCCAGTCGTAGTTTACAAAACGTATTGCGAGAAGAGACCAGACTCCATGAGTAAACCTGAAGCCCCGTTCTACCTTGGCATAAATCACATCAAAACTCCATCATCCAGTAAAAGTTGGTTTAAAGCAAATGCTATGGGAGTAAACAAACTCAACAGTTTGATGAAGAACATGGCAACGAAAGCAGGGCTAAACTGTCAGCGACTTACCAACCACAGTGCTCGCAAAACAATGGTCCAAAACTAAACGACAACGACGTTCCTCCTACTCATATCATGCAGCTATCGGGTCACAAAACATTCAAAGCATCAACAACTACAGCCACGTTTCTGAACAACAGCAGAAAACCATGTCCAGAATTTTGAGTGGCTCATCATCGACAAAACCTGTAGTTCTTGACTGTACGAGCCAAAACAACAAACGAGTCTTAGCTCAAGGTGAAACAATGTCGTGCAGCAGTTATCAATCAGTCTCAGGATTACCATCATCAAGTAATCCTATATCTGCAGCTACAGGCCTCTTCAGTGGAGCTGTGATTAACGGAGGTCACTTCAATATTAATATTAATACCGTCAACAAGTCTCCCACAACAACAGTATCCGAAACAAAACGGCATTCGTTTAAACGTATTAAAATACTTGACTCGTCGGACGAAGATAGTCCTCCTTTGTTCATAGATTAAAAATTATAGATATATTAAATACTGTTAACTACTTCCTTTATTTTGAAATCTGGTAAAAGTTCTAAAAGTTTGTTTCCTGTTAATATAAAAAAAAGAACGATTCTTGTTTATAATTAGAACTTTGCTTGTTAATATATTTTAAAGTTTGTAAAATGTTTGCATGCATGATAACGCTATAAATGATAAAATAAAGTGCCATTTTAAGACCGTTTTGAATAGAAAATCTCTATGTATCTATAAAATAAACAAATTTGTTAATGGGAAGTGCTTTTGTATGGTATTTACGCACTTGTTAATTTGTTTTCGCAAAACTCACTCGCTCGTTGCACTCGCTCGTTCGTTTTGCGAAAACAAATTAACGCGTGCGTAAATACCATACGTCAGCACTTCCCATTAAGAAATCTCTATGTTATTTATGTTGTCGGGGACGCGCGTCTTCCAAAAGAGTATATATTTCATAGCAATTTTAACGATTTTTAAAATCTCACTAATATATACGCAAACGTCTTCAGACGTTGTATACCTATACTAATTCTGAGGTTCATTTCTTCATTTGGGCACCTTTTAACACTTGTCCCCAGTCGTCTCATCAACTTCGGAATTAGAGCTAATAGGTCTAAACTTTAAGCAAGATGGGGGCGTCTATTAGAGAGGGGCATTTATTCTTAGACAAGACAATTTTACGATTCTTAAACAACACTTTCTCCAGCCGTTTGCAGGGTCACAAAAAGTCAAAACTTCAATTTTCATAGCTCATGATTATACATGCATTATATTTATGTTCCAACACCTATTACACAATGATTATGCAGCGAGTTCTTCTGAAAAATTGAACACAAAATATCACCGTCGCGTTTATAAGCCTAACACTTCAATTAGAATTCACTGAATTTACTCTTTTAAGTTTTAAAGTACAGTGACATATCTAAATAGCGCATTGTCATGAGACACTTTTCATAAAAAGTCTCATTAAATGTTTCCTAAGCTAAATATGTTGCCTTTGTGTCTTGATGTGTTGATATAGTTTCCATATTTATATGTTCATGAAGTTTCTATACTAATGCAAGTATGGAACACGATCGTAATTACTTGTTTGAGCTCCGCGGCGCTCAGGGTGGTGCTTATTCGAGGCAGTGACTCTTTAAAAATTATTCTACTTGTATCTGCTTTCACAACGGATTGCGCATTTCCAAACTTCTGGAAAGAGAGAGTCAAACGACATAGCATTCAAATATACTCACTTTGAACATAACAATGATGTAGTACAAGATAATAAATGTCCGAGGCTGATGAAAGATTGAGATGTACTGTAGTTGTTTTCAGGTAGAACAATTCCGTCTAACGGTGCTTCGATAAGCGCCGTGTGTTGACTGTGAAGTGCTGCGCTTATTCGATGTTGCCGCTCTTTGATATTTTCGCTCTCACAGGTGGCGCATATTCGAGGTCGGCGCTCAATCGAGTAAATACGGTATCAGAAGAAATATATGTCAAGTGTATGGAAGCTAGATAACGCGTGTTTGACGGCATATTGGATATTGCATGGCAACCAATGTTTATTTATTTTGAGTTTGTTTTAAATTTTAGAATATAATCCAAATAACTAATTCGCATACGGGCGAAGATGCATCATTAAATAATGATAAATAGTCTCGTCTAGGAATGAAATATACAGACCAGCATAATACTTCATATAGTGTTTAGGGGGGAAGGGTGGGGAGGGTATACGAAGGCCATTTAGCTTAAACGGTGGATAAGCCAAAATTAAATAACACTTTCACACATTTTGTGAATGGCTGAGCTTAAATCTCATGCACTTAATATGTAGTTGCAAACATAATTGTTCTATTCAAGTTGAAATATTTTAGTTTGGTTGTTCGATGAATGTATATAGACTTATCACCGGATAGGTTTCGGGAGGTAGTTTCGGGAGGTATTAGTTTACAGTCTTGAGAGGACGAGACATGTAAATTAAAGTTGTCAATCAATTTCATAATATATTTTAATTATACACCAGAGAGAACAGGTGGCCCAAGTAATAAGCACCTTTTATCCGACCAGAGACTAAAACTCATTAAAAAACTCAACTTACCTAACTTTATCTATACAGGGTGGTTCTATCAGTCCTAAACTGTTATTCCTAGAGATCTAGAAGGGTCACCCTTAATTGATCTTGTGTTACTACAAGAGGAAACATAAGGCAAACTAACTTTACTTATACTCATGGATAGCTCTATCAGTTCCAAACCATTCTCGCTGGAGGTTCAGCAAGGACGGTCATTTATTGCTCCAGTGCAATTACTACAGAAAGAACCCTAAGCTAAATTACCTTTATTTCTAGTCCAATGTAGACAAACGATGGAATGGATAACACCACAAAACAAGCGACTGCTAGCAAGCAACTCGATTTATTATATGCACAAGCTCTGGATATGAGGTATTCTGCAATCTGATTGGTTCTCTACTAGCAAGATATTAGCTCATATTCTGCTAGTAGAGAAAAGTAGAAAAATGGCTGGCAGATTTGGACAATTATAAATGAAGAGGAAATTCAAGTTTTACTTGAAAAAAGTAAATATCCAGATCCAGAGCTTGTGTACAGTACTGCCTAGAAGTAAGTTAACACTGCGGTTCG
This sequence comes from Trachythela sp. YZ-2020, assembly GCA_016169945.1. NCBI lineage: Eukaryota > Metazoa > Cnidaria > Anthozoa > Malacalcyonacea > Clavulariidae > Trachythela > Trachythela sp. YZ-2020. Next base: position 2,724,583 of record JADLSH010000121.1, on the reverse strand, counting down.
GTTGCGGTTCGTGCGGTTAGCGGGTGCCGTGCGTGCGGTTAGCGGGTGCCATGCGTGCGGTTTGCGGTTGCGGTTCGTGCGGTAATCACACGTCAAACAGAAAAACCACTGCGTCGTGTTCCGACGGTTTCCGATACAACTGTTATTATGCGGCAAACGGACTTGTTTCTATATGGATTAATTTGTTTACTAAATTACTACTTTCTCTAATAAACTGTATAACATACACAACTGATATGAATTTATATTATGAATATAAACAGAATGAGGTGTTAAGGAAAAATATAAACTCAGATAAACAAATGTGTCACCAATACAAACCCTACGGGTTTGCCGCATGATATTTGCGTGTTAGTAAACAAGAAACCGTAATGTGATAAGCGACACTTTTATAAATCTATTCAATCGCTTTGCTATAAAATATGACGCAACGGTTGATAAAATGACAAGCTTGTTGCACGTTGTCGACAGACTTGCTACCGAGTACGAGCTTGTTAAGCCAACAACTTGTGAACAAGATGTGAGATTTTTACATGCGTAAATAAACCTGGTAACTTTTTGTCATACGCGTATCAGTTTAAAAGCCTGTAGAAAAGGGTTTATATAGCATGCAGCAAATTCCGAAGTCAACAACGCATTAATTTATAAAAAATATTTAACTATTATTGTAAGCGCATACCTTTACGTTTGCAAGTCAGATTTTGTCGCATCTTTCCGTGTATTGTAGTTACGTGTATATGTAACAGAGAGCTGGGCTTATGCGACACAAACTCCCAAAGTTATACACATAACATACGATAATAAAGAATCGAATTTTGATAATTTAAGTCAAGTTAAGCTTTAATAGTTAAATGATGGATTTAGCTAAAATTATTTGACCTCACAGATTTGTTATGGTAGTCAAATATATAAATATTTCTATTTACTTACTCTAGTGTGTCCAATGTGTATCAAATCCATCAATAATCTTTCTTGTATTAAGAAAAGCCTGTATCAAACTCGGGTCTCAATCTCAGATCTCTCACTTCGCTTATATAAAGCTTTCCCGCACAATGTTTGCTTTGATTTTGCTAGCAAATCCCATCGAAAAATACAGCGTGCATGTTCTTTCAATTATACTGACAAATTTTCGTTTTGTAATCTGCATACTGTTTACAAGTTCTCATCCCACGTCCCGGAAATATCAAAATACTCATTAGCGCGCCGGGCAACGCCGGTGAATAGATAGCTTTAAGTTTGTATTTATTCTGAACGCATCAGTATATCACTGAGAGATTTATGGATCGAATATCTCTGCATTGGGGACTATAATTTCTTCAACGAGTCTTTCCCATTGGGGACTAGCCTCCGGAAAAGATACGTGTTATTGTATATGACATCATCGCTTCAATAGTTAAAAGCAAGTCTAGAGGTATGAATATTTGCCATATATATTATCGTTGATTACTCTGAATTGTAACTCGCAGTGATATATAGAACATATCATATGGAGATAGACAATACTCACAATTATATATCCTTGCGCTACGTATACGCTAACCCGAATCATAGTTAATAGAGAATTTAACTATGCCCGAATAACAACTTCGTATTTGTATTACATGCGGCAGCCATTCTTAGCAGTGTTTATTGAACTACCATATATGTCATCGTCTGCAATACTATATACAGTATCTAACTCGCATTTTCAAGATATACAAATTACAGTTAACGGCTGAGATACGTACTCAATCATATATATATACGCCGCTACTACGCTTGCTCACTCAAACAAACATAATATTGTCTGTCAGTCTATTTACAAATATTTTAATTGACTCTCTACATAACAGGTATATGTCAATATTGTAAGAATTATTTCTTCAAGAGTCAGCTTACATTGCATTGTGAAACAAGCTGCATTACTTTTGCATGTCCGTCTAGATCAGAACTTTGCCAAACAGTATTCCATTGACCCAGACAGCATTCCAGAATTTTTTTTACCAAATTTACAGACTAGTATTGGGAAATTTGTGTGTTCAATAAGCGATTTGTGTGGTAAAATTGTGCAATACGTTAGCTACGTTAAAAGACTTGCTTCGTCAAAACACACTATTAAGCTTTATAAACAAATACGACCATTTACTAAACTTTTAGGCTGGTTGCAATATACATGAAATTGTAATGCCAATGACAAAGTTGGAAATTAAACTGCCAAATTATATCGTGTGATATTCTGATTTCTAAATACTAATTTGCCCACGTAAAATTCCGAGTTCGCAAGTCGTACTGTTTTCGTGTTCCGCCGTGAGTTACGGTCAAACCTCAATACGCCCACACAACCGCGGGTGCAGCCCCCGGGGAAACCGCGGGCAACCTCCGGGCAGACCGCGGGCGGCCTCCGGGCAGACCGCGGGGCGCCTGCGGTCAAACCGCGTGTGACCCGCGTATTTGTGTTAAGTTACTTCTAGGCAGTACTGTATATAATAAAACAGTTATTCTACTCACTCTCGTCGTATACGACTGATAGCCGACTCAGCGCTATCGCGCCTCGTCGGCTATCAGCTCATATATGACTCGAGTTCGTAGAATAACTGTTAAATATTCTTGAAAGAAAACGTATTTTTCATCTCGGGTGGTATTCTGTTATTTCCACGCCGTTTCTTGGCTATTGTAAACAGTTTGTAGTTGATGAAAAACATTGGAGGAGCGAAAATAATGAGCAAAATTAGAACAGCAATTTGAAAGGAAATTACGAAGTCGATGACGGACATCAGGATCAAAACGAGTTCGACAATAATAAGTATTGCAAGACGAGTTAAAAGTCTTCCCTTCGTTACCGACGTTCGATGATAGATAGGATAATATGTCGCCAAATATCGATCAAAATTCATGACCAAAAGACCGAGTAAAGAAAAACCAAGGAAAATAGTTGATAGCGTGTTGGAAATACGCACCCAGCTACCATTTACATTTCCAATCAACCATGAGATCGCCATATAAGCCGCCGTTGGATGATTAGTTAAGACCAGAAGCAAATCGAAACAGGACAAAACCATGATCATGAAATGACACAATTTCTTTCGAAGTTGCGCAGATCTCCAGAAACTGAGTATGACCAAGGAATTTAAACATATCCCTGAGAAAAAGAATACATTAACAGCAAACAGGAATATCACGTTGATGAAATATCTGAACTCCATCGTCAAACGACTTCTTGTGAAGAAGTGGACATAACAAGTATAGACGGCAGATGATATTGTTAAAATGAAATTCATGAAGTACATAATTATATGACATAAAGAGATCACTTCCACTAAATTACTAAAATGTTTATTAAACACTGCCTTTCAAAAGATGTCTTTGTATACACGCTGATGCGTTGAAGAATTACGTTCAGGTGGCTACTTACTGTTTTTCAAATGTGGAAATTTACGATTCAGACTAGAAATACATGCATGCAGTAACCCCTGGCCACAGCTAAACAACAACAATTCCCAAACATTAGTAAGGTTTTTCGTCGCAAATCTGCTATGCAAAAGATGATTTGCTCGAAACCAGAATAGATTTTGTCAGAATAGAATCGTGAAGGGGTAAACGGAGACTACAAGAGCTGGGATTTCTTGACCAGCATTTTTGCTGCTGCAAATGGATTCGGTAAATCAGTGACCGAGTCGAGTATCTTGGTTTCAGACATAATTAATTAAGGGTCACGGTTAGTTGCTCATATACCATGAAAGCGCCCTATTTTTGAGAAATCAGAAACTTGATTATCGCAACGCCCAATTCCCAACGTTTTGCAAACGTCGCTTAGTAGTACTGTGGTACGAAGTGTCGTGGATTGAACAAACAAAGAATTCCGAAGATGATTTAATTCTTTTTTGCAGTTGACTAGAGTCAAACTCTCAGAAAATGATGGGCTTGAAATTTTCAACCTGTCAAGCAAGTTGAAATGAGAGCTCGGAAAATCTGAACTGCATTTTTTCGGTGATGTAGCCTACTCTGCAGGCATCTCGATGATCTCATTGGTCACCGGGGTAACTTGGGCCAGTAGAAAGTCGGTGAGAATTTTTCCCCCCGCAACCAAATTCTGCCCGCCAATCTAGGGTTAGCCTTTACATTTTGGCTATTTTCGGCCGTTTTATTTTTTGAAAAAGTGGCGAAAATGGCAAAACGTAAAGGGGTTAGCATTCACTTTTAGGCCATTTTTTTCAAAAACTGAAAAAGCGGCGAAAAATGGCCAAAAAGTAAGTGGGTTGGCCTTAACGTTTTGGCCATTTTAGGCACTTTTTCAGTTTATTGGAAGTTTTTTGTTTCAATCATCTCTCAGGCTCATGGGCCATTATGGGCCGTCATCCCTCTATGTACAGGTGTTTTAGAAGCAATTAATATAAAAGTTCACACGCCCATAGACGTCATTCATTAGTTGACCCATGCGGAACAGTATTAAACAATTGTTTGAGTACTTTAAATTATAGAATTATGTAAACATGCATGAGCAGATACATTTTCGCGTGGCGTACCTATTTTCCTTGATAATCATGACATTTCTGAAAGTGCCCTTTTCTCCAGCTAAAACAATGGGAAAAGCGCCCTTTTCTACTAGAAGAGGTGCCCTTAATTAGACGAAGTGCCCCTATATTAAATATTAAAGCACTATTCTGAACTAAGTTATCCTTTCAATTTTTGCTTATATTTTCGACAATTAACAACGATTTGTAATTAATTGTAACACCATTAGTAATTAATTAATAAGGATTTTCGAAACATGGTTGCTACAACATATATACCTGTTGCTATAAATCTTTATTTACAAAAATATACACAAAGTCATAGAATACAAATATATCGAATATCAATATGAATAATACAAATTTCAAGAAAACCATTACATTTACACCAATATATTTCATATCCCCAAAAATGTTTAAATAACAATACATATATTAGACATTAGTTAAAATCGTTAACAAAACATAAATATATACTACAAAAAAATCTTCAAATATCCTTCAATGACATTTTTATAAGATTCTGACTCTTTAAATTGCAGGGAAGTTACGAGTTTACCCGCAAATATTTACATACAGAAGGTTAAATACACAGAGTGTATAAATAATACAGAATCATATTATCTAAGATATTTCTATGTTTACATGGCGATAAATCTGTTTTTGGTTTTTGGAAAACACCACGTATATTTATTATATCAAAGCTTTCGATTCCAGGCAGACCCCGACTTCATCCATTCATTATTTATTATAATTATTATCAGTCGACTGATGAAGATTATAATAATAGTAGTACTAGTAGTGCTGGGCAATACCGAGTACTCGGTATTCGATACAAGCGGTACCTGCACGCACAGTATCGATTACTGACCTGGCATCGCTTGAAATCTTTCGATACTTGTACCTGTTTCAGTTTACAACACTAAAAATTACCTTGCTGCAAAACAACTAGCCCAAAAACAATAAGAAACAACTTTACCTTGTTGAAATTTCTTATTATTTATGCCTTAGAGTTAGTAACGTTGAAGTTTCAGCATTAATTACGATAACTGGGAAATATGCTTGTCGGAGACTACATTCGGTATCGAAAACGGAATCTTTTTACCATTTTTGGTAGCGAAATAGGTATCGGTATCGGCCGATACCAATTTTCAAGTACTCGGTATCGGTATCGAAATAAAAATCCTGGTATCGCCCAGCACTAAATAATCCCCGAGCCGGCGCGAAGCGCCGTGCGAGGGTACTAATTCCGCTCGGAGATTTACACCCGGGTATGTGAAAACATTGTGGAATGCAAAGTCGTCCGCCATTTTTTTTTGTCATGGACTCGACCTTTTCGTAAGTTATGCGCATGCGCAAGTTCAAGCCGAACTTTTTTCAAAAAAGTTTTGCACTCATTTTATAAGTAAGTCTCTATGTAAGTAAGTTTATATGTTAAGTCACCAAAAGTTATTTAGAGGACAAATTAACAAGAGGAAAAACAGTCGAAAGACCGAAAAAGGAGCGTTTTAAACAGGCAAGTCACAAGTGTCTATTTTTATACATGCTTGCTTTGCCGATTTTTTAACATATAGCATGCAGTATATAGTTTGTGAATTTGAAAATGTGTAGATCATTCTGTGTGGTCAATACAACATTGATTGATCTTTTTAGTATTGATTCAAATATGTTACAGAAAAATAAAAAAACATTAAATCTCAAAAACCTCATTGCAAAAGCAAGTGCGAAGTATAAAAATACTCCTCGAAAAGCAGTTGAAGTTTTTGAAAATTTCGAAACGTTTTGTGAACGTCTAAGGTTGAATGTTACAGTAAATCAAAGGTAAAAGAGTACATAATATCATACCCACTTTATATAGTTGAGCAATTGATAATTTTATAGTTAAAAACAAAATAATATTTGCACAAATTAAAATATAAAAAATATACAATGTTGCGTGTTACCATGGTTACATTTGTCGAACTTCATGTTAAAATAACTTTTGGGGAGTAAATTTTTTGGTTAAAATGCGCGAGGGGATTCTGCATGCATGTATTTCTAGTAGATAAGCGAAGCAAAACGAAACAAAACGACAGGACACGAAACGAAACAAAACAAAATCCTACTTTTCAATATTTCAACTTGTTTACTCTATAATTATAGTTCTTATAAATTGACATTCCTCGCATTTCACAATCTCTTCTCTTTCTAAAGAGGGGTCATTTGTTTGTTTACCATTTTCAATAGTAAATGGATGCTGAACTTACAACGTCTAGTATAATAAAGGTATTTTTTAAATGCGGTAAAAAGACAATATTTTACTATGCTTTTTTGGAATAAACTTGAAATTCTTGAGATTTCTTGTCGAGGCTAACGTCGTTGTTTTCAAAACTTGTAGGGCATTTATCATACCCATATAGGGTATATCATAATTGGGTATATTAAATATGGGTATATACCCATATAGGGTATATCGTAATTAACCTCAATGAAGCAAAACGAAATAGAAACAAGTTGGTGCAAGTTCAAACCCGACGGGTGGTCCAAGTAGATTTAGTGAATGCTTTGAAATAGTTAATGTAGAGTTACTTAATTGTCGAAAGCCACTTTGAAATTCAGTTCATTTTCTCGTACTGTTGGTACAATATATTAATGTCGATATATATATTTTTTATTCTATCTCAAATTTTTTATTTTCTTAGTCAATAGAACAACTGCTAGTCGCGAAACAAATGTTGAAATTTGAAATATAGCCCATTGTTGAAAAGCTGAGGATTTATTAGGCCTTCGAATAAACATTATGGATTCTCCACTATGTTTTCTTTCGTGTTTCTTTACTCTGATCTGAAAATGTCTTCTCACAATACTGACATTGATATGGTCATTCTCCACTATGGATTCTTTCGTGTCTCTTCAAGTTACTTTGCACACTAAACGTCTTCTCACAATGTTGACATTGATATGGACGTTCTCCACTATGTATTCTTTCGTGTCTCTTCAAGTTACATTGCTGTGTAAACGTCTTCTCACAATACTGACATTGATATGGACGTTCTCCACTATGTATTCTTTCGTGTATCTTCAAGTCATTTTGCTGCTTAAACGTCTTCTCACAATGTTGACATTGATATGGACGTTCTCCACTATGTATTCTTTCGTGTGTCTTCAAGTTACATTGTTGTGTAAACGTCTTCTCACAATACTGACATTGATATGGACGTTCTCCACTATGTATTCTTTCGTGTATCTTCAAGTCATTTTGCTGCTTAAACGTCTTCTCACAATGTTGACATTGATATGGACGTTCTCCACTATGTATTCTTTCGTGATTCTTCAAGTTACATTGTTGTGTAAACGTCTTCTCACAACACTGACATTGATATGGACGTTCTCCATTATGGATTCTTTCGTGTCTCTTCACGCTACTTCGCTGCTTAAACGTCTTCTCACAATGTTGACATTGATATGGACGTTCTCCACTATGTATTCTTTCGTGATTCTTCAAGTGATGTCGCTGCTTAAACGTCTTCTCACAATGTTGACATTGATATGGACGTTCTCCACTATGTATTCTTTCGTGTCTCTTCAAGTTACATTGATGTGTAAACGTCTTCTCACAATACTGACATTGATATGGACGTTCTCCACTATGTATTCTTTCGTGTGTCTTCAAGTCATTTTGCTGCTTAAACGTCTTCTCACAATGTTGACATTGATATGGACGTTCTCCACTATGTATTCTTTCGTGTCTCTTCACGCTACTTCGCTGAATAAACGTCTTCTCGCAATGTTGACATTGATATGGACGTTCTCCACTATGTATTCTTTCGTGTCTTGTCAAATCGTTTCGCCTTGTAAATATCTTACCACAATGTTGACATTGTTTAACTTTCACACTGATATTCACACGGCTTGAAGATTTCGGATTCCCACAATCCTTCTTGTGTACATTAAGGTAATCCTCACTGCTGTACTTTCTCCCGCAACGAGAACACTCCCACGATTCGTAAGATACCAACATTGGACATCTTTTCAAATGAGCTTCCAGGTAATTCATATAAGTATACATTCGTCCACAATGTATGCAGGTGTGACCACCCTCTACAGAAAAAGAGACATGCAGTTGTAAGTTCTATGTATGGGTTTGCAACTTTTCATCGCAATTAATATAACTGTCTTTTGTAAAGAACACCAAGCATATTTCTTTGTAGCAGTGAATTCGCTCGGTAATAGCACGATGTCGGTTAGATATTTTACTGTATTAAAAGACCGAACATTCGCGGGTATTTATATATTCGGTCCAGGGTACACTAGGAAGCATTGTTTTCAGAAAAATTGGCAATATTTCGGCTCGATATTTTTACCATAAAGAACGCGGTTATTAAACAGTTTGCGGAACATTGCTTCCTAGGCATGTTACCTAAAGGTGGGAAAATATCGTCAAGATTTTCAGGTTTTACCACGGCAATGTTTTCTAGCTTTCCCAGATCGTTACTGTAGTCTCCACCGCTGATATACAAATCTTTCATGCAACAATATTTTTGGATATAAGCGGATTATGCATATAAGCAAAGTAGTTCCCAGGACGCGCATTCAGAAAAATTAATTAGCATTATGAGAATACTCGCGTGGTCGAGAAAGCTATGGCTCAAGGTACGAGATTGAGTGCAAAAATTTATAAAAAAATAACCAAAGCTTTCAACTTAGTGCCATGGAACAAAACATGAGATGATTTTGTATCAAAGAATGTGAGACATTGAAAAAGTCACCCAAAGCTAGGATTTGAGCATTGCATTGAAATTTTTCATTCCATTTTTCTTTTCTATGCATATAGAAGATTGTTGCATATAGGACATTGTTGCATATAGGACATTTTGCATATACGCGGAATAAAACGAATTTCTAAGAATTTCGTTTCGGATAGAGTAAAACAACAAATTTTCTAATAATTTCATTTTGGATTGAGTAACATTTTGTAAAAATTTGGTTTAGGATACCCGAAATCTTTGCATGTAAGCGTAAATCTTTTCCATATAAACGATCCCAACTGTAATTCCCCATTTAAACTGCCGAATGTATTATCAATCTTTTACACGGCGTGTTCCCTTCCTTATTGCATTCAATCGTCATATACACTTCTCCAAAAACAAAAAAGTTGGGAAAGTCACAAGTTCAATCTATCCATGCATAATATCAAAATGGCTAAAAATTCATTCGCAATTGCCTTTTTCGATGATAATAAATATACTTAAACGTACCCTTTTCAACTGTCTCAACCTGTTGTTCTTCGTTAACCTGTATAGAAAGTTGTTCTTCATCTTCGTTAACCTGTTCCGGCAGAATCGATATACCAAGTTCTTCTCTATCTTCATTGTCGTAAATTTGATTTAGATTCGGTATACGAAGTTGTTCTTCATCTTCGTCTTCGTTAACCTGTTCCGGCAGAATCGGTATGCCAAGTTCCTCTCCATACTCATCGCCGTACCAAACCAACAACTCAGTACCTTCGTCTAACTGTTTGTAGACCCGGTAGAACACATCTCCCTGGTACTGATATGCCAGAAGGTTTTGTTCGTCCTCGCATCGCGCGCAGTTTATAAACCGCAACCAGTTACTCTGGGAAGGATCGTTACCATCGACTACATGCGTAGTTTTTCCGCCTTTGACGATCTGAAAGAGAAACTAGTGATTTAATGATTTGGTAAAAAGAAAAAATCTCTCTCCAATACATATTTGAAAATCATCATGAAACGCCGAAGGCGTCAGAATTATACCAAAGAAACAGGGATGTTTGCGTGAAAGATGAATAAAAGCGGTTCTCTAATGAGATTTGGAGAAAAAACGATATGTACAATGTTTGTATAATTGTAGTTTTTGGTACCAACCACTGATCTGGAAATAATACTGGATTTAGTATCTATTATGTTAAAAATGAAACCGCAGAAGCAGTCAGCCATTCCTAAGGGAGGGCCACTAGTTTATCAGCCTTGGCTGTAAAAAGTTTACTCTCTTTAAGTACAGTTGATTGAATTCAATTGAAGGGACCAACTAACAACAGTTCTAGCGTATAATGTTAGAAATGTATGCGTGAGATGCTTTATATGTTAAAATTATGTAGTAATCTGGTATTGTAAGAGTTCGAAGGCGTTTTTAAAAAGAAATAGAGACAATTTTCCTGTATACAGTATTTGGCCCCTTGCTAATGGCGGATTTCTATTGTCTAGCAATGTTTAACTGGCTTCACTTTCTGCACCAGTGAACAATAGGTTGCGCTATCCAGTCTACTTTTCAGATCAGTGGTACAAACATACTTCAATCTGTTATTGCAGCAAATAAGGGTATAATGCTAGATGTCACAGAATTCGCTGTCTGCATGCTTCCGACGAATTGACCTGCGTAGACTTTCTCAATATACACACACGCGTTTCGTTTTTTACACGTTTTATTTTATGCAAAAAGACACATTACAAGTTACAATACTGGTCAGTCTCGGTCAATCAGTTCAGTACAAGCTCAATTTATTCAGTTCTCTATTCGATTTCAAACCCAATCTCAATCTCTATCTGCGTATCTCCAACTCTAACTTTGCGTTCGTATCCGTATCTTACATTCATACACTCACACTGACCCGAAGACTGTTTGTACCAAAAATATATAGTTACGGTCAGGAAACGACACTGACACATTTATCTTACACATTTGCGATAACATACAACTACAATAACGTGATTTACAATTCTTGGCTACAGCACTTTTGGCTGCAGCACAACTTTACTAAAACTATTAACAATTTCCGACATCATATTAATTACCTATGGCATGTGTGCAACTTATGCTATTTTTTTTGGACATGATACAGACATAAATGACATAATACACAAACACACTACAATAAGCAAAAGTTTATAAAACAACCCAATATAACATCGCAACAAATACAACACTAGAGTCAACTTCGTTCCCAGGTTTTTTCCTCTTAGGGAGAAAAACCCCTGGCTGGAGCTGGTCACGTGTCTCTCCAAAATTATATTGCCTTAGGGGATGAGGGAAAAGTGTCATATTACATACTTCCACTTGAAAAGTTTAAATGAAAATCACAATGAGTGAGCGTTGTACTGGAGTTCTGGAGTTTCAATAATTTTGCGAATAATTCAAGATACTGGCTAAGATTTCTTTCTTTTTGGGTTTAAAGAACAATTATCTAAATCATCAGACTATTCAAAAACCAAGCAAGTCTGGTTTGAAGGTTTTCTTACTGCTCTCTAGCAGTTTCCATATGTTTCATATCAAAAGTTCTGGCATTTCATTTGTAATTTTGTCTTTCATAATATGCCAATGCCAAATGGACTTATTGTTTACAAACATATAGTCTATACAGAGTATAGAAATTTTTCGTGTTTGTTGAAGGTAAACGTTTTTGCAAAAGCAACTGTAATTTGAAGAGAGACGGTAGCACAGAACTGTATTGAATATTATTATAGACGTTAAACAAACATGGAGAGTGTGTTTGGACACGGGCAAACAGATCGACTAGAGCTTAAATGTCAACCTTAAAATTGTTGTAGTTATGTTCGCTTATGCCTTATATATTAAAAATAAATCAATGTCATTGAAGTCCTGTTGATTCTCATTTAGATATATCGGATAAATTGAAGTATACATCCAATAAATTAGCGCTATTAGGTGCCAATAAATTAGCAATAAATAAAATAAACCCAATAAATTAGCGCTGCATTGAAACGCCTCGAGCGTTTTTTTTTTATAAATCCAGGCCCGTTTTATTTATCCAGGATAATTAGTTATAATTTTAGTTGATGTATTGGACTTTCCTGGAACAAAAATATAAGAGTTTTCTAAAGAATGAGGGAGTTCTACGCAACGCCAAGTCAAGGGGGGTCGTAACTTTAATATATATTACATTGGCTGAGCCTGAGGTACAAAATTATGTGATCACTTAGTCTTAATAGTTCGATTGACTTAGTTAATGCCTTCATGCTGTATATCCGACCTCTTTGTCACATATAAAGTATGTACTACAAAATCCTATATACCTTATTCTTCACTTAGCTCACACTAGAAATATGCGAGGGGATATAAAGTTTAGACAAAGTTTACAAAAATATTTCTATATAGTTAAACTTTGCAGCGAGTTCAATTGCAATTGGCTGTATTGGTATATATATATTTATATGACTTCGTCTTTGCCGTCTCTACCCTAACAAAATATTCGCATTTTCCTATAGGCATTTTAAAGTCTTTAGTGATGCATATTGGCGACAAAAAAGTACCACACTAGCTGTACTTGTTCCTTTTTCGTTTTATTAACTGTAACAGTACTTAGAAAACCAAGGCGAAAAGTATTTCAAACTCCACTACGAAGGAAAGTTTTGTTTTATTCAAAGCTCATAATGAGTGGCAACAGTAAAAATCCCAACACGCACTCGCTCACCACAGAATATATACAGCCTTTCTTTTTCTTGGTTAAAGATGCAGTGTAGACATGAGAGAGGTCTGCCAAAGTTGGTCCCTGCCGTCCACCGCCTATCACGAGACCTGCTGCAGATTTTCCTGAACTATATAATTATGTATTCTTAGCGGTATTGTACATGCACGCGAGGATGAAATCAATACTGAGTATTCGGCTAGGCTGTAGGGCTTCAAAGTTTTTGAACTCTAAACCAAAAACAAATAATAAAGGAAACAACAAAATTTATGCATGGTGGTCATGGCCCTAACCAGGTTCCGTGCGGTGTAGCAGGTTTTTCCTGGCCTCCCGATTGGCCAGCTTTAGCATAAGTGTTAGTATCTCATAAACTGCAGCATACATATCTTGACTCATGTGATTTTGCACGATGAACCTTGATAGCAGAATAAGATACAACTTAAGATATTTAATGAACTCCCACCCGTCGTTTTTTCGGTCTATGGGGATCACACACACTATCGATGTGTGATTGTGGAGGCAATTGCTCTAGTATGAGGTCGCAATTTTACCATAGACCTCACGTTTTTTAACGGAATTTTTCAACCTGGCCTAGAGCCAATTTTACTTAAAAAATCGGCGTGATTTCTGCATATGAGTATATGTCCTGAATCAGATCAGCAATAATTATGTCATAAATATCTTTCTGATCATTAATTCCCAGGGTCCAGCTCAGAGTATATGCCATACAGGGCAGACTAGGACCCAGCTATAGAGTATATGTTCTACCCGACTCAGGTCAAATCCGCGTGCATGGTAAAAGTATATGTCTTGGGCAGATTAGGACACAGCTGTAAATCAGTATAAGTCCTAATTGACTTTCCTCAAGATCCAGCTTTTCAATTACAAGTATATGCCCTGGGAACCGCTCAGCGCCCAGCTCATCACAGACAAACCAAAATATAGAGCAGTTGTCTCACACTTCCATAACCCCACAAAACATTGCTTGGTTTACTCTGTGTCATTCATCTTATAATATAAGAATAGTGCGGTTGACTGTTGTGTGAAACTACCTGAAAAATACAATAAGAACTTCGAGGTTTCGAGCGAAGGCCCTTCGTCTGGAAGTTAGTAGAATGGGTCGGGGGGAAACATTGTGCTTTTAGAGTGAATACAAAAGCGATCACGTGATAAAAAATAAACCAATCAGATGGATTTAATCAAAACAAACTATAAACAAAATATGGAAATCACATCACAAAATATATAATTAGCATATAAGGAGAAGCGATATGAGAGGAGGTGAGATGTAGAGTATCTGCTGATGGCAGGCATAAACAAATAGGAGATAAATGTAAGATAGGCGCTCATTAATGCCGAGAGGATGAATGGTGCCAAGTTAGGAAATGAGACGCATTTCTTGGCTTTTGCGGCTATCGTTACTACCAGAAATGGGACACAGAGCTCGAATTTTCATATCTGAAACACTGTGATTGCCAGTGTCGAAATGTCTGGCAACAGGCTGTTTAGCATCATTGTTTACGACAGCACGACGATGCTCACCAAACCGGCTTATCCTTAAATATCTAACCAGTTTCACCAACATAGAGCATGCCACATTTACTGCATGAAATACAGTAGATGAGATGAGGTGCACGTGAAATAGTGGTTGAGTACATTAAATGTATATCACAATAAATCACATGTTTGTCCGAGGACACAACAGTATATTAAATGTACTGATACACTGCTTATTAAGGTCCATATTTCAATGTTGAGAATTAACATGCTAGAGTTGTCTATATTCTTAGTGATCATAGCTTAATTTATGGTATAAGAAAAATCAATCCCATTGTGTCTACACGCAATATGACTAGGAATGCTGAGGTTAGAAATATGAAAAGGTTTAATCATAACTCTTTTAGAGAGGATCTTCTTGCCCAGCCGTGGGAGCAAGTTGTTCTGAAATCAGATACTGATTCCATGTGGGCCCTTTGGAAAGAGTTATTTTTGGAAGTCTTGGACAAGCATGCCCCTGTCCAACGTATTAGGAAAAGAAATTCCGGCGTCCCGTGGCTGACTGGGGAAATTAAAAAAATACTTTTTGAAAGAGATGAATTAAAGCGTAAGGCAATGGTGACTAATTCCCGTGCTGCTTGGGATGTGAACAAATCAACTATAGGAATAAGGTCAATATTGCCCTACCACAAGCTAAAGCAGATTATTTTCGTACTAAAATATCCAATCATCCAAAAGAAGCTTGGAAGACAATCAACAATTTACTCGGTCGTTCTCCAAGTAACACTGTTGTAAATTAATTAAAGTTTAATGATGCAAATATTACCTGATCACCTGAAGAAATTGCCAATGCTTTTAACACATATTTTACCGACATTGGCCCTAACTTAGCTAGTTCTATTGATGATACTGACATTACGCTTGATCGCTTCGTCAAACCAGCTACATCAAAAATGAAACGCTTTAAGTTAGTTTCACATGCTAAAGTAATTAAACTTCTTAATGGGTTGTCTAATTCGAAAGCAACTGGTCTCGATAAAATATCCAGAAAGATTTTAAAAACTGCAGCTCCTACTATTGTCTTATCACTCACTCATATCATTAATCATGCTATCATAACAAGCTGTTTTCTATATGAATGGAAAGCTGCTATACTTCTACCACTTCATAAAAAGGGTCCACGAGATCTCGCTGGAAATTATAGGCCAATCTCAAGCTTACCTGCAGTAAGTAAAGTTATGGAAAGAATTATGTATGATCAGATCTATGAATATCTTGACGATAACTCGACACTTTCTGAACACCAGTTTGATTTTCGTAAACCTCATTCAACTGCTTCGGCTCTTTTGGATTGCACGAAAAGTTGGTACGTTAATATGAACCGCAAAATGTTTAATTTGGTTGTTATTGGATTTAAAAAAGGCTTTTGATACCGTAAACGATGATATTCTGGTGCGGAAACTTGAACTTTACGCCTTAACCATGATACAATCATATTTGTCTGATCGCAAACAGAAATGCCAACTGGGAGATGTAATGTCATCTGAGCGGCATATGACATGCGGCATCCCTCAGGGATCCATTCTTGGTCCACTTCTCTTCCTCTTATATATAAATGATCTTCCGGAATGTCTTCATCAAGCTACCCCTCGGTTATTTGCCGATGACACCAATCTTACGGTAGCTGGTGAGTCTATAGAGGAAGTTGAGTTGGCCATGAAAAACGATCTTCTTGGGTCTCAATTCTTCAAAAACCGAATTTATACTTATTGGTTCAAATCATAGATTAAAGAATTAACCTTACTAATCAACCGAATATAAAAATAGATCAAGACAAAATTAAGCAAGTTCATCATAGTAGATTACCTGGGGTTCAAATTGATGAAAAATTGTCTTGGAACAAGCATGTTGAAAACGTAGCTAAAAAGGCTACTTCCGGCGTAGGAGCTATAAGAAGAATCCGTGACTTTGTCGATAGGGAAACCTTTGATCTCTATTTTCAATCCTTTAGTTCGCCCTCATTTTGATTATTGCAGTGAGGTATGGGATACCTCGGGCATTGGCCTTTCAACTCGATTTCAAAAACTTCAGAATAGAGCGGCGATAATAGTAATGGGTATGAGAAATGATACCCCTGCATTAGAAGCAATTACTGCCTTAGGGTGGGAAACTCTTGAGTCTCAACGAGCCAAGTCAAAAACGATACAAATGTATAAAGTTTTAAATGACTTGGCCCTTAACGCACTTGTTAATCTTTTTATGCGTAAAAGTGATATCACAGATTACGAACTCAGGGGGTCCTCTACATCACTGCAAATACCTTTTCCCAGGACTGAAAATATTTTAAAAAGTTTTTCTTACGGCGGGGCGAAATTGTGGAATTCCTTACCTGCAGATTTGCGTGATTCGGATTCATTGCCAATATTTAAAAGCAGAATCGGTGCTCACAATTTCTCATAATAAACTGTAAATATAATTATTATAGCCATAATATTACGACTATTATAAATATGTAAATTGTTGTTGTTGTTTTTTTATTTTTTATCCTGTTATCATTTATATATTTATGTATTAATGGACACGCCCCTCGTGGAAATCAGCGAAAGTCGACGAGGCTAGCGTGTGATTTTTAAATAAAGTTTATCATCATCATCATCATCATCATCATCATCATCATCATCATCATCATAAAGTACAAATATACTACGTGTTCCATTAGAAGCAGCAAAATTAAGTAACATTGAAATTGGGTTGCACACAAAGCTCACCACAGATTAAACGGCAATATCGTTCGTAATTCTTGTAAATATTTTTCGAAGGGCAACAAACACGCTCCTCGACCACCGCTCCCTCAGTACAATTCGAATTTAGCACCCAGAATCTGGGAGCCACGTGACCAGCTCCAGCCAGGGTATCTGCTCTCCTAGAGGAGCTAGCCTGACAATGAGGTTGTGCTAGAGTATGATAAGTGCAAGTTATGGTAAATTTCGGGCAGAATGGTTTTCGTTGCAGGAGATATTGAGTGAAAACTATATACCTATTTCAAGATCCAACCTGGAGCAGTTGTGAAAAACTATACGCCATCCGACAAGAAAGGAATCTGTGATTCCTGTGAAGCGCTCTGACCTCTGAGCTAGACTGTAGATTTAACGTTTTATGAAAATGCTGATTTCAGATCAATCGTGTGTAGTACAATCTGCCAAAACTATGAAAGGGGTTTACCCCAAAATTGAAACAATATTTAACAGCAACGTCTGACTGGCTGAGACTTCCCATCATCACACGCTTGCAGGGAAATGTCAATGATGTGACGTAAGTAAGAAATATATGTTTCACAAGGCATTAGCAGGAGCAATAATTATACAATTCCCTTTCGCTTTTCCTTGTTAGTTAAAACGCATAAAAAATACACGAATCGTTCAAAATATATCAAATTTAGAGATGAAATTGCAAAATACGTTATTGTTTATCAAACAAGAAAAGTAGTTTTGAGTGAGAACAGCCTGCCAGGCATTTATAAATGACATATTGTGAACAAATAAGTTGTCAAAATGGACGAGTGTATTCTACAGTTTAACTATAGTCCATTAGGCATTAGGAAGCGAGCACTAGCGCTACTCGCATCTTCCAACTTGGTATCTTCATCTCATGATCTTTCAAGATTATATAAACGAATGCCGGCTAGCCTGCATACCGGCCCGGAGCTCGTGATGTTATAGTTTCATACATGTCCAGTGGACACTTAATGGGCAAATCAAAAACAAAACATTGACTGGATTCGACGGTTAGAGTTCGGTGTTATGGAAGGGCCAGGACTCGGTCAATGTTATCAATTTTCTTTCATTTGAATATTTAGAGTCTACTTCACGTTAACCTCCGCGAAACGAGGTATTACAATCTGCGCAGCAATGACGAAAAGCTTGCCACGCGAAAGAAATGCAAGAAGTGAAACTATTTAGAAGATTATTATTTCGAAAAACACTTTACTTCTTTGAACACGCAGTCTTCCATATGCCCGCAGCAAGCTTTTTGTCGTTCCCTTATCTCGAGAAAATCCTTTGTGTCGTCCGGCAAGGTTTGGAACCGCACGCTGGCTAACGCAAAGAACCCAAGAGGAACATAGAACAATAGAATACCGCTATGGAAAGTACGCAAGACACAGCACAGACTCACAAGAGAGCCAAAAATTTCAATCGGTAGACAATCAAAGAACTGTAGAAACGTACCTCCCACATATACGACGTGTCCATGTCACCTATATTCTTGAAATCAACTTGGACTCCCGTATAAGGTCCAAAACGCGTGTTAACTTCTATCTTTACTTTTGTAAACACTCCACGTCCGGCATTTGGGATGGATGATCGTCTCACCACCAAGTTTGGCGGAAGTGTCTTCAGTGCATATTTGCTACCACACCTTGTCGTCGGGACAGTATCGTTAACAATTTTGAACATGTGTTTGTCACATTGGGGACCATGTATATATTTGTGACATTGATCACAATCTGTTAAAAAAAACAATATTTTTTAAACTTATTCTCGAAAATATATTTTATGTAAATCGTTTTCACTATGACGTCACAAAATTAAATATGGAAGCTCTCTAAAGCTACAATCTTAGTCAAAAGGCTTGAGACCATCGCACGAAATTTTCACTAGTTATCAAATGTACATCGACAAGTCAAACCCCAGTTCAATGTTGCCAACAACTTCGAAACAACTTTTGCTAAATGTACCATGACACAAACCCAACATCGAGCTGTTTAGGAAGACAACAAACACAACAGACGAATATTGGCCATGCTGTGAAATACATAAACTAGATCAGATTCACTAGTAATATAGATCTAGTGCAATCTATTGTGTGTTGAAAAAGAAGGCACTAGCTGAGTTTTTTAACATATTTGAGGTGTTTTTAAATCACTATAATAAACTCCTTCTCGTGTATGATATAGCTTCTCAAACAAACCAGTATTTAAAGAGAAATGGGTGTTTATTACCGTGGTATCAAGACAACGATACGGTGGTGATTTCCTTTGTGTTTTGTTCATGAATTATTAATGAGAGTTTGAGAAGAATAGATAATAATAGATAATAATAGATAATAAGGCTTTGGCGGGGGCGGGTGGTAGCGGCGCGCGCGCTGCCTCACTACACTGAGTTGAGCCTGTTTTCACAACAGGTCTGTTGGTTGTTGGTAGTCGCATGAGATCGCAGTGTCAATAATAACTCATGTGTTGATTCTCTCCTGTCCTGTGCTTTTTCCCTTCCCCGGTACTCCGGGTTTTACTCCGAGGAAACTAACAATGGGGCCACAGTAATTGGCTGACGCTGTTGTGGACTCCCTGCCATTGAGGCGAAGTTGAATAAAAAAAAAAAAAATGCCGTTACTGGTCCGCTGAGTCGATACTTACAGAGTGTCAACGTAGATCTCGGTAAAGCGTTGGGTTTGATTGATACGGCTCTTTCACGCCTACAAAGATTACGCAGCGAGCCAGACAAAATCACCCAGATCACCGAAAGCGACTGCGAAACGTTGGATTGGAAGGAAACGACACAGAGTAATGGATGGAGATATTGCTACAGACGAACCAGCACACAGCGCCGAAGATGAATGGAAACGACAAACGTTTTATGTTGCCACGGACACGGTGATCAACTCGATGAGAAGTAAGGAGCTTCTGCATGCACGATGTACCACAACGACTCGCACCGATGTAATGTAAGGTAAGGTAAGGTAAGGTAAGGTAAGGTAAGGTAAGGTAAGGTAAGGTAAGGTAAGGTAAGGTAAGGTAAGGTAAGGTAAGGTAAGGTAAGGTAAGGTAAGGTAAGGTAAGGTAAGCGACTTTATTTAATGAGGGTGACAGTTTTTAAGATACTGATAACCCATCGATTATATTGTTTGCATTTTCGAGTAACATTAAAGACATTAGAGAACATGCGATATGACATTGCATAAGAACATGCCTCGGTCGATATGGGCAATATATCAACATTCGACACAACACGTGATATATAATAGTAAGTCTAATTCTTTTTGTATGTTTTGACAATTAACATGATAGATTCGTAACAATAAAGTGCAAGCACACTTTTTAGTAAAAAATTACTAGTTATTAGTGAGATCGGCGTTTAATATAAATCAAATATTTTATGCAAATATACTCAACGAGTGACTTTATTCCTCTATAAATTAATATAAAATAAAGATTTATGGTAAAACCGATACCGTACTAATTTAAGTACTACTACTAAATTCTAACCAAATTGCAAATTTCGACACGTTATAATGCCGTTTCCTGACCATCAGATTTCTGTCAAATCTTCCCCCAAAGTCCAGGAAATGGCATTTCAGAGACTCAAAATTTAAAAATTTGATTGGCTACGCTACTCGCTATCTAATTAACAATTAGACAACGAGGCCGAATTGTCTATGAGCGAATAGTCAACGAGGCGAAGCCGAGTTGACTATTCGCTCATAGACAATGAGGCCGAGTTGTCTAATTGTTTTAGTATAAACTATAACATTAATTTACACGTCTTGCTGGTTTGCAAACCAATCTGAAATTTATATCGTATTAAGGAAGCAAATAGGTCAGTTTTTGTTCGCCTTAAATTGTGTTAAAATTCAACTTTAATTTTAAAATTTCATTGAGTGTATGTTGTTTTATCTATTTTCTTACCCTTACACATTGCCAGTGCATATTTTGTTGCCTTTCTTTTTTCGTCGTCCAAAAACATCATTAAACACTTCGGCAAAACCTTTCAAAATTTTCCGCCATTTTGAATTTTCCTACTAGTGGTCTATCACCAATAGACCATTAGTAGCTCAGCCAATCACAACGTTGAATTTGTAATAGACTACTAGTAAGTTTATACTAATTGTCGATAGATAGCGAGCAGCGAAACAGTCATGTCCTTGGCGCGATTTTTAACGAATTTATTTTGAAATACTGTTTTCTTGCTGGTTTCTACTAAAACAATTAGATTATTCGCTCTCGATTTCTATGAGATGATAGTTCATTCGGGCTTCCTCGTCATCAACTATCACCTCATAGAAATCTTGAGCTCATAATCGAATTGTTAATTAGTTAATTAGTCAAGGTTAATCCCTAAGGGTTAGTTTTTAGTGAGGTAGGAAAACCGGAGTACCCGGAGAAAAACCCTCGAAGCACAGGAGAGAACCAACCAATCTCAACTTACATGAGTTTATCAAGGACACTGGCGTCACCCAACCTGAGAAAATCCGTGCCCTCGACCTGCTGAAAAGCCGCATCTGCTACCCGTGCTTCCATTTGTAGATAATACTGGCATCACTCCCAGCATATATACCGAACTTGCGGTTAATGCTCGCAATTGGACTCTGTAGCTCAGTTGGTTAAAGCGCTGCATCGGAGTCGCAGAGCCGCAGGTAGAATTTCTGCCAGAGGGCCTAAGGTTGCATTTTTCGCAACTGCTCCTGGCTAGGTCTAAAATGTATATAAAATTTTGTTCCAGGGATGGGTAAATATCAAGATTTTTTCTTGGCATCTGGTTCGTTAGTATTAATAGTAGAAGGTGTTGTAGATGGAATACTCGAACGAAAATTTATATAAATTGTTTAGACCTAGCCAGGAGCAATATCACTCCCATCATATATACCAAACTTGCGGTTATACTCAGCAACTGGACTCTGTGGCTCAGTTGGTTGGAGCGCTAGCGCTGCACCGGAATCGCACCAACCTAGTGGAAAACCACAGTATTACTCCTTTTTGGTTACGTAACACCATTCTAGTAATGATGGCATCCTCCTAGAGGTATCAAAGATATATAACTTAACTTACAAACATAGTTGTCATCCTCATCGTGATCTTGACCAGTACTAGCTATATGATCTTAAAATAATGCAATAATTCAAAAGATTAGTAACAATAAAAATAACATCAGCTCTATATGCAGATGGGCTTTCAAATGTTCCTGTCTGAGACAACTTCCTATTTTCTAATATAGATTTAGTGACCGTAAAAGCCCCCCTCCATTAAGTCCCAATCTCTAATAAGCCTGACCCCCTTTGTGTTAGAGGAAGAATGTTTTAAGCTGCCCTCTCTATTTATACACTCTTTCTATTAAGCCACTTTCTATTATTTAGCACCCTTCCTATTTTAGTCACCTTTGCCCTACAACAAATTAAGAATCACAGTTATTCTCATAATTAGATTCGGCAGTTGAGTTGTGTAAAACTACCTGAAATATACAAGGTATTATTGTATTTTTCAGGTAGTTTTACCATAGACAATCCAGCAAATTCAGATGTCTTCTGGATTGTCTATGGTTTTACACAATTCAACCGTCGAATCTTCGTTATACTCTACCCACACTGGCAACGCACGTTCGAGATATTCTCATAATTAGATTAATATCATTAAAATCATAAATTAATTGGCCAAAAAGCGATGATGCTACTCGAGTGACTCCACGCTGGGCAAGCTGAAATATTGCTTGACCGCAGACTGCAGTGGGAATCGAATCTGCGACCTTCATGCTAGTTCAAAATGCCCTATGCCCCATATTGAGCAAGATCAAGTGGATTCAAGTCAGGGGCGGTGGGGGTTCAAATGTGGGGGGCGTGGGGGGTGGTTCACCCCCCAGTGACATGGTCCGTTGGTCTCAAAATTAATACGCATTGCGTAATTGCACGCAATGCTATGCGAAACCGGCAAAATATTTTCAGAGACCGAGTTCAATCATCCAAATATCGCAAGCTACAACTCCCAACACGAGTTATTTCAATTCCAGTTACTTGAATATGTTCACATAAAGTTAGCGGAAATCCTGTTTCTGTGTTTACTCTGTGCGTAATCTCTAAAGACTGGTGCGCATGTAGACTTTCCCAAAGTCCAAAATACGGACTTTTCAAACTTGTAGCGCGCCAAATTTACTGACCCAAAAATCGGTCAGTGACGTAGTGAGTATTCTTAACCAATCAGTGTGGAATCTCACGAATTCGTTACAACTCCGCCCACAAAATTAATTTGGCTGTTTGCTCAGTTTGTTTTGTAAAATCGAAGGTTGATGAATACAAGGCTGCCACTCGTAGGGGGTTTCCCCTACGGTAGCGGATTATTGAGTTTTGTAGGGGATACCTACGGAGAAAACAAGTAATTTGCAGGGGAGCTTAGGGGCTTACTTACATCACGGTTTGGCACACACAAAATAAGCTGTTTTTGCTCAAGGACATAAATAACTTTGGAACATTTAGACTTCTGAACAATCTAGACTCGCCTAGATTTAATCTTTCATACCGCAATAACATTAACTTTAAATTTCCTAGAATTATGCTACTTTTGTACAATTACGTAAACACGCCCTTGACATTAATCTTAATTGCTTTTCCGCCTCGCCTTTGAATAGTTTGTGTATAAAATACTACGAGCCCACAACGGCGAAACAATTATGTCAGTTTTATACTAGACATGAAATTATAACCGTATAATTTGCATTAGCAAAATGAGATATTTAGGGGAAATTATGGGGGAAATATAATATTTGTAGGTGAACGTAGGGGAAAATTGCATTTGAGACGTAGGGGAGAGGTAGGGATTTTTAGCATTCGTATTATGTGAAAATGGGATATTGAGAGTGGCAGCCCTGAATGAATATCAATCAATTCATTCAATTGTCAAATTATCCAGATATCCAATGTCATGATCGAGTGCGTTAAATCTAACACAGTAAATCCGTTGAATAACTATTTTTTCTTGTAAAACGACAATCTCGTCGTTGCATTAGTTTCGGTAAAATCAAAGGCTATCTCGTAGAGAAAATGCCCATTATCAAGCGATTTTGAATGTTACAAACAACATAAACATTGACAATCGATGTAAGTGGATGCTTTAAATTAATGTTAACGTTATTACATGAACACACGCAGTTGGAATTCCGCATAAAATATGATTTTTCAGGCTCAAGAACATTGTGAACAAAGATTTTCGATATGCAATTAGATGCATTGTTATATTCATATTAGATTCAACTTCAAATTCTGTTGTATTTTAGTGAATTTGACATACAAGGTATAAATGTACAATTAGTTTAACAAGTACTCGATCTAATCCATGATCTAATGATTGTAATTAATCTCTCGCGTCCTACCGACAACACAAAGTGCACGAGTCTAGGTTAACTCTAAGGCAAGGACTTTCTCAAAATACTGACGACGAGCCTTGTAAAATCCTCTTGTAAAATTGGTTAAATACAGATTCATTTATTTGTAGAAGACAGACACATTAATTATTGAAGTCGATCCAAAAGACAAACTTATTCTCGTAAAAACTTTTGTTGGCCTCGTGTAATAGAAGTGAAATTGACCAAATGAAATTGACAAATTGACGTGACCCCGTCCCATTCATAGGTCTCAATGACAAAGTAACTGAACTAGTCAGAGAACAATTTTCGTTCGATAACACACTACTTAATTTGCACTAATGAGATCTATAAACTAAATCAGTATATTATGCAAAGTGCTCACTACAAAAGATTTTCCTTTGGGGAACATTATTTTCTTAAAAGCATAGCTGCCAACTCTCACAGATTCACCCCTGAGCCTCACAGATTTGATAAAATTTCACGGTGACCTCACGGTTTCTAAATATCTCACGGCTTCTAACTATCTCACGGATTCTCACGGAATTCAAGAATAGCCTAACTTAGTTCTCGCATATGTTGCACATTTTAACTTATAAGAGTGTCTTTTGTCAAATTAAAACAAAAACATTGAGAAATTAATAAAAAACACTCTGCTACGGCTAGTCGTTACTCTACATTATTATTATTATTATTGTCTTTATTAGGGTCCACTAAAGTATATTTACAAAGAGTTATATAATTAAATATACTTAAACAGGTAAAACAAAGACCCTAAATGGGCGAGGCGCAAACGGGACTGTAAGAACCATGCAAGGCGCCTGCCCAAACTTAGAGAAAAATTACTGTGTTAATAAATCGTATAATGTGTTAGTAACAGTAATTACTGTGTTAGTAACAGTATAATGCTGTATTATGCCTATATCAAATTATGTTACTGTGGTATTACAATGCTACACATTAATTAATATACATCAATTAATGTTAATAACTAGTTAGGTCCTGTGGCAAGGACAGTCCCTACTCAGAGACCACGTACAAGACATGTCCACGTCATAAATAGAATTAACTAAGACTGAATATTTGCGCTTGAGATAAGATTTAAAAGTACTAGGACTAGAGAAACTGTCAAAAGATACTTCTTGACATACAATGTTCCAGCTTTTGACAATACGGTTGTAGTAGGAGGATTGGAAAGTGGTAGTTTTACACAGTGGGTTTTGGAGGATATACTCAGAGGAACGGCTCAGTCGAGTACGACCATGGCTGACAAACGACACAAAGTTACTCAAGTTCACGTTTACAAAACCAAATAGAGCTTTGTAAAAGAACACTAAGTCCTTGATTTCTCTGTCGTAGCTTAAGGGTAGCAGATTTAACGTCAACAGCCGTTCTTTGTAAGTCAGTTCTCTATTCTTCAATATCCACTTCGTTGCTCTCCGTTGGACTTTCTCTAATCGTCTCGATAACTGGGCGTTGTTGACCGGTGACCATACCTCCGAGGCATACGACAACTGGGACTTCACAAATGACAGATACAAAGTTCGTCGGGTATTCATGTCCGTGATACTAGTGCAAGTTCTTTTAAGCAAGTTCTTTTTACATTAGTGTCATAATATTATTACCCGAAGACATTTAGGCCTATATAGAGGCCATTTCCGACGATCTTGGGACTAACAAAATCTCACGGATGTTTTTTCCCAAAGTTGGCAACTATGTAAAAGGGACCTTCATCTATTGAGTAATGTGTTAATATCATCCATTTCTTGCCAATGCGTTACTCGGTTTAACATCGTTGGCCATTTTGTATGACTTTAGTATCTAATGTCATCTTATCAGACTTTCATATTAATACAACTAGAACTTCACACTGAGTTATGCTGGTGACAGTTCAAGGTGTTCTGCAGCTGCAAGTATGGTGAAGTGTAGGCAATGTCTAAATTCATAACGCAGTTCACGCTGTGATTTTAGCCATGCGGGTTGTAATGCGTGGGTGCCCGGTGTCACAGCGGATTTGGACCCCCGAAGATTTGGAATTTGGGTCCCCACATGTACCCCCTTCCGCGGAAATGGATCCCCTATAAAATCAGATATATTTTCGGGTAGGGATTAAATGCGGATACGGATGCAGACGGATGAGGGGATAAAATGGGACTATTTCACTATGTATAAACTATTTACAGGCAAACAAAAATAAGTGATCTTCCAATAGGCCGTATGTATAAAATATTTACAAGATGAGAAAAAAATAATTAATTAATAAAAATTACAATTATATGTGATTATTAGATGTGCTCTCGTAATATCCGAAACCATATCATATTTGGTTTATATGATTTTTGAAAGAATGAATGGTTTCCGATCTTTTAAGATCACAGGGTAAATTGTTCCAAGTCACCGCACCCCTGTAGCTAAATGATTTTTTCTTAAAATTAGTTTTTGGTTTAGGAGGCAGATAATTGAATTGTACCTGTCTCGTTTGATAATTATGTACCTGATCGGTTCTTTGAAATATGTTTGAGATGGAGTTAGGAACCATTGAATGTCTGACCTTAAACATTAATGTTGCGAGTTGTTGGTTCCTTCTAGTCTCCAGGTTGTCAAGGTTTAGGTTTCGCAAGAGTTCGTGAGAGCGGATCTCGTATCCACACTTGGTAATGATGCGCACAGCTCTGTTTTGCAGGCGCTGCAATTTATCTGCAAGCGTGAAGCCGAGGCTGCCCCACACTTGAGAACATATTCGAAGTATGGTTGCACCAAGGTTTTATAAACAATCACTAATGTTTCAAGGTCTAAGAATTCTCTTAATCTCCTTAGTACATTTAAGCCCTTATTAACTTTTGTTGTTATTGTATTTACCTGCTCATTCCAACTTAAAATCTCATCTAGCATTAAACCCAATGACTTAGTCGTTTTTACTCGTTGAATTTTCTTTGTACCAAGATAGACTGGAGGGTCTGTTTCTATTGAATTTAACCTTTGGTGTGACCCTGTAACCATGTACTCTGTTTTCTTGGTGTTCAGGCTAAGTTTGTTTGCAATCAGCCAGTGGGATACATTTTCTAAGTTATTGTTCAATACATTCGTTACAGTGTTTATGTCATTGCTAGAAATATCAATTTGAGTGTCATCAGCAAACATATTACACTTGGCACCATTTAAGCAGTTGGGGAGGTCATTTATATAAAGTAGGAATAGTAACGGGCCTAGGATTGACCCCTGTGGTATTCCACTGATCATGTTTAATGGTTGAGAGATATTTCCATTGACCTGACAATATTGTGAACGTTTGTCTAAATATGATGAAAACCATTTGTGGGCAGTCCCTGTTACACCATAGCAGCTGAGTTTATTCAGTAGTATTTGATGATCAACTGTGTCGAATGCCTTTTTAAGGTCAAGGAAGACGACTCCATTATTTTTTTTTTAATTTTAATATAGTCTTATTAGACAAGTATAATGATTCTTGTGTTGAAAAGTTCAAATTACGTTATATAGTGTAGTGTTGCGAGATGCGAATTATGCGATTTATAATCATAGTGAAATAAATTTATCAGCATGGATTAAATGGATGGATTAAAACAAGGCTTTTTCGACGAACAATATCTATAGACTGACTTGTTTTTAGGCCCTTCCCGATTGTGCTAGTAAAACTGGCATTTTATGCTCCTAGCAATGCTCGATTTCCCCCAAAATTATGCTCAAATTATGCTCATTTTTCAAAATTATGCTCCTTTGGTTAAAAAATGCTTGGCTTTATTTAGAAGAAACACAAACAAAATAAGGCATAACGTGTGCTTTTCCTTAACTAAAGGTTCATGCAAATATAATGTTTATACTGTAAATGTTAAAAAACTTTAAATGTTAAACATAACTAATTGTTTCAAGTGTTCATCGCTTGTTGTACTGCAACATTATACTGGCTTGCAAGTAGTCCACTAGGGCACATTCCTGTTGCTCGTTAAATGATGATTTGAGTATCGAGAATACTCTCTCAGCTGCAGCAGATGATGGTTGCACCAACATGACTTGTTTCACAGCTGAAGCCCATGAACAAAACTGGCTAGTAAAACTGCATGAACACTATGAACACCAAAAAATGCAAAGTTTTGCTTTTTAACAACCAAAATGCAGACAAAATTTGCGAAAAAATGCTAAATTATGCTATTCTGTTTAACCGTTGTGCTACCATTTCAGCTGGTAACAACGTTCGGTGGCTCATGTTTGAACTATAGCGCCTTACCATACAGTCTGGCAAGGGTGTCTAATATTTCGTTGTGTTTATTTGTTTGACAGTTGCGCTACCATTTCAGTCTTCGATACCCTCGCCGTTCGCGACCCTAATTGTCCGGATTCGTGCTCGTAGGGTGTTACTTGGAGGGGTGATGCTTCACATCACCCTTGGGTGTTCAGCTCAAGATGCTGTATGTATCTCAACCTGAGTCCAAGTAACAGTACTCATTCCAGTCCACCCCTCGGTCAATGGAGCTTGCACCTAACCATCCAAACGGGTAAGTATGGGTGGACTAAGGTGTTAATCTCCATTTCAGCGTTTTATCCCCATTTCAGCATTTTATCCCCATTTCAGCGTTTTATCCCCATTTCAGAGTTTTATCCCCATTTCAGTTTCCGCGATTCAGTTTCAGCGTTTTATCCCTACCCTGTTTTAACTGCAGAGACGCCATCGAACGGAGAAAAAATCCTGGTAAAAAAGTTATTAATATATTACGCTATTTATGTTAACACATTTACGCTATATACGCTCTGAAACAATCATTAAAGAGCTATGAGTTCGTTAAGAAATATTTCGCTCAGTTCCGTTAAAATTTGGTAATAGTAATGAATAAAAGATAATAATAATAGAATTCTATTATTTTTTAATGTTGAGTATTTTCGCAATCCCATCCGCATTTTATCCACCCATCCACATTTTATCCCCCTATCCGCATTTTATCCTCTCATCCGCATTTTATCCTCTCATCCGCATTTTATCCTCTCATCCGCATTTTATCCTCTCATCCGCATTTTATCCCCTCATCCGCATTTTATCCTCTCATCCGCATTTTATCCTCTCATCCGCATTTTATCCTCTCATCCACATTTTATCCTCCCATCCACATCTTATCCTCTCGTCCACATCTTATCCTCTCGTCCACTAGAGGATATGGACCGGGGGGTCCATTTTGAGGGGGGGACCATGACATGACACTGGGGCAAATTGTAATTTTGAGGTCCTAGTGAATCTTTGGCGTCATGTGCTCCTTTAGAAAACTGATTACGTCCTTTTGTCTTGAACATTTCAAAAATATTCTCAATTCAACCTTCAGTGCCTAAATATTTTAGGGGTGTCCGGAAAGGGCAAATTCCTGTATTAAAAGAGAATTTCCCTGGGGGGAGTCCTTGAATTTTTGAATTAGAATTGGGTTGTGTTAAAAAGTCAGTCTGAATTCACAGGTTGGTCTCATTTGGGGACTTCACGTGCCCACCATCCTCCCATGGTTTGAGTATGTTATATTTCAGCTTCTTTGATATCTGGCTGTATATGTAATGCTTGTGGTAAATTATATTTGTTGATGTTACTCTGAATCAGTTATTCTCACCTCAAAATGGAGAAAATACTGTTTCGGGCATGCATGAATCCTCGCCCTCCCCCTCCAGGATGTACAAATGGAAATTCCAATAAGGAATTGCCCCCTCCCCCCAGCAGGGACCCTATTATATTTATTAGAAATAATGTCAGTTGATCCAACACCGTAGGGGATTTATGCATTACACATATAATGCTCAAAGTGGGGTAGATAATTTTTGAAGAGTGTGTGTAGTGGGGTCAAACACATTAGTTAGAACTGATAAGGAAAGAGGTAACATGTGCTTGAATGCCAAATTTATAAATGTTATCAGAACAAATATATTTGAGAAGAGCAGGCTTGAAATGGGGGGTTGCTTAGAGAGAGAGGGGGGGGGGAAGGGCTTAAAGCCAACATGCAACATAATTTTCAATATATTTATTTGTTTTTAGAAAAGCTACACATGAAAATTTGAGGTTGATTCGATTGATAATTATGAAGATAATTATATGCTTCCAAATTTGAAGATATAATAGTGCTATAATAGTGCAGTTTAATCCTTGGAAAGTGTTGTACGACATCAGTAATTGTGAAAATTTGTTTACAAGTGAAAAATTGTGAACAAATGCTCATAAAGTGATTTAAATATACTCAATAAAATGTCAGAAAATCTTTTGTTATAAATTGCCACAAACTAATTGATCTTAAAAGACATTCCAAATAATTTTATTCACGACCCTTTGGACAGCTCTGAAGTAAAGAATGATTTCAACATAAGTTTAAGGTTTGGCACCAAGCATCGCATATACATATACAGTGAATGTAAGCAAAGTCATATAATAGTCGGTACTCGCTCGAAAACGTTGCAATGAAAACCGAAGTATGCAGTAGTTACAATACTCAATAGTATTGAATGTTCCAATTACCTGAATATTTACAAACAAAATAGTCTCATGCATACACAGTGTGTCTTTTGCAATGTGAATACTGGCCTTTTGCCATAATTTAGTATTTCTGTATTTACAATTTACAATTTATGCCTTGTCTGGCAACTGAAGGTCAGACGCGACTGAATCAAAATTCGTCTGAATATGTAATAAGATATGCCGCCCGGCAAATTACTAGACTATAATAGACTTGCCACCTTTGAGACACTGCAAGTATTAACTTGAATGCATAAAACTAAAAATATACAATGAATATTATAATAATACTGAAACAAGACTTACATGCTATTTGCGTCTGGCTACGCAAATTTCGTCCTCCCAGCCCCAGGGCGCCTAAATTTTGTTCGATTTTCTTTCTTTTCTTGGGCATGACGTGGCGTAGTGCTAAATATATTGCACTTGTAGTTCAGAATTGTTCAGGTAACTATTACTATAAGGTTAAGTTTATTTCAACCAGTTAAATATATAAAGCGAAGTATTGAGATTTCAAAGTCGACTACAGTTAATAAAATATACACGTGAATAGAGACATAAGACATGTGACATGCCATTATAGGTTGTCAATCACACATGAAAGTTTATACTAAAAGTTAATATGTTACTATTATTAGAAACTTTTGGAAACCATTTGGTATTTATGTTTGGAAATTTTTCCGAATAGAAGTACTTGTGCTGTTGTGCATGCGCTCAAGATTATAATTATCAACAAGAAGACTCATAATATGCGGTAATATTTCGATTGTACGAGCTATCTTTTCTTCACGCACGGCCAATCACCGTTTCTGGTATAAAACGTTAATAGTTTTCGTCAAGGAAACAGCATTACATACATGAAAAATTATTTATTTTTTCTATCTGAGCGAGATATTATAACACTGTTCATACTATATTAATTATTAAATCAAAATATATAAAGTTTTCTATGTATAGAAACTCTTTCGTAAATATAACATTTACATACTGTAGACACTCAAAACATATTATTGAAAATAACTTTTATGCATTATATATATAATATAGTAAAAGTTTCTGACTTGATTTATAACGTTAAGATTTAGGACAAACTACGTCCAAGAATCGTATTTGTCAACTAGATATTGAAGCCTATTTATAAAATCAATAAAATACACTATGAAATGTACATTACAGAAAAGAAAATATTGGAACCTTGATTTCAAGTTTATAAATTATACTGGCTTTCGTTTGACACATATGTGGCACATGACAGACCTTTTGGAAATTTATCTATAGCACTCAAACGAAGAGCTTCAGTCACAATCACAAGGGAAGAAATATATCTAAAAACTGTTTAAAAAGCACCTTTAGTTTTTTGTTGTTCTTTGCTAAACGTAACAATGTCTCAATTTCCTATTAATTACAAATGATCCTGAGAATCTATAATTCCTCTCCTATAGCAATAAAATAACTAAAACAAGTTTAATCCTGTCACCTAAGTTCTTTGATTTAGTTTCCTAACAAAACAAAACGAAACGGCATAATTATGAACAAAATCTTAAACAAAAATAAAATTTTGGAATTTCTGATCAACACATTTACAGTTAGGAATCTTCTCTCCAACCCTCATCCACAGTCCACTGCAACTTTTCGCATCTGTCGCCACCCAAGATGTAAAGTTACCCACAATTCCCTCTCCTTTACAGAAGCCTTTATCGTCCATGGTGGCAGGTTGACATTCAACACACATTGGTTTAGATAACTTGAGTTTCTCTGCCCAGGTGCCTTCACAATACGGATGTTTGGACATAAGTTTGAAGTTAACACAATGACTACGGAAGCTAAAAAATACGAATCAATTTTAATACAAACTTAATCTTAATCCGAACTCTAACCCAAATCCTAACTACAAACCTAATTATAATCCTAACCAACCCCAAACCTAACCCTTAATCCTAACCCTAATCCTTGTGACCTAATTTCGGGATAGCAATATGGAAAGTCACCCCACATATCATACTATTTAGATTATAATAGTGATTATTCAAGCAATCCGATACCGGTTGTTAAAACCGGTTGTTATATAAGACGTAATTTCTGAATAATAATATGGAAAGTCACCCGTAACTTTAAATGGCTTAATTCAATTCCATGGATAGCGCAACCTATTGTTTTATCTCATACCTAGCGTAAAAGCGGCTTTCCTATTGGCTCTGAAGAGGTGCGTTTAATCCCGAGCCCACCTGCTGACGTATGTTTAGGAGGTGGGTTCGGGATCGATGTATTTTCAAGATGGCCGCGGAAATTTGGGTTATAATTCCATGACACGCAATCACGAATATTTCTCTTTGATCTTGACCCCAATCCCGACCCAATCCCTAACCCTATTGTGTGCGTAACATGGACTTAGAACCGAAATTTGTTCGGCAGGTTCATAAACCTTGGCAATGTTTTCGCAGAATGTGTGCATTTTTTCTTTTCAAGAATAAGGGAATATTGTAGATACATTTTTTAGCTTCAATTTGAGCCCTAAGTTTGATTGTTTGCGTAGTATGTTGGCGGCTAAAATGTTCGTTTTCCAAACAAGAAATTATATACTAAAATGCGTAATTTCTTCAGTACTTTTTCCCGCAATGGCATGAGATAAAAACCAAACATACTTGCAGGGAGGTGAGTCAAATCCCGGACAGCTACCAGCCACACTCGGTGAGTCAAATCCCGGACATCACAATTGTAAAATGTAGATAATGTAGGTAAAAAAAAAATAGCCGCGAGATATTTGATGTAATTTCGGTCATCGAAAGTCCCAACGGGGAGTGAGCTGAATAATGTATGTATGTAAGTGGATGTAAGTAAACCTCCCTGCAAATATGTTTGTTATAACAATCACTGGTGCACAAAATGAAGTCAGTTAAACATTGCTAGACTACCTAGACAATTAAATCTATTCAAAATAATAATTTTATAGAAATGAAGGAGATAGATAAACAAGTATAGGAGATCCCTAATTGCTCATTTCTGAAATCTGTCGGGACATAACCATTAACCAAGGCTCTCCAAGTCACTGTGGACAGGCTTTGCCCCCCCCCCCCACCCCAATGATCTCCAGAACTCTCCTTGTGAAAAGTTTAAATCCAGAAAGAAAGTGGGGGCGGGGGGTGGGGGTGCAATGTGTGGAATAACGATAATGGCTTTTTCATAACCTTTCTCAGAATACGTAATTACGAGAAATGCTGTTCTAGAGACCCTGGAAATTCAAATTTCTCCGGGGGACTCCCTAGCACTCTTGCGTCATTGCTCTTCGTTTTCGGAATCTATGTTTCGTTTGCCCTCACACCCAGAGTCAACACCCTGGCTACGCCACTGATGCTCATTCAACATAACGTACCCTATAGATACTGTATGAACTAAAGAACAAGGTGGGTCATGAAACATTTCATGTTTCAGGGTCAATAATTTGTGATGGACCGTGAAATTTTGTCGAGTTACGGACGACGGGACACGGAAATGTTATTTTTCCCTCCACCCTCCCCTAGCAGTTACTTTATGACCGGTCCCTTATTCGATAGTTCCATATATTCAAGGTGAAACTAAGGTCGCATTGTGAAACCCTTTTTGATGTTAATATGTCATATTTTCGCAAAGAAAGAAAACAAATGCTGCATATTCTATACCACGTGGTGAGTACTTGTGAGAAAAAGTGTTTGGGTCACACACTTTTTTCGCACACTTTTAAATGAACACCTCAAAATTAGTGATGGAAAAATCGAATTTGGCAGACTACAATTGTCAAAGAAGTATAAATTGAGTATAAATGGAGCAACGCTACGATCATTGATCACTGATCATTGATGGAGTGTCGAAAAGTTTCGTTGCAAACGTATAATTTGCTCGCGGGGGGGGAATCGATTTACTTTCACCAGACTAGCGAAACATGACTGGTATTTATATCTATTATGATCTATTTGTTGTTTTACCTTTTACGTATTTTCTGGATTTTTGTAAGTTCTTTTTTCTCAGGAAGAATATTGTCAAATTGATTGGTAGACGACTGACGGCGATATTCAGCTGGAAGAATTTGTGCTAAGACTACAAAAGGAAAAAATAACAGTAATAAGAAATGGTTGGATGAGTTAAATACGGCAAGTGATGCAGAGAGTATGTTTGCTGGGATTAGCACAAGGAACATACAATACTGACGAAAGAGCGTCCAGTTAAGGCCGTGGGAGTGATCCGATGTTCATCTTAAACTCTCATGATGATACTGATGATGATGGTGATGATGATGATGATGGTGGTGATGGTGATGATGGTGATGTGATGATGGTGGTGGTGATGATGCTCATGACGATTATAGTGGTGATGCTGATGATGATAGTGATGATGATAGTGATGATGATGATAGTGGTGATGCTGATGGCGATGATAATGATGATGATTTACATACTCAGTTTTCATCACTAAGTGATCAGTTTACATCATTAAGTGAATTGAAAATTTCCGTCATAACACTCTTGAAACATGATATAATACTCTCATAAAAGAACCGTTCATTGTTGGCCCGGCAATACGTTGCTGGATGAAAATTTCAAACCTTGACTCAACATCAGCCGACATTACCAAACATAATGTTCAAACAGACCTAACATAGTAACAATGCTGTATCCAACAATGAAGGATGAAGTTGGACCAGCATGTCGGACTACTGGTTCAGTGGTTTGAACGGGACTTTATTCAATATCAACGTGAGTTTGATTATAAAACTCTGAAATATGCAGATTTTCCATAGTATGCCGAAACCTACCCATATCTCCCTTGCAGTTCTGCTGGAAACATCCTTTCTTCTCATGTCTAATTGGACATGCTTTCCCGCCATTCTTAGGTGCTTGTATAATCATTCGACGCCGTTTCATTGTTCCAAATCCACATTGCTCGCTGCATTTTGACCATGACGACCACGGAGAGAGAACACAATCTTGTGCCCCTAAAAAAGAAATTTAAATAACATAAATGTGTGCAAACTTCCTTTGGAATAAACGCCCCTCTACAGGGAGCAATACTATTGGTCAGAAAGTGAATGAAATCCTGACAACGGGCGTCAGCCTTCGACGGAATGTCAACCTTTCTTCGTTATCATTTCCAGGTAGTTTCAAAAAGCAAAATTATAACAGAAAAAGTACGGTGGATTAATTTTTATTTCTATATATTTTATGAACACTATCTCCTGACTATATAACTTGGTTATGTAATCTATGTGACCTCGTCCTGGGTTTCACGTAACGTGGCAAAATCTAAAATTGTATAGTAGCTACAAAGCTTACTGTTCTATATGTTCCGTATAATTATCGTTACCGCGTCTGTTCACCTAAAATTTGGAGTTAATACAGTGGCGAAGCCAGCCCGTCGATTTGGTCCCGCTATGCAAATTTCAAATCATTATCATTATTCATTTCTTTAGAAATTGATTGTGTTCACCGTCAATGAACACGAACAAATTTGCATAGCGGGACTAAATCGGCGGGCAGGCTACGCTACCACAGATGAAATATATACAGATGTGTAACTAACCAGCTCAAACATTTAACAATGATGCTCTTAACTGTTTTATCCAAAAATTTCGATCTAAAAAGGCCACGAAAGAAAAAAAACGTTCGTGTTTTTCACGCCGCCATGTTCCTAGCAAGCGCCATTTGGGGAAATTTGAGGACACGAAAGCCCTATGAAGTTACACTTCTGGTATATCCTTAATCTGTGACGCTACTGAGTTAATACAACGGAATTATTGCTGACATCACCATTGCCTGTTTAAAACTATGTTACACACACAATTTAGCCCCTGTTGCGGGATCCCGCGTGCTAATTCAAATCCCTATTAAAAAAATGTTTTCGTTTATATGACAGGAGGACTAGCCCTCCCAGGCGAGATCTCGCTATTGACTATAAATGACTAGCCGAGATCTCGCCTAGTGGGACTGAGTAAAAATATTCAATTGCCTGCTGGTTTTTATTCGGCAAAATATGACTTTGGACTTCGTAATATTATTGTTTATGTCTTATGGCACTGTATTTATAAAGGTTAAGGCATTGAAATGGGTGGATAAAAAGCAAGTTTATATAACGTCTTATCCGATCCTTTGATTTTAAGTCCGTTTAAACTACACTTGCATTTTATTTATTTTCACGAGTAGAACGTTTTCAGAATAAACATTTTAGTTTACACAACATACAGATATTCTGGGATTAAAGTTAACTAAAGAAGATTACCCACATTCCTTGCCCACATTCAATCCCTCAGATAATAATTAAGCATGCAGATCTTGTTGGTTATGTAAGTATTCAATGAACCTATGTAACTTATTGATCGTTATTGAGGCTTACAGATTTAAACGAGAAGTAAATAACAAGCAGCTATTCACAACGAGGGGCAAACACTAATTTAAATTTCGTACACCTTCAGGAAAATCACAAACAAATTATTGAAAATCATACAAAAAATAGACAAATCACAAAAATATAGAAAAATCACAAAAAAATCAACTTTTAATTAACACCATTAATGTTTTCCGACCAGCGCCAACGAGATTGGTTGAGCGTTCCACCCAGCTCCCAGTCCTTTGTTGGTGTGTTGCTGAATAGAATACTATTGAGATATCTCAAAGTGAAATCACTGCATAGAAAAGCGTTAAGAACAAATATTTCTAAAAAGGTATTTAAAGTTCAAATTTAACCGCCGACAACCCCCCCCAAATAATTTCTGAAAGTATTTGAATATTGAGTGGAAGCTGAATAACTGTGTATTAAACAAAGCTGTAAAGATATTTTTGCAACCATAAAAGCATTGGTAGGCTATCAATTAAGCAAATTTGCATGAGGCAAAATTGAGCAAATTGAAGGCAAAAAAGTTAAAAGAACTGAGATTTGCTGCAACGAATAGGTAGTAATGTGGTGGCAACCAAATCCCCCCCCCCCCTTCTCAATATTTTGCGAAATGTGTGCCGGGAGCATATTAACACTGTATTACCTTTTAGGGGGGCAACTAAAACTAAAGTTAACAAACTTTAATTATCCTAGATAGTTATATCAGTTCTAAGCAGTTCTTCCCGGAGGTCCAGTAATGGTGATTCATTACCAGTCCAGTGGGTGGTGATACCACACTGGTTAGTTCATGTGCCTTGTATCACTGCGATCGCGGAGTTCGAAAATACAATTTGTTTGCCTTTATAAGGTAAGATGTTCGAATAATTTCTCAATATTGATTTTCATGTAGCGAAGCTTGGCGCTGAGTGGTTCTTAGTTCTTGCTGTGTCTCGTTTTGGAAATGTTTATCTTGAACACAGAATGTTAATCAAAGCTTTAAATGATTCGTAATTAGATTATCAAGCTTCTTACTCGAAACAGATCTCCTACTATGTAAACATCGTAATGGACAAACTGGGCACCTTGTGGCAGGGCAACTGTGTCGTTTTAGGCAGGGCAATTCCCTACTGTGACGTCATCAAACGCGTCTGATACAAAGCAAACCTTGTTGCCATACCTAAGAGAAAGCGCCCTCGTTTCAGTACAAAAACTATTCAGGAAGCATAAATCTTAAAGCCAAATTTAAGCCAGTGGATTTTACCATATCGATAGCTTACTAACCTATCTGCCTAAGTCAGTTTTGAAGAATTTTAGTTGTTTGATTTAGCCAGGCTTCCAAAGTGTAATACAACTCCTAAACACGTGTGTAGGTCGATTTTCCAATTATGCATGTGCTCTCACATCTCAGTCAGATTTTTGCCTAACTCAATCGTGTGACATAGGCAATTTTACTTCTAATTTTTTATGCTTACTTAAATTGCTACGAAATGAGTTAGGCAAAAAAGTAGGTAAGGTGTCGATATCCATCTTTACATTACCGTCAGAAATATTGCTTAGATATTAAACCTACATGTGTATTTGATAATGGTAAACACACAAAGAAACACGGCCACGGGAATTATTTCAGAACAGTTTAAACATACGGTTTAAAGATGAAATTGCAAGAATATAATATTTTTGAATTAACAAGTGGTTTTGAAGAACGAGGCAGTAATTATAAATGAAATTGGAAAGGAAATTAGAGGAAATTGTTAATGTATTATGCAAGGGGGTTTCTGTAATTCAGCCAAACGAACATAAACTGCTGGCAACCACAACAATTTGGTAATTTAAAACTCTTATCTATAAATCTATATAGCATAGTTTTATAAATTACTATAAATACACTGAAGAGCCGCCTTGTTGGTGTAATTTTCATTTTGGCAAGGTTCCAAACTGATCCTGGCAAAAACCCACGTGTGAAGCCCACGCCTTTATTCAAGCCACGCAATTTAAAACTATTCATATCGCTGCTTATCTGAATATCTCATAGATTGTCTCCCCTAAAACATTATGATAGAGACATGCTGAGCAAACATGTCTGTATTAACCTTTATCATAATGTTCAAGAAAGTGTTATATAAAGGAGAAACGTCTAAAACGAGCATGGCACAAGGTCAACTATCTGGGGAATGCATGTTTGCGCACGACTTTAAGACCTTTGACAGTTTACTTCGAGAAAATACTTCAAGAGGGCTAAACACGAATCATGCCAGTTGCCTGACCTATTTACATAAGGTCTTCGGGTGGTCAGCAATAAAAATAGCTCGTCGTGAGGGGAACCTACAGCACGCAAAATGCGGTTATGTTTAATAAAATAACATTGAATAACAGCCATCACCTAAATTCCGGAAATATTCTGAGTCCGGAATACCGGTTTAATGGCGAGCCCAAACTGTATCCGAACTACTTCGAACATTCCTTTAGGTTTGCTTCGCTGTTCTGGCACAAGATCACTGTGCGTATTTTTATTGTCTTATAATCTGCGCGTCTTACCGCAAACCAAAAGCGGATTATAGAAATTTCCCATCATCAGAATATGAAAAGCGCAAATTGCCGGATGGGTGTTTTGTTGTCATTTGGCATGGGCAGGCGGCCATGGGCAAGTCATGAATACGAATGCGCGACTGCGCGCGTGCTTCTGTTGGTTTGACAGCATGTGGCTTAAATATCTTGAATGAGACGCGTTTCGACAACAGAAACACGCGCGTGCAAAAATTGGAATAGCTTCACTAAGTGAAAGATGCGCAAACCATTCTTGTTTTAATCACACGTCAATTTAATGCGCAGAAGATTTATCTGCTGTGAAATCGACTCTGCTATAAAATAAATCTCTCGAGCGCAATAAATGCAGATCAGATAACACAAGAGGGGAATTAGATGCCAAGTGCTCAAGGCAAATCAAGGGCCACGC
Organism: Trachythela sp. YZ-2020; assembly: GCA_016169945.1. Taxonomy (NCBI): domain Eukaryota; kingdom Metazoa; phylum Cnidaria; class Anthozoa; order Malacalcyonacea; family Clavulariidae; genus Trachythela; species Trachythela sp. YZ-2020. The sequence goes on along the minus strand of JADLSH010000121.1, from coordinate 2,684,274 downwards.
GGTCAGCTGGCCTCAAAAAATTGATGCCTTTGTAAACAAACTGTTCTGTTTGATAATAAAATGTACACACAACCATTTATTATGATGACTAGAAGTGTTAACGCGCAGAAATCGTCATTAACATTTAGTCACGACAGCTGCTAAATCATTAGGGATTAAATTCACTGTCATGCTTTTATTCACTGTCGTCAAACACCTGATGATTTTTCTCATTACACAGTCATGCTTTTATTCACTGTCGTCAAACACCTGATGATTTTTCTCATTAGATAAACATTTCTCGAATTTTAAATTTACACAACCACTTTTCCTATCGTTTTAAGAAACTATTAACTACCGCATAACTTACCATTGCCCAAAGGGAAAATATTGAATACAGAATGATGAATTTCCCAGGATTGAGAAATAATATTGGACATATAAACTACGAATGATCTTAAACGCCAACAAAGAGTTGGATTAGCTGTAAGATCAATGTTTTAATTGTTGTAGTCAGCAAAAGCTGTTAAATATTTAGGATGAAATCCTGCCAGCTGCACCTCATATTGAAATAATATTCTTAAGACATACTATCTAATGCGATGTTCGGATACACGCATGCAGAAAGGAAAAATTAAATACAACATGCGCATTTGAGGAAATTAAACAGAACCCAGTTTTTAATAATGTTAAGAAGACTAACACATGATATGTGAATAATAGGAAATTTTAAATTATTTTCAAACCTCGACACTCGGCTTCAACGCGTTTCAAATCTGAGCAGCAATCACCAGTTGTACGACAATATTCATCACAATAGCAAACTCTTGTTTGACCCGCCGGCAAAGCATTCTCTGCTGGCGAAGGCACGCTCACCCAACATGAATTATTCGTCCCTTTACAGCACAGCAATTTCCCGCCTTCTGCTCGTTGATCGCAGAACTGCGCCGAAGATAGGATAATAAATTGGACGAAAAGCAGACCAAATAAGAGCGACATTATTGGACGAAGCTTGATTATTCTCTCTGATACCAAACTGTGTAATGTCCCTTTTTCCGACAGCCACTGATATCGATCTAAATTCCCTTGCCTTGTGTTGCAGACTTGGCGAAACTAAGCGAAGGAATTTGCGCGGTTTTCTCCCTCACTTGCGCAAACACTCAAAGAGCATTGAAACAGTCTTGACTTCAGTAGAATAATGCGCGGTGTTTCACAGGAGAGCGTGAAAAGCGTCGAGGCTGTTGTCGTGTTGTATTTATTCCGTCTGTCAGTCAGGAAACTTTGTGTGTCTATCAATAAGCTAATTAGGTCAGAGGTGTCATTTTCTCAGTGAGACTCGAATTAATTCTTGACTAAAGAAGAATTCGAAAGACGAACGGCACCAAAAAAGATCAAAGTAAAACTATTAAAATTTCAAACAATGCTGCTAATCCACTCATAATATGTTTTTGTACACGGACAAAAAATGAAAAATATCGCCAAATTGTCTAAGCAGTTCAATTATACTGTGATACAATCATATAGCTTTATCTGAGCACTATAAAGGAGCGTCTTCATAGCGGAAATGCAACAAACTTCACGCCCAGTAGGGGACAAAGAAACAAACCACATTGCTCGGATATATTAAAATATTTTCATATGACAATAAAGGAATTATTTCCGCATGGAAATTTTCTCAAGTAATTCACACATATTTCCATGGAAATGTTCTCATGTGAATCAATATAACATTCCTTGCTGACTTATCGCTATATATATATGTTTAACTGTATGCATGTTTTCTTTGTAAGTTATTTTTAGTAATTTACGGTTAGCCTGTAATAGGCGAAAAACAAACCACACCTCAAGTGCCCAATCTGTTTACACACAACCTAAATTCACATGTATACAACATGACAACAGATACTGACTATTATTATTATTGCTAATTTTTAATTTACTAATATTTCTTGTGAGAGTTCAAGCTCTTTTGAGAGCCAAACAAAAATTCGCAGTTAAACAGATTTTCAAATTTATCTGCAAAAAAAAATTTAGAATTTAAAAAGGTAAGGTCTCCTATTCGGGTAAGTAAAGTGACGTCACAAGTCTTAATTGTCTGTCTCCTGGACAAATTCCTCACTGCAATAATCCAATACTACATTAATGCGTTTACCAATTTCCAGTTATAACTGAGTTATAGGTAACAAACTATAACACAAAATACTCCAAAATACTCCAAGTTTTCTGAAAGAGATAAAGAGATAGCTATATTTTGTTTAGTACTTCACGTATTTCGCAAGTCAAAGAGAAACTTCGATTTGATGAAATCCAACCCAAATATTATATAACATTTATTACTTTCGCCGCTGGTGGTGTATGCAGTCTCTGAGTCCACTCTAGTTTCATATAGGCACGGAAAATTCTAACTCTGTCCGTGGCAATTCTATATATAAGCCTAGCTTAGGGTTTACAATTTCTAAATTGAATTAAAGTGTTTTAAATGAACCTATCTATCTATCAATCATTCAAATAAAGGGAATTACGTGATGACAAATATTTCTTGCAAGTGAAACGTTATTAGCTGGGAATTGGGTTAGGATAAAACACGGATATGACTTTTAAAGGCACGATTATCGTTTTTTATATGACTGTTAAGTAACGATTCATGACAACATAAGCCCTCCGTCCGTCTCTCGGCCGTCCGTCCGTCCGTCCATCCGCCATCCTTATCCGCGTTACGAATTAGTATAGCAGTAAAACACTTAGCCTGCTTGCAGCCCGAAATTATATAACACTGCATACCTCACATGTTTACAGTGTTACCTGATCTGATTTTATTACGGTCGAGAAATTTATTCTATAGCAGAATAGATTTGACACCGAAATAATACAGACTCAATTGTGTGCATTAGATTGTCGTCAGCAGATATAATAAACAACCCTAAACTTGCATTTCTGCATGCATTTCAAATTGTAACGTGTCTTCAACCCAGTCTTAAAAAATTGTCTTCACGGGGATTTGAACTCGCATGTTCTTTATACCCATCGAGCTATCAAGTCAATGAAGATTGTCGGATTGGAAGCGAGTTAGACGGGCTGTGTTTCAATTCTATCGCACAATCATCGTCAGTGATATAATTTACTCTCCGCTATTTTCGATTGCCAACTTATAAGTAAACAAGACAAAGAGAACTACCGTGCAACATGACCTTATAACCCCACAAACACCGTCTTAGAATCGCGCCCCGCCCCAAGTGTTCCTAATCCCAATTTCATGTGAACATTGCTCAAATCTGCTCACTTCCCATAGCCAGAAAACAGGAGGTTATCTTGCATGCGGGTTTATTAATCCCCAAAGATATTCCCCCATTTATCTCAAGAGGAAATAACTGTTCAGATTGTTCAAAGTCTCTGTTGTTCAGTGCTCATAACTTTCATTCTCGGTCAGTTCTCTTATATCTAGTCTCTCAATCTCTCCTCCGTAGAGCTCGATTGCGCTAGAAGGTACGTGGCGGCACGTGGCATCAAGTTAACAGTTGAAATTCTGAAATTCATTCATCTTCCTCTTATACGCTGAGGTGAAGCGACTGCTACATCGCTCTGTGGTCTGAAGAAGGCGCCTCTAGGTGCCTCTGGATTCATAGCTGCTTAAGTAGGTTGTTCAATGTCGCAAGATAGTTCCAAAAGATACAGTTGTTGAACAGCTCGTTCGAGATGAGATTTTCTACTGCGGACCTTTGCAAATCTTACTTACCCATCTTTCACAATAACTAGTTATTTAACAACACCTAACGTAACGACCACCTTCCTCGTTTATTCTCCTCATCCACAATGATGGCAACATCTCCAGATCCATCTCCAGATCTCCTAGATCTACTTTTAGTCTTCTTCATACGATGTCTCTCGCGCTGGACCATCTTTTCCAAACTGCTTCATTGCACTTCAAAAGATGTTTGGCACGTCTTCGCAAGTCACCGTCCTCGGTATGGTGAGGTTCCACGTCAGGCAGAATGTTGCTATTTGCTATTTGGGAGTTAACACTGGAAATTGCAAGTCATCCTCAACATAGCGTATAAGTCGGTTGTCCAGTTTTACCTCGACATCTAGGAGAACTTCCTCCAACTCTTTTCATTTCAGCATACCGTTTCCAATGCATTTTCAAAGAGATTTCACCGTCCTGTCATGCGCTCAAAATTTTCATCCCACCAAGGCACGGCTGAGATTGAATTGCCATCGAATCTGTTGCTTGGCTAAATAGTCCTGAAACCGTTCGTCATTCCTCATCATTGGGATCCACTTTGCCGCAGCAACAAAAGTACCACCGTTGTCAGAATATATTATTTCGGGCCTTCCTCTTCGTGCTCAAAAATAATTCAGCTGTTATTAGGATGGGTACAAGATCAATCATTTTCCCTCTTGTGAAACTACAGGCATAAAGAAGCAGATATGCCTTTCCTTCTCGTTTCTTAATTGTTTGATATTGTAAAGGTCCAGCATAATCCATGCCGATTTTTCCTTGTGTGCGTATTGGGTAGTATGCCGCCTGCCGGGTGAGGGTGTTTTAACATAGTTTGTTCTTAATTAAAGCCAAACAAAGCATCACTTGCAAGGGCTGAATACTGCATTGTTGTCACTGACGGCCTTAAGGATCGAAAACTTTGGCAAATAAAAATAATCGAGATGTTTACCACAAAAACAAATTAATGAATCAATTGTTTAGTACAGCTTCGCGAATATCAGTAAAAAATCTTGTTTTCCAAGGTAAAGCTTACGCAAGATGACACAACTGTGATCTCCTTTAAATTAGCCTTTAGTTTTACACTTAATTTCTAAATCTCAGACAATATATTCCCTACATTTTGCTAGCAGGCAAATTCCGATTATACAAAAGATTATGTTCTTCATTGCAAGGCATATTTTAACATATATACTGGGGGGCCACTTGGTCCCCCCAGGCCCTCTCGATGGCCCCCCCACTCACACAAAATTGGCCCCCACTCCCTGGGCCCTTTATACATTGGGTCGTTTACAGAGTAAATGATTTGTCTGTGTTTAACGAAATATTGTTTTTATGGCTTATATAGTTAGACATTTTTAAAGTTTTAGTTAAAACATTGAAATACGATTGGCTTGGCAATTTCAGAGCTCCAGATTTCATAATTTTCCCAGGAAAAAACTCCCTCGAACCCCTACAGAGCTCGCGCCTTCAGCACTCAGATTAAGGACCCTTTTTCGCAAATGGCCCCCCACTTAGAAATCCTTAAAATATGCCCTGCTTCATTGTAATTCAACAATGCATATGACAATAACGAAATTCTCCTGGGAGCTATAAAAGACTTTTGCCTGCCAGAAAAACGTAAACAAGGCCAGTGGTCTATTCTACTTTATAATGAGATCTTTGGCTTCGATCGCCAAATCGTTAACTATATTAATGAAGTAATGCTAAAACAAAAGGTTTGTGGTACTTCAGGTACTTTTTAAAACATCAGTTAGAGTTTAACTCCATTGTTATTGTCTTAAACGAAAAAACTCTTAAGACTGCAAAGTAACTTCTCAAACTCATTAATAATTCATGAGCAAAACACAAAGGAAATCACCACCGTATCGTTGTCTTGACACCACGGTAATAAACACCCATAAATTAACTCAACTTTCGCGTTGAATTTCTCTTTAAATACTGGTTTGTTTGAGAAGCTATATAATACACTCGAAGTCGTTTATTATAGTGATTTAAAAACACCTCAAAGTATGTTAAAAAAACTCGGCTAGCGCCTTGTTTTTCAACACACTTTTCCGTGTTTCAAATCACTATAATAAACTCCTTCTCGTGTATGATATATTACTTCTTTTATAGATTATTCTTTGCATGTTTCGTTGTTAAATTCGTTGTTTCTTTAATAAAGTAGTGCAACCAATCTGACGTCATACATGACTAATGAGCGATCAGTCAATGCTTAATTCCTTTGCTTGTATTTAATGAAATCACTTGGAACAAGCAGCGTCTGTCTATTTCCAGTACTTATATCGCATTATATGCAAACGACGTCATACTGACGTCATCTTAATTTATTCTACAGTTTTAAAGTTCTTTCATTCAAATAATAAACAGTTTCGCGTCATATGCACTTTTAGTATAAACTTAGTAATAGACTATCACTTTTCCTGCGTTCTGATTGGCTACGCTACTCGTAGACTATTAGTGATAGTCTACTAGTAGCAAAATTCAAAACAATGGCGTGAAAATTCACGTTTAAAATTAATATTAATACTTTTGTTTACTTTTGTATTGTGTTCCCTAGTTCTCAATAAATGCTATAGTTTATTTCGCCTCGTTGACTATTCGCTCATAGCCAACTCGGCCTCGTTGTCTAATTGTTAAATGGCCGAGTTTCAGATCATGTTTATTTTCTATCAACCTGCTTAAAATAAATTCCTCATACTAACCTTGGCACACCCCAATGACGTCATCCTCTTCCTCTCCCCCGTCGTTACCTTCGTCATTCATGAAAGCTTCATTGTTATCATTTACACATTCCAATCCTGTTTCACATTTACCGAATCTTGCATGAAGTCCTCCACAGATCTGATTACGAAACCGCAGACAAACGTCACAGCAGTCGCACTCATCTTTTACAAATACACCGCTATCACAAGTAATCGCCAGCTCTTCGCATTTTGATTTGTCGCATAACTCGGGACAACTTGCGCCAGCGGTAATATTCAGCAAAGTTAAAAATATTGCAGAAACAAGCAGTAAATTTCTCATCATTCTGAAATAAGAAAAACAACAATTGAACAAGACATGAAGTTATTGCATTGCCAAATTTAGGTTTGCATGGCTATAAATATCATTGTGTTTCTTTGGGAAAACACCAATTTAATAAGCCATGACTCTATAATGTATTTGCTTCACAAAGAAGATAAAATATGCTAGTCCAAAAATTATTTAATAGATAGATAGAAGTCTTTATTGTCACTATAAATACTATACTCAAAACACACGTCTGAGTTTACAGGTTTTAATTATGTATGCTATATGTAAGAAAATTATCCGCTATTTACAAATTGAAAGCTACTTATTAGCTAAAATATGGAAGACTATTATAAATTGTAATTAGATATTAAAGATTACGAAAGAATGTCAAATAAACTTGAAACTAAAGACATCTATTTAAGAAAGAGCATTTAAAACGCTCAGTTCTTACTATAGGCAACTCGAACTCGTGTCGTCTCTGTCTCAACGGTCTATTTAACTTATTTGGCAACAACTCTTGTAAAGCATTGTCCTTATTTTTTGTTATTTTGTTCCATAACTTAATAATACTGACAGTTCCGTTGTCGCTATATGTAACTGCACAAATGATGATTAAACACTCTTCCAGTCTCAGCTGCATGTTATGATTCAACTGCAATGTTATCACGACGCAGAACGCGTCATTTGGGTGCGCAGTCGAAACTCCGAACGCCATTATTTACTTGGCAAATTACAAAAGTATAATGCCTAAACTTATACTACTAAAATTGGAGTAATATGATCTACAATATTCAATGGTGTTACACAAAACGAAAATTTAATGGTTACTCTAAGCTTTGTCTTTATATAATTTGCAAAATTCCGTTGGTTTAATAATTTGTTTTTCTTTCAAGCTGTAAAAGTCACCGTACTATACAAGTACTAAGATACCAAGCACCCCTTACACCACAACAAGTACTCGTGGCATGACTTCCGGCTATCTATGTATCGAAGAAACGAATTATGAAAACATAAAATGAATTCATTTTTCTTTACAGACGCACAGTAATCTACGCCAGTGAAAAACTTCAAACTAAGTTGTCCCACGACCAACAACAATGATATTTTGCATGAATAAGAATACAAATACGTACACAATGTTAAGTAAAAGATTGAATGATTATAAAAGCACAAAGTACAAACTCTGTTTCCTGTCCAAAGTGTTCCAATCACTGAGATGTTACCAAACTTTCAGTAGGTCTTAGGATCCTGTTAGTATCACATGCAACTATCGACGATCTATGTTAGCTGTCCGCTCAAGCGCGAATGCATAGTCAAACTAAAGTGCACCGCAACTACTTAGAGTAAGCCATGCAATGCTCGACTTGCAGCAATTACAAACATCATTTTATCACTCAACAGGTGCTAAATACTGGCATACGTCTGGCACACTTTTATACCGTGGTCTATTTAAAGGTCTGCTTTGGCTATTTCTGTCATCAATATTGGCAAAACATCTGCAAACTCCATTACTTACGATTTTCCTTTAGGCAAAACGAGGCTAAATATAGCATCTATATGCAGATTATACCTGAAGCATAAACACCAAGAATGCCAAGAGGTTTTAAAAAAATTGAGAGGTAAACTTAGAGGCGTTAGAGCTACTTCAAAATATAAAATTGATGGAATAAAAAGTATTTTTGTTAATTGGTTCAGTCGGGTATTATTGAGTGGTCGCCATGCAAACGTACGAAGAAGTATGGAAAAGGCGTTTCATTCGTCCCTTATAGGGCGTCCATTCGTCCCTCTACTGACGAGGGGAATTCAGTGCTCGAAACGTCGAGACTCGTCGAGACTGAGTAGTTTTAGTCCAGTCGTTAAGCTTTCAAACCTTCTTAGATCCAAAAACATGCAAGTCAAAATTGCAATTTACAAATTTACAACTAGCTTTAATAAAAAAATCGTATACTGTAGATATATTTTATAGCTTCTTCAGTTAAAGTTGTCACAAGCAATAGTCAATGTACAATCCAAGCGGGAAGGGTATAATGCGAATGAGATATTGTATTGGGTAAAATGTATTATAATTCGCCTGGCTTGCTATAGTTAAAAATATGCTATATATAGGCTTACACCCACAACGATGCCGATGGAGAACTATAATTTTCTTGACAGAAATAATAGGCTAATTTTCTTGCAAACATCAACCGTTTGTCGCTACAACTTGTAAATTTCTGTACGCGTTGTCGCCGACAAATTAAATGCAAATTCAGAAAAGTTTACCTCTGGGAATTACATGCATGTATACCTCTGGGAATTACCAAAACAAAAAGGAGCTAACTAAAGTCACAGGCTACTTTATAGGATACCATTAAACAGCCAAAAATATTAAAATTAGGTATACCCATCTTGTTGTTCGCGCTTGGATTGTACATTTTACTATTGCATGTGACAACCTTGAAATGGCTGTATGCTGATATAGTCGCAACTCGCAAGCTCTATAACACCAAAGCTTAAAATGATACACTGATATTAATTTAAGCATTTCTATATGTATACAGTATATATACAGGGTGTATAAAAAAACTGCAACCCTTTGAAATCAGATATTTTTTTAATTTGCATGATTCAGCACTAATTCATCCCAAGGGTATGTAAACCCAATATCGTAGTCGAACTGATAATTACTAATTTGCATTTTAACACACTTTGTGTCGTTATTCTAATTTCTATAACGTGGACAATTAGAACGTATTTTCAAATCCCAGGAGCATAATAAGTTGCAAAGGCATTGAAATGCTAATGGCTGTTATGAAAATTATAGGGTTGCAGTTTTTGACACCCTGTATAGTCGATGGAAGAAGTACATTATTGATTATGTCAAGTATCAACTCAAGGTCCAGGGTGGATAACAATGCATATCACAATAACGAAGCTCTCTTGGCCTTGGGAGCTTTAAAAAACTTTTCCCTGCCATGACATGAACTATGCTGGAGGAGGTATGCAATCTCTGAGTGCCCTTCTACGGCTCTAGCATGTTTTTGACATGATTTAAATATATCAATGCATGTATGGAGGAAATCCTGTGTTCAACAGCGAGTTAATGGTTGTGACTATAAATAGTGAAAAGTAGGAAATACGTTAAATAATTTCCTACAGTGTCTAATAGCGTCATTAATTTAAGGAATTCCAGGAATGTGTCGTGAAGACGCATCCGTCAGCAAAGTGGAAACTGCAGGAGACAGAGATCCTGAGTAAAATCACTTGAGCAAATATAACACAACTTTCTGAATGAAAATTTAATAGTGTTAAACGAGGTTATGTTGACACCGTGTGATTGTGACAGATATGGGTTGTACATCTAACTTCTAATTGCATGGCTACATTTGGAAACTACTAGCAAGGCAAAGGGGGCTAAATTTAGCATGAACACTGAATATAGATCAGTCTGACATTGTCGGACGCGTCGATCCTTCAATTATACAGAGCTTTTCAACCAGTCCAACACCGACAATGTTGGATAAAAATTTGAACAAAGTCAAACCTGATCCAATGTTAGCAAACATTACCAATCATAATGTTCACCCAACAATGTTGCATCCAACAATATAGGATGATGTTGGACTGGTCTGAAAACAGCAAAGGGAAACCTTTTCTACTAATTGTGTAAATCAGTCACGGATGAAAATGAATGTCCTTTTCCTGACTAAAAGTGTACTAAATATTCTCATATATTATATAGATCTCGCTTTAGACATTTTAAAATTGCTTTATAACTCTAAAGATAGGTTCAGCAGTCAAGATTGCACTTGAGAATTTCATTTGCCTAATTGCATGCCGGCAATCGCCTATATATACAAGCCACTTTCAATAATTCTATTTTTTGACACAATCTGCAACAACGCGATTGCATACAAATAATGCATGTTAATAGATTGAAATATACATCTATTCTGAATTGGAGTTCTAACGTTGGGACCACATTTTCTGTATTTTTAGTACAGTAATGGTATTTACAACAAGCACACAGACATAATACTTTTTACCTATAAAATCGCTCTGTGCCCGAAATTGTGTTGCAAAGTTGCAGCAAAAATTGCCCTGTGTAACATGACCCTTATAGCTTTTAACACAGAAAAGCCACAAAAGTATTGCTCCAACAACATGCAGAGAAACGCTCCAAAAATGGTGAGGAAAAGTGCGTGAATAACTGTAGACCCACGGCAGTTTAATCAAAACTTTTGGAAAACAGATTTAATAAGTCACTAGCCTAACTTCCAAAGACTTTTAGACAGTGGTCTACCGAGCGGGGGGTGTAGGGGGACTTACAGTCCAAATTTTTAAAACAATGTCAGTAAATTGACCTTCGTCAGTTAAAACGTAGAATTTGAAAGTAACTTGGTCGGTAAATTTTAAAATTTCAAACAACCACAGCCACAGGGCCGTCGGCAGTAATTTGCTCATCCAGGATTGTACTTCTTTTCATACTCTATCTATTTCTTGCAGAGTCAACTACAATCAACTCATCTCTAATAGTTTGTCGTTACTTTCACATCGTGTATATATATATCAAAAGGAACAAAACTAATTCACCGACGCTTGTAATTGTATACGGAGCACATGCAGTTTAGAAACATCACAATTTTGATTAATCTGAGGCTTCAAAAATGCAAAATTGTCTGGGGGAGGATGCCCGGTGAATTTCAGCCCCCCCCCAATCCGAAAAAGCACTGCAAAATGAGTTCATGTATTATACCCTTCAATGATGATACCTAGCAAGAAGTCGCTTGACAAAACGTCTCTTTCATTGATAAGCAAATGTCATGGATTAGTAGGTGCAATGGGTCAATATCTAAACCGAATTCAGCATCACTACTCTATAAAAACGAGCCACTGGCTAGAGCATCCTTTTCAATTCAATGAGCCAATTTTGAAGCCAGAATATTTATAGTAAGAAGAGATTTTCAAATCTGTCAAATTCTTTAAAAATCGAATCATTGTATAGGTGTTTAAATAACTTTCGTTATAGCCTTTTTGTATGCTACTTTGAAGATTTTTCTTCCCAACAAATGAGTTTTAAAGAACGTTTTAAAACTAAATAGCGAGCCTTGAAGTTGAAACGGCCATATGGGCAAATGACTGAAGACAGGCCACTGCCACTGCCACTGATGGTCAATTTCTGTCTTGAAATTACGTGTCCTTTCCCAACAATATAAACTGGAAACTGTAGAACCACGTCCATGTCAGTAACAGTTGTGGTGATCACACCAAATGAATATGGCCGACACTGGCAGCAGATGTATACAAAACAACGTTTATAGTTCTCAAAAAAAGAAGTGAAACCAATTTAAAACGTAACAATAACAACATAAAATATTAGAAACCTCATTTACCTACTAAATTTCCGATAAAAATGTCAAAAAGTGCGTTCAAAAAAACATTCAAAATAGACAAAAAAATCGTTTGTTCATGTTGTGTTTCCTTGTTTCTATTTTGTTATGTAAAGCTGCCGCTTGCTCTAAAATTACATACCGCTGGCTCAACCTACAGATAACAGTGTTATCATGATTTACATATTTAGCTGTTAGCTATTGGCCAATCAGAAAACACGTAGTGACTACAATGTGTACAGGGTGTCCCAAAAAAATGTCCCCCTTTAGAAATCACTCTTGTGCGTTATTATACCTTTGGGAATTGAATTGAATTGTACATGAACGGCGGAAGTATTTACAACTTCCCTTCGTCCAAATAATTTAACGCGACGTATAAGTTGTGACGACAAATACTCGTTGCTCTGTAGTCAGTTGAACCATTCTTACTCGAACTGATGGTAAGACGAATTTGTAATTTGACATTTTTGTGTTCGTTTTAGAAGCTATTTTAAATTCCCAGAGGTATAACAACGCACGTTTAACAACAAAAGAGTGATTTTTTGGGACACCCTGTATAATAATTCTGCTTAATAGCTTCGCAATCTAGCTATATGGCCATGGCTAGCTATTGAACTACGTCATTACCGGGGAGACATTGTTGATTTTTGAAAAGCTCTGCATGGTACGTTGAGTTGCATTGTCTTCTTAGGTCATGACAAGGTCAGATTGACACAAAATAAACTGAGGCTGAATATAAACAATACGATTGGATAAGACAAGAACTGAAATGACATTGGGTTTAATACGATATTCAGTTCCTGATAGTAAATTTTTGTGGTGTGCGGTAGGAACCGAGGTCGGAACAAGCTGGAAAAGATTAAGAAAACTAATTCCGACAAAACTACAAGAGTGTACTGTAGAATGCACCCGACGTTTGAGATATTAGAGACGCTAGAAATTGACCGCATTTCTCATTAATCGATTTTTAACTCTCACTTAAATCGCCTAAACTTGCACTACTCGCATTATCTCGCAGTGAATTTTAAGCAATATACCATCCCAGAGCATATTATAGCCGGCCTAACTAGTGTAAATGAGTGAAGGCCGGGCTCCACTTGCACGTACGTACGCACAATTGCACGCACGTACGTGTTTATACTTTCGTGAAATTTGATTGGTTAAAAACTTGACGGCCGCACAGAAAGTAGAATACAGTTCTACTGTCATACGTACAAAAAGTTAGCCGCGACGGTCAAGATTAGCGATCATTTTCGAGTCACAGAGCATGCGCAAAATCGGCCGCGCAATTCAAATCGTTGCCGAGCCAATAAAATTTCATATATATATATAACATCATTTGCGTTGCTTTTATCGCTAAAAATTCTCCCGTGAGACAGCACATTAAGTGTTTACCGTGTTTGACGTCATTATGAAAAAGGTCTACGAGTATCTAACATCTCACTAGAGATTTTAAAACAAATACGATGGTTATTTTTAACGTTTTTAAATATCTGATACAATATGATTTCCCGTCAATATAGGAGAGCATTTCCCTGGGGAATCGATGCAGTTTAAAGCTTCGCATATATATTCATGCATGTAGCTATGTGCCGATGTGCGACTATTAAATCGTTCGTCTTTGACTTCGGCTTTAGTCTTTACACTTTAGTCTTTAGTCGAAATATTGATACGAGTGATAAAGATTTCGAAATATGAAGCATTTTTTAACATACGCTTTTAATTAAAGCGACATAATGCTAGCCAAAAAAAATTAAAGCGATATAATGCTAGCCAAAAAACAAGAAATTAATAACACACTGAAGAGGTTTATCCGTTCCCACGCAAACATTAACACTAACACTTTAAGGAAATTACAAATCATAGGCCATAGCCACAGTGAACACTTTCTATCGTACTATAAAATTAAGACATTTTCATGAAAGTTGAGAAACTTACCAGCACTAAATTCCCTTGATCCTTATAAACTTTGTCTTTGCCACTATCTCACTGTTTCCTTCAAAGTGTTTCGTATATAACTGGAAAAACAATCAAGGAAAATGATTTATATATCAACAACGCGGCAAGGAAACGACTCGTTAATTACCATTTAATATCACGCTCCAATGTGGTGCACATCACGGAAGGAAACAATTAAGATATAGGAGTTGCCAAATGATATTCAACCATAACGGATGCTCATAAACAATTAGAGCAAAGAAAGCAAGATTGTGATAAATTATCACAAAAATAGGGAAATCCAACCCCTTCCCGTTCCCATCGTGCTATATAGCCGGCATGCAAAGTTCAACAAATTGTATACAACAATAAAACTTGGTTAATAACATGCTAAGCGTAGCAATAATTTCCTGGACTTTGAATAGAACAATAGCTGGGCGTGATAACAATAAGCACTTAATGTGCTATTTATAATTATCATTAGGCCAAAACCCCACGAAAACTAATAATATAACACGAAAACTACGACGATAAGAGATAGTTTCTTGAGTATTTAAGCGGCTAAAGAGGTTGAGTTGGCAGTAGACTATATATACCAATAGCGTAGATTAATGTACCTATAAATATATTGACAGTGTATTTTCCCAAAAGTAAGAGTATGAGATGTATAACTTAGCCGTTTGCTCAAACACGAAAAATGGATGCTTTCATGTAGCTATCGATTTGGACAGAAACTGACCAGATAAAGTTTAAAATCAGAACACATGGCTTGTACCTTGGTTATAAACAATAACGTGCAACAACAACAACAACCGAAATCAAAACAACAAAGCAACAAAAATACTAGGTGTTTAAATGAATCAATATCGAGTATCCTCATATAAATAGTACATAAATAATTAATACAGTGTTGTCTGCTGAAACAATAACATTTTTAAGTACTATTTACAACATGAGCGGCAGTGTTGTATCGGAGTACAAACTCGAGTCGAAGACCATGGTCGAAGACGAGATTTTGTATATCCGATACAACACGGATGCGAATGTTGTAAATGGCTTGTGAAACGTCTTGATGAGAACATTCGTATTCTTCAACAATTTAAAATAAATGAATGATATTTGGTGAGAAAATTGAACTTAAAGTTTATGTAAATCAGCATGATTCTGTATCAGATATACAAACTCCCTCACGCTAATGATTTCTTTTGTGTTTTCATCATTAATTATTAATGAGTTTCACAAACAAATTAACAAACATCCAAAATTATTTTCGTTTATGTGTAATATTTGTATCATTCTGAGAAGAAATGTAATATATCTTTATAGTAAAAATCCTCATCTTGATCAACTTTTTCACTGTCAAAGTTACCGGATATGTCTTATTTTATGCTAAAATACATCTAATGACATCACATCCGGAAACTTTGACAGTGAAAAAGTTGATCAAGATGAGGATTTTTACTATAAAGATATATTACATTTCTTCTGAGAATGATACAAATATTACACATATACAAAAATAATATTTATATGCGTAAAAACAACAGCAACAACGACAACACTGTACCAATAACAACAACAACAACAACAACAACAACAACAACAACAACAACAATAACAACAACAACCAAAAATACAACAATAATAGTAACAAAAACAATAAACACAATAACAGCATCAACGAGGACGACGACGACGACGACGACGACGACGACAAAACATCAAAAACAACAACAGCAATAATTTCAATGATCTTTGAATTTGGTTGCACGCTGTACTAGGGTCCTTTCAGAATTCGCGCAAACCATAGGTGCACGAAATTTAAACTGAACGAAAAATAATTCGCGCGAAAAGGTTTGCCGCCGTAACAAGCGTGAAATCTAATTCGTGTGTAAAATTTGGCATCGTGACAGTGACACAAAATACTAATTGTTAGAAAAGCAAATTAGTTTTGTCCCGTTTCAAGATGCGCGAAATTAAAACTGCGCGAAAATATCGGGATTTAGGGCGCGCGGAATGAAATCGCGCGAATTTAAGACTGAGCGAAAACTAGTACCACGCGAATTTAAATACAAGTAAGATATAGTAATCTCTATTTGAAAAGGGAAATACATGGAAAAGTCCAATCATGGTTTAATACGGTTGTAAAGCAATATAGTTATTATATACAGTAAATTGAAAACTTCGCGTTCGATCTCTGTACCAGACTATGCACTAATAATAGTTCAGGGTGTTCAAATTTGACATGCATGCAATAAGCTAGTTTATATTCTCTCAGTCATGAGACAGTTGCATGTAAGGAAGGATCAACGAGTAATTTAAGAACTTTTCGTTTATGGCGCGTGCCGGCATTCCGTGCAAACATCAAACACTATAAATCTTCGCACATGTAATGTATATAGACTATACTTTTAGATGGAACGTGTGATTTAGTTCAGTTTCAGATGGACTCCATTTCACGATATTCGAATCCAAGAATATTTACGATTATTTTGTCTGGCAAAATTGTGAGAGTATTTGAATACGTTCACCGGATATCTAAAGTGTACAACTATTTATGAACCGCATGTACTTAAAAGCATTCTGAGGGATTTAATGACAGATAGGAAATTAATTTACTTTCTTTCCTCTCGAGATTTGTTTAAAGGTATAAAGTCAATTAATATTTGATACATTATTTTGACTATCAGGAAAATTGGTGAATTCTATAATAACCTACATGCATTAGGGCTTAGAAACAAAAATCAGAACCAACACTAGCAAGATAAGAATTTTCAGACGGCTAAAAAAATAAAAAGCAGTCATAGTGTCTGCTTTCAATACAGGTCGATATTATTTGGTAAACTCATTTATATTACATGATTGCGGACTTTGAAATTCTTAACAAAGTTTATAGAAGTTAAATGAAATCAAGAATATGATATATCAATTTACAGATAGGTTTCGACGTCTAAGTATTGATTATCTTCTAAAACGTGAAAGAGGCTTTACCTTAGAGCAGCTTAAGTGAAAATCCGTCCTGATTTCTTCGTCTGTTATAAAATACAGCCAAATGGACGTGCGCCAAATACGGCATGCGTTCTCCACAACGAGATATTTTGATTATAATATCAAGCAGGACAAGTTGAAAACAATGCAGTCAAGGTAACCGAAAAGGTCAAGTGATATCCATTTCCCTTCATGTGGTGACAGTTGTGTTCATTAGAATTCTCTCATCGCTCTCCAACAGAGCCATTATAACTTTGCGAAACTCGTGCGCCAGAAATACCAAAACAAATTGCTTTTTCATTTTGTTACTTTCAAGGCCCGTTCAAATCAGTCGAACAAGTTTTCCAACATCACCCTAAACTGTTGGATGCAATATTGTTGGGTCTGTTTGAACACTATACGTTTGGTAATGCTGCCTGATTTTGGACGATCTTGGAATTTGACTTCATTCAAAATTTGAAGGACTCCGTCCAACATTGTCATTGGTGGATCAACAGTGTTGGACGATGTCGAACTGCTTTGAACGGGCCTTAAGAAGGAACGAAACAACATACTGAAATAGCAGATATAACCTCCAAAATGCGTCATTCAATTCATTAAGTTATAGTTATCTCCCAAATTGATAGCTTCAACTCAGCACGACCTGTCGAGAACGCTTTAAAATATTTCAAATGTTTGGCAAGTTTACAAGAATGATCGAGAATCTGTGACTTGTGCAAATTATAAAAGTTGAAAGGCAACGCAACATAGCAAAAATGATAAAAATGTTATATTTTAAGAACGAAAAATGCTGGGGATATTTTTATCACCTGCAAAAATAGTTGGTTGTATAATCTTATACGCCAATGTACGTACAGCGGCGCTGATCTGAAATAAGAACCGGTAGATCAGCCTTTTGAATTCAATGAGCAGATTTTGAAGCCAGAATATTTATAATGAATGCCAAATTCAAAGTTGCAAAAAGGCTACGGGTATGCGGATACCACCTGTGAGGAAGGTTTACTGGCAACGAGGAAGGTTGAGAGTGAAACACTGAATAAGACATTCCAAACTCCAAAGCACTAGTAAGAAAGTGCTAGACTAGTTTAGTAGCAACAGTCAACACTCAGTCAGACTAGCAGTACTGCAATGGCCAACTGGCAAACATACCCAGCCAAAAGCCTGAATGTCGAAAAATTTTCCAGCTATTTTGAGAAGGTTGGGAAAACCTTGGAAAACCAATTGGGAATTATTCTGTTTTTTCCTCTGTCGCAGCTATAATTAATAATTATATGTTTGTATTTACGTAACGTAATTCATTTTTGTGACATTGTAATGTTTTGCAACAAATTTAACTAAACTAAACTAAAACTAAAAAAAAAAAAATCTTAAAAAAAAAAAGAAAACGTTTTTTATCTCTGTTTACAATTTACAAATTTTTTTTTTTTTTTTTTTTTATTATTTATCCGCATATTTTTACAAACTATTAACATGCATATGTACTTACTTAATATAACTTTACAGTTTTGGCAGGGTCACCGCAACAGCTGTAGTTGCCAATTACTGCGGGCCCAATTAATGATTAATATTAATACATAAATTACAGTGGACAAATTGACAAACAAATAAACTAACAAATAATACAACTGACTTATTTGTAAACTAATAAAACTACAACTACTAAGTACTAACAATTCAGATGAACTTCAGTTCAGTCACTATAGTTTAGTTCAACTTCTACTGGCAGCAAGATATCGGCAATGATAGACAACGTACAGAATTGCACTTAATGCGCGAAATCTGTCGCGAAAACGTCATTCACAACATTATAGTAGATTTACGTAAACGGAACATTAACAACGCAGCCCGGATAGCAGCCTACGTCATTGACCCGAACTCGATTCCTTGTCTTGATTCCTCGAGACCCCGACAAGGAACTGAGTTAGAGTCTATGACATAGGCTACCCGGATAGGCGAGCCATTAAATTAGGTCAAGGTAACCATGTGTTCATTATCCTATTACTCACCAATATTTTCGATTTTGATTTTTTGTAAAATTCAAGAATATTGCTACAACAAATTCTGTAAAGGCAGCATTCACTACCCTATGGGTAAACTAGTATTAAATTGTTCTCAAGTGTACTTTTCAACTCACAGAAGACAAAATATACTGGTATAAAATATCAAACAGGCAGCCTTATGGCAGGAGCGAAACTCAAGGAAGGGTATGGATGTGACACCCCCCCAAAAAATAAAACCGATTGGCAGGGCAATCAAAGGTCTTGTAGGACAACGAAGTCGTGGAACCGAGTTGTGCAAAGGATTTAAAAAAAAACAAGAAAGACCAAAAGAACAAGATTATTGGAACTAAAAATTCATTTCCTATGTGATATTTTAAGTTTTACGCAAGAACATTTTGATTCTGTATTGATTTTGTACAGATCAATACAAAATACGATGAATACTGTTCCAAAACATATCAATTATAATTAGTACGAGTTGTCAATAAGTGACGTTAGCACCTGATCACAGCGGTATATACATTACATCAGCTGAATTTTTACCTATAACTGTCATACATATTGTGATTTCTAGTAGAATAGGCATAGTTAAAGATATTGTAATTTTTCACAACCATAAAGAAGTTAAATGGAAAAAAACATTAATTGAAGATCTCTGCTATGTCCAAGGCTAATTGTTTATTTAAATCAGTAGCAATAGCAGGGAATCGTCGGACATTTTGGTGCGGATTTTCAGATCGATATTTTAAAAGGAATGAATGTTTATAGTATTAAATTAGGCATTTTTTTCTCTTAAGTCCTCGCAGTAAATAATGATTCGTTTGCGTAGGTACGATCGGTGGGTTTGGTGGTCAGCAGCTTTTCGTTCGACCAAATATTTTGGAAAGAATTCTTGTGACATTGCTCATAAATCGTCCCCCAAAGTGCATGAAATGGCATTTCATAGGCTGTAGATTTCAAAATTTTCTGGGGGAACATGCCCCCATACCCCCCTAAAGGTCCCACTCCTTCAGGACTCGATACTAGTGTCACTGCACTCTTGGAGATCTTCAGTAGCCCCCTCAATCCAAATGCGATCCCTCATAGCACTGCAGGGCATCAGGTTTTGGCAGGGCAATTCTACCAGACGCCCCCTTAACGAAAAGGTGGTAGTTTCGCCCCTGCCTTATTGTGGCTATATGTAGAACATAAATTGGATAAACGAATAATTATGTAAATACAAATACTTTGATACGCTTATTTTTCCAAATCATCCCCAAGTCAAACGATATAATTGTTTTATAAGACATCCACTGTATTTATGGCAATATTTTGACACTTCAGTTGTTCAGTCACAACCCGCGCAAATTGCCTAAAATGTTAAACTATGTTTTTTTGTAAGGACTAGTGTTTTTGTTTATAAAGTGAAAAGCGAATAATTTGCTGTTTTCTCATTCGCAAAACTCCGATAGTTTAATTTTTGTGCCGCCATTTTGTTTTCGCTACTCGCCGTATATGAGCTCATATACGGCGAGTAGCTCAACCAATCAGATTGCAGAATAGGTCATATAAAGGAAAGGAGTCGCACCGTCACGTGACAAAATTCTAAAATCTTTGACGTGCAACCTGTAAAGCTGGCTGTTTGACATTTTTGTATGTCATTATAATAAGTAATCATAACAAATTCCAAGTCGATACAATTATTCCCTCGTGAGGTAAGGTTTGAATAATTCTTATTGCGGACGTCATAATTATTTCAAATGCGTTAAAACCTACGTTTTTTTCCAAAACTTAACGCGAAACACTCAGTTTAGCTTTTAAAACCAATATATAATATCATATTAAACAGAATATAGACATGTGTTATGAGACACATCTTTTTTTGGCCGCCATGTTGGATGGCATCATGATGATCCCTCACCGGAGAATCCCTGGCGCCACCCCTGTTTTCTTAATAGGGCATACCTAAACATTACGACATCACCTACAAGCGTTTAACGTATTCTATTTATCTTTCTATAAATAAGATGTGTTGAAAGGCAACAGCAACAGACTGACATAAGTAATCGCAGACAGACGGACGGACGATGGCGCATCAGCAAAATGATCACAATTTTGGGGATTCAAATCTCAGCAATTCCTTTGGACGCGTGAGATTATGGAAAATGTGAATACATGAATCCGTTGAAGGTGATTGGACCATCCCCCTTTTAATTTAAGCGCGCATTTATGTAGTCGAAGAAAAGCGGATCGAAATGATGCAAAATAATAAAATACCACTTTTTACTTCATTTTGGAAAAGATTTCTGTCTTAAATATTTGCACACACACATGGCCATTTTAAGAGGTTAATAAAGCATTCTACATCAAGACGCTGCAGTGTTTAATGTAAACATACTAGAGCAGCCAAAAAGGCCAAGGGCAAAGCCAAGTAGCCAAGGTTATATAGTCATTATAGTATTTGATATTGTACTTGATAGTTTTCTGCAGGTAATGGACTAAGCATTTCCGCTGTTTTCACTTAGAGGTAATTAGTGCTTTGATTAATCTAAACGTTTATCCTTAAAAATGATCGATAGAATAAGTCCATACGGGAAATTATGTGACATGAGAAGAGAGAACTGAAAATGAGTGTGTGCTATGCTAACAATTCACAGGGATGGATCCAGCTTGATCTGGTGGGAAGGGGGTTGCTGAGCGGGTGCTGGCCACGAACAGGGCGCAAGTGTCGAACCGAGGCAGGGTGCATCATCGAGGACCCCCGCCAGGGTCAAGAGGCTGATCTTGTCAAGTTGTCAGAAGGTTTCGAAGAATAACACCCTTGTGGGAGGGTGGGCACCCCTGCACACCCAGTAAACTCCATTCCTGACCATTTAACTGTTTGCTGCATATATTTTACTCTGGGTAACTGCCAAACGATCCTCCCTCCCCACAACAGGAGCGAATTTATGTTCTTCTGATACAGGAGGTATATATTATTCAGAGGGGGTATGTGCCTACATACACATGCTTCCACTTCAAACTATGTCAAAGATCGTGAAAATTTCAGTATTAACCGGTTGATTGGGCGCTGCTTTTTTGGGTGGGGCGAATGGGGATAACTATTGCAAAGGATTATTTACCATGTCAAGACTAAACACGTTTAATCATAAAAAATTATAACCACCGAGGTATCAGTCTTTATTTAGACAGTGGGTTGTTAACGTAAACCGTGGGCTTGAACTAGAAAGCACTTGGGCAAGAGATCTTCACTTAGTAGGAATAATTCTGTGGAAACTTGGAAATGACATATGACGAAACTGCAAGCACCATTCTATTGAAAATATCGTTTCGTGAGGTCATTATGCGAGTATGTGTCATTTTCGCCTTATCGCATGTATGCATGTTCACATGTATGCATCCTTGCATCCAAACTATTTCAATGAGATTTATCTCAACACAAACAACATTCAACATCAATTTATATGTTTTTTATCTGTGGAAAAACATCAGAAAACCTGGATCTTCATTAGCAAATATATTATAAGAATAATATGATATTTTTTTATTATTATTATGAAGATCCACGCTTATGAATCAAAAGCTTTGCCAAACAAAAAAGTGTTGTTTTAAAAAAACAATTTATCGCCTTTGATCATGACCCCAATCACAACCCTATCCCTAAACCGCGCGAAACATGAAGATATAACCGAAGAATGGTTAACCAAAGAATATAACCAAATATGATAACCAAAAAATGAGGATATAACCAAGCGACAGTGGAATCAGAAAAAGGCTTTATTGGAACAATATACTCTATTCGAAGACACTAGCTTTGTTGTGAAATGTTCAAGATTGACTATCCCTTCAATGAAGACATACCAGCTTTCATAATCTCATCCACCAAAAGGAGATTTGTAGCGATCACAGTGCTAAGAACGGAATATGGAATATTTACGTTGTTAACAGGTACGGTAATGTTATTAAAGCAGCGATTAAACTCTGTGAATTTCCATGCCTATTTTCGGCGATAAATTTATGACAGGGATGGCACAGAACGCTTTAAACCACAAGATGTAGTTACATTTTTAGGCTTACAAGAAGTTACATTAAACTTTTGGTTCCCGTTTATTGAGTGCAGGGCTTGCATCGAGTGGAGAAATATACATCCTAAGAATTATTAAGACTAGATAGTTGCTAGGAGCATTTGAAATCTGAATATGAAAACAAAATGAAGAAGAGATGAAAGGTCAAATAATACACAAGAACGTATGAACAGCTGTGGCAGGATAAAAGTTCCTAATCTACGTTCGTAAGTTTTACTGAGGACTTCAAGACATGTGGCGGAAGTGTCCACGCGACTGATTACTCACGTGATTCGAATAGGTCACTCGTCCCGCGTGGACGACGCGAATGTAACGGAAAACGACCTCAAAACCAGAAAACATGTCTGATATTACACTTGTGCTGCGATTAATGGAGTACCATAATTAAATTGTCTTTTATGTTTACTCACCATGAATGCAACAACTGCCGTTTTACGTTATAGTTATCCCAAACACCCAAGTCAGCTGGAATAAATGCTTCACCAGAACTCAGGTCGACACCAACTGGTTTGCCAATGTCCGAGTATTCCTCCTATATGAAGTATTCACAATTTGTTACTTGTAAAGTACACGGGCGAATATCGACTATTGTTTGTTTGCTTGAAGATATGGCGCCAATATGTAGAATAGAGGTTTTGCACCATCACGTGATAATCGATATTTTAGTTTTCTGAATTTGGGATTAAGGATTTTACAAATTTTGGCAGGGATTTTTTTTAATTTTTACGGAAGACATATTTTACAATACGTCGCACGTTGTTTTGAGAGCCACTTGTTAATCATCTTATTTTCTGTTTGGTGTTACTTTTAGTAAATAAAGTTGATCGATTGTTGTACAAATCCAGCTTTTTGATTGGTTAATTAACTGCTCAGTTACAATAAGGTAACAAATCATACCTGCAATTTGACAATAACTTCTTGTGGATCATGACCTGAATTTTGGGCAAGAACTTTTGGAATGACAAGAAAAGCGTCTGCAAATGCCTAAACAAACAGATTGATAATTAAAATAGATATCTACATTGTAGAAACAAATTGGTTAAAGTAGTTATCTCAGATCAAAATGCATCTGAAAGAACCAATTTATGGGTTGAGCCCTATATCATTGTTATTGGCGAGGTACGGCACTCTTTGTTGTATATATTTACCATTCGACATATGTGCAACAACACTTTTTATAAAATAACATGTATATAACGCGTGCTCTGATTGGTCGAAACCCGTGTTTGGATCAGGCCATCCAAACACGGAAGACTATCGTGTTGTTGTTATTTTATAAAACAATTACAATGATATAGGGCTCGCGCGCTTTTCTTAACTCTCGCAACATTCCCAAGTGTTTGGATCAGGCCATCCAAACACGGAAACCATAAAGTAATTGTATAATATTTAATCCTTGTTTAAATCTTTTACATTAAACAGGTAATAAATAAATCCTCTATTTGCGAATAAATACCATTATCATTCACATAACTATTTTCTCAATTTTCATTGGCTATTTTTTTGCAAATAACTGCTGCAAATAACTGGTGGTCTGAGCATGCGCATTGGCCAGCTGCAAAGAATCATGCGCGTAGCTTCGCTTTTGTAAACATTGAAACGACGGCTTGCTTATTTTGCTGAACTTTTGCAAATTAAAATTTTGTGTTTGCTTGAATTAAAAACGTATAAAAAGAAGCCAAAGTTGCAGAAAACTTATTTCGCTACTAGGGAAATGACATGGTTGCGATGGAAAACGTTTTACAGCTGAACAAGGAAAATTTTATGTGGACAAAGGCGAAGAAAAACAACGATAAGCTTTATATGAACATTTCACTTGAGTTTTTCCTTAAAATTAATATCTTTCATGAAGTGAATGCCCTCGCCACTGACAAATCACGATATTTTGCTCAACCTCGTCCAATAATTGTATATTATGATAAGGGGACCAACCGCTGATCTGAAAACAAGGACTGGATAGTGCATCTGCTATGCATAAATGAAGCCAATGGCGGCCATATTGGTGTGACCACCACAAATCTCACTTTGGTGTTGGCGACATGTTAGAAGAGATTCGCTGGGAAACGTCACGTATTGTCAAGATCAGACGTTACGAATCAGCAAATTTATAGGATTCTAAGACATGTTTTTGTTTGTATATTATCAAAATTATGTTTATTCTTATGTGGATTTTCAACCGGGGTATCAACACGGTGAAAAACCTTTGTTACCTCCCAGAGATTTTGGGAAAATTGGAAACATTACATTACACATTACATTACGTGTGTAAAAAAGAAGTGTTTTCCATATCACACCTTGGTTTTTTTAGTGACCCACCAAGGTGCGTTTTCGAAAAGTGTGTAATAAAGTAGGTTTTTAGAGTGATACTTGGGCAAAGTTTCATGCCTTTATATCATAAAATCAAACAGTTAAAGGTTACATCACTTGATATACGTGCGTTATGGTAGATTGGACATTGCGCAACGAATGTTAGGTGTAGTTTTACCAAATTTTCAGTGAAAAAAGCCAGAAATATGCTGATTCCAAAAAAACTTCGTTTGATGGGTTTTAGGTAAAACCTTTCAAGTTTTGTCTGACTAAACAAAAGCATAGGTACTCCATAAAAACAAAGAAATAAGTGGACAGTTTACCCCAAAGTTTGTCTAGATATCGCAATTTGAATCTTCATAGTAAAGTAAAAAAAAAACATGTGCGGAAATTGTCTCTTCTTTAATGGTTATGTTGATATGCCGTGTTGTTTTTTACGGCTTCGTTAACTATCACGACAAGATCAATTAAGATCACTATAAAAAATGAACCATTAAAGAAGAGAAAGTTTCCGCACACGTTTTTTTTTTACTTTACTATGAAGATTCAAATTGCGATATCCGTTCACTTATTTTTTTGTTTTTATGGAGTACCTATATTTTTATTCAGTCAGACGGAACTTGAAAGGTTTTACCTTCCATCAAAGGAAGTTTTTCGAAATCAGCATTTTTCTGGCTTTTTTTCACTGAATATTTGGCAAAACTACACCTCAAATTCGTTGCGCAATGTCTAATCTACCATAACGCACGTCTATCATGTAATGTAACCTTATTAAAGTCAGTAGCAATCTTGAAAACTAAGGAATCCCATTACTTCACGAAGTTGAATGTCACTAATACGCTATTATTCCTTGATAATTTCTTAGAAATTTTAATAAATATATTTACAATTATTACGCAATTATAGTAAAATCATCTTTACAATAGTAAATAATTTTTTTGGTGTCTTGTACTCTTGCATTGCTTCTTTTGTATAATTTCAGAGTTATTTTCTTATTCAGTTGTGCTTGACCGAAATTGAAATTCAAACAATGTGTTCCTCCATGAAATTCCTAGGATCCAAAATCTATGGCGTTCAGCATTGCTGTTAAAATACTATTTTTACCATTTTCTCGCGTTTTGAGATTTGAAGATTTTATATAACATTTGTAAATTATTCTCAGGAGTTCGACGACGACGACGACGAACTACTCTTTCATCGCAATTGTTCGCTAAACAACCCCATTTCCACATGATACAATTATTACAACTCTTGACAGTATCACAACGTTCCATACAGGCTACGAAATATATATGACATTTCGTTAGATAACAAGTATTTGCTTCAGCTGATCCATGGAATGAAGTAAACACCAACAAAGTCATGACTATACCAGCAATAATCACCGAGGTTTTCATTCTGTGAGGAAAATGAAATAGAAAATCAATTATAGTTTATCGTTACGTAAAATTTAACAATGCGAGATAATTCAGAAAAAATAATTTTAAAATAGTACAATCAATCTTTGTAAATCGGAAACACTTATTAATCATGCTTTTATGTAAATTTTTCCTAAAATAATTAAATACATTGTTCAGAAGATATTGTTTGACTGAAGTATATTCCTGCCAACGAATTAGCATAGACGACGTCCAGTATCGACATTTTGTTTGCTGAATCTAAAATCCTCTGTTTTGTTACTGCTATCACACTTTGACTAAATATTGAAGTTTACATTGAAGTATTAACGAAGTAGTTCTTACTTCAGTATCATGGACGCAAATTTTAAAAAGAGCTAGGCACACAACGTCTCAGCAATTAAGGACTGCCATTAGAATTGTATTAAATATTTGTATTATAATTATAAACACGTCAGAAAAAGCGCCTTACCTATAATACCCACTTCGATCTCTATAAAGTCTTTAATTGATGTAAAACCTCCATAGCTTAAAGTTAAGTATGCTTCATTTGGTCGAGCAAAACTGCCTTTATATACATATAATGTTGACGTATCACATGGCGTATCACATGGCGTATCACATGGCGTATCACATGGCGTATCACATGGCTATAGGCTATATAAACCAAACTAATTAATAACAAAGCATTAAACAACAGCAAACTAACTCTAAACACACTTAAGCATACGATAAAACATCCGTTGTTGTGCTAAAAACAATGGGCAAGGGCAAATTGCCAGGGGCAAATTGCCCCCTATCATATACTGTGTTAGATAATCTCCGTGGGAGAATATCTTAAATATCAACTGTTGTTTTGTAGGCTTTTGTTTCAACTGAGTTTATCTTATCAAAATCTGGCATATTTAATATATATCATCGAAATCAAAACAACCGCAGTAGCAGAAACTTAAGCGGAAACGCTATGAAGACAAAATGGTTGGGTAAACAAAACTTTATGTGAGGAAAAGGTTGGGTAAAAATGGTATAGTATACAGGTTTTAGAGAGTATGTCAAATAATGCAGTTATCTGGAATGGGGATTTCTATTGTCTCGCAATGTTGACTTTATTTTCGGCACCAGTGAACAATGAGTTGCGCTATTCAGTCTACTTTCAATATAAGTATGCGTCTTATTCACCAGTTGTCTTTAGCTTTTATATATCCGAACTCTCTATTTCATAAGAGAGCCGAATTATGGCAGTGGAACATACAGAAAGACAGCGTGGGCGAAAATACTTCAAACGTCTGTTAAAGGACATTGGCAACGAAATATTTTATTGGCTTACTTAATCTTACTGGACCACCTAACTATTAGCCTGCTCGCAGACGTTGTTAAAAACAAACGTCTGCTGAACCGAGCGCCAGAACGAGTTCTGCCTTTTTTCCCTCAACCAATCAGAATTTACCTTCCAAATTCTGGAAAGTGACGTTTTGCGGTATATTCAGCATACAGTTCTGCACTACAGCGTGCTTTTGTCTGACGCGTTTGAGAATGATTGGGTATTATTGAAGCTATTATTGAGAAAGGTAAATGGTCATATATTCTGGAAAAAGTTTAAAGTACCATGTGTTGTAGTTAGAATACACTCTTTAAACGAAGACACAAGAAGAGATGGATGAAATGTTATATTAACTCGAGACACTGAGACTGGTTCAGCCCACTTTGCCCTAAGTAACTAAAGTCTTAAAATGTTACTGAAAAGGAAATCTAGTGCAGAATTGTTGGATAAGAGTAATATTATATTGAAATAGATTTATATTTAAGTTCTAGAGTTTATTGAAGAATATTTATTCAGAGCATATGCCTAGGCAGACTGTGCTTGTATTGTTTTGACGGGAAATATGAGTGCTGTCACCTGTCGTATATGTCCATTGGTCGTACATTATTTAGTACATATAGCTAGTTTATAGAAACAAGCCAGATATAACTGTTCTCTGGCAGCAGGTAAAATAGGAAAATATTTGCCGAAAATGTCGCAATTCTCTTTAGAGTATAGAATATAATTAATCGCAGCGTGCCGTTTATAATACATGCACATGTCAATTATATATAAGACAATATATTATATCTTACGAATTATTAACAATTATTGGATGAGGCGGAGCAGGATATCGATAATTATTCAGACCAAGGTCAACGTTATCTGCCAAAGCGAAGCTGAGGCGGATAACGTTGATCGAGGTCTGAATAATTATCGATATCCTGTGTAAGCCGAATTCAATAATTGTTTTATTATTCATTTTGTAACATGCATTGACGAATAGAACAAGCAAATATTGAAAACAAAGATTTTATTACTGTTCATAAATATCAATACAGAAGAAATATGAGACAAAACAAACTTCAAAACAAACTTGAAGACAAAACAAACTTCAAAATTTCCCGCTTATTTGTAATTTTATGCGATATGCCGCTGGAATATTCCGGGCGCCGTCCAATTATCTCTGTAGATTACTGTTTCCGCTGAGCGCGGGCACCGGCAGATATCGATAATAATTCGCAAGTTTTTAGCCAATGAGAAAACGATAACACAGTACAATGAATAATAAAGCATGTTATTTGTAGTTTGTTTTGTGTGTGTAATAGCGGTTCTTTATACTAGACTGTCCAACTGTATTGAAAGTATAAAAGGAGTATTGTAGTTCAAAACTGAATTATAACTTATAAATCGCTTTTTGGGACTTCAGGAAAAGCTGCGGAACAAATTTATCGTTTATACTTTATAAAAAAGGGATAAATAGAGATAGATGGTCGAGTTTCTTATATTAAATTGCTGATGTATTTTAATATAGCCGTAAGAATGTTGTTTTATTTACATAGATTTTCATATTTTTCCAATTAAAATATCCTATATTTTATGCTATCAAAAAGTTCCAACTTAAAAGGAATGCGAAATCGTTTCACACGAGAGAATTTGTATATTTTCAACTGATTTCATTTCAAAAACTAATTTATAAGTAAAAGGCAGTTTAGTTTTATAAACTTTTGGCAACGTTTTAGTAAACGGAAGGTTGCACTTAAACATTAATTTGAAGCTTATAGAATGCATAAGAACATACCTACACCATATATCTCAGATTTGTATGGCTAACACAACTAATATTTTAATTTTTTTGTAGTTTTTGTAACCTGTTTAACTGTTTTGTACTCCAGAAAAGTTTATTTTATCGTGTTGCCATGGCTACTGTGCTTCCTCTTCTTGAAACAAAATATCCATTTTTTATTCTTTCAAAATAAATTTCCCAAAATATTATTGTTTCCTTCCACTCTTCTTTCCAAACTATTAGAGTAATGATCAAAATTTTAATGGCACATTTAAAATGAAGGAAGCCACAGTGATTATGTCAAGTAAAGAGGGGTGTGAGCCAAGGATCCAATTCTGTTTTCTAAGCCAAAAATTTGTTTTGAACGCAGATATCCGACTCGCCTACAACCTTTGCATGGCAGATTTTTTGATAAAAAAGATTAGCAATAGTAATGTTTTGGAATGTAATGTCTGGCAATGTCCAGCTGGGGCGAGGGGTTTACTGCAAGCATGTATTTCTAGTATATTGTCTAAATCATGTTCATTCCAACCGGGGTATCAAAACGGTGAATAACTTTTGTTAGCTCCCGGAGATCTTGGGAAAATACATTATAAAATAACATGTATATAACGCGTGCTCGATTGGTCGAAACCCGTGTTTGGATCAGGCCATCCAAACACGGAAGACTATCGTGTTGTTGTTATTTTATAAAACAATTACTTTATGGTTTCCGTGTTTGGATGGCCTGATCCAAACACGCGGGAATGTTGCGAGAGTTAAGAAAAGCGCGCGAAATTGTATATTGAAAATTGGAAATTACATGACGTGTGTAAAACATGCAGAAGTGTGTTCCATGTCACACCTTGGTGTGTTTTGTGACCCACCATGGTGCGTTTTCTAAAAGTGTGTAGAAAGGTGTGTAATCTAACACACCTGTTTTAGAGTGATACTCGGGCAACGTTTCTTGCCATTATAAGGTTACATCACATCAGCGAAAAAGCCAGAAATATGCTGATTTCGGAAAACTTCGTTTGATGGATTTTAGGTAAAACCTTTCAAGTTTTGTCTGACTAAAAAAACATAGGTACTCCATAAAAACAAAGAAATAAGTGGACAGTTTACCCCAAAGTTTGTCTAGATATCGCAATTTGAATCTTCATAGTAAAGTAAAAAAAAAACATGTGCGGAAATTGTCTCTTCTTTAATGGTTATTTTGATATGCCGTGTTGTTTTTTACGGCTTCGTTAACTATCATGACAAGATCAATTAAGATCACTATAAAAAATGAACCATTAAAGAAGAGAAAGTTTCCGCACACGTTTTTTTTACTTTACTATGAAGATTCAAATTGCGATATCTAGACACTTATTTCTTTGTTTTTATGGAGTACCTATATTTTTATTAAGTCAGACAAAACTTGAAAGGTTTCACCTGAACACCCGTCAAACGAAGTTTTTCGAAATCAGCATTCTTATGGCTTTTTTCACTGAAAATTTGGCAAAACTACACCTCAAATTCGTTGCCCAATGTCTAATCTACCATAACGCACGTCTATCATGTAATGTAACCTTATTAAAGCCAGTAGCAATCTTGAAAACTAAGGAACCCATTACTTCACGAAGTTGAATGTCACTAATACGCTATTATTCCTTGATAATTTTTAGAAATTGTAATAAATATATTTACAATTATTACGTAACTATAGTAAAATCATCTTTACAATAGTAAATAATTTTTACGAGTTTGTGTCTTGTACTTTGCCTTGTTTCTTTTGTATAATTTCAGAGTTCTTTTCTTGTTCAGTTGTTCTTTACCGAAATTGAAATTCAAACAATGTGTTCCTCCATTGCATAGACTACATGAAATTCCTAGGATCCAAAATCCATGGTGTCCAGCATTGCTGTTGAAATACTATTTTTACCATTTTCTAGCGTTTTGAGATTTGAAGATTTTATATAACATTTGTAAATTGTTCTCAGGAGTTCGACGACGACGACGAGCTACTCTTCCATTGCAATTGTTCGATAAACAATCCCATTTCCACATGATACAATTATTACAACTCTTGACAGTATCACAACGTTCCATACAGGCTATGAAATATATATGACATTTCATTAGATAACAAGTATTTGCTTCAGCTGATCCATGGAATGAAGTAAACACCAACAAAGTCATGACGATACCAGCAATAATCACGGAGGTTTTCATTCTGCGAGGAAAATGAAATAGAAAGTCAATTATAGTTTATCGTTACGTTAAATTTATTCCACTTTGACTAAATATTGAAGTTTACAAACAAGTATTAACGAAGTAGTTCTTACTTCAGTATCATGGACGCAAATTTCAAAAAGAGCTAGGCACACAACGTCTCAGCAATTAAGGATTATCATTAGATTTGTATTAAATATTTATATTATAATTATAATTATAAACACGTCAGAAAAAGCGCCTTACCTAATACCCACTTCGATCTCTATAAAGTCTTTGATGTGAAACCTCTATAGCTTAAAGTTAAGTTTTCTTCACTTGGTCGAGCAAAACTGCCTTTATATACATGTCAAAAAAACGTATCACATGGTTATAGGCTATATAAACCAAACTAATTAATAACAAAGCATTAAACAGTAGCAAACTAACTCTAAACACACTTAAGGATACGATAAAATATCCGTTGTTGTGCTAAAAACAATGAGGACCCGGGACAAATTGCCCCCTATCATATACTGTTTTAGATAATCTCCGTGGGAGAATATCTTAAACATCACCTGTTGTTTTGTATGCTTTTGTTTCAACTGAGTTTATCTCATCAAAATCTGGCATATTTAATATATATCCTCGAAATCAAAACGACTGCAGTAGCAGAAACTTAAACGGAAACGCTATGAAGACAAAATGGTTGGGTAAACAAAACTTTATGCGAGGAAAAGGTTGGGTAAAAAAGGAATAGTCCAAGCCAAGGTGTGGGTAGAATAAAAATCACCATATTCGAAGATAGTTTTATGATACAAAATGGCCCTCTTTATTTTAGGAGAACTATTTGTAAAATGTTTGATGTAGTAAGATTTGAGAGTCAAATCGGTGTGAAGTCATTTGGCGAGGCACAGTTCTATGGAAAATTTTGCAGTAAAGGAATTTAAACTTATATTTGTAAAGTGACATAGTCCGTACTTAAATATGGACTTAAACAATCAGGTTATAGGTATTGAATTAGTGAAGTGATTAAAGTTTCGTGCGTCTAAAGTGATTAAAGGGTGCGTCTAAGGGTGCGACAGGGGAGGTTGGAAAATATTTCCTTGTTAACGGTTGGGTCGATCGGATATTCAGGCAAGAAAACGTTTCTCTTTGGTACCCCTCCTGCCATAAATAATGTCCCTAATTTAACCTCTCCCCCCCCATTCATGAAGTGAATGCCCTCGCCACTGACAAATTACGATATTTTGCTCAAAATCGACCAATAATTGTATATTACGATAAGGGCAACTACTGATCTGAAAACAAGGACTGGATAGTGCATCTGCTATGCATAAATGAAGCCAATGGCGGCTATATTGGTGTGATCACCACAAATCTACTTTGGTGTTGGCGACATGTTGGAAGAGTTTAATTTAACAATTTAGGTTTGTTGGTGGAAAACGTCACGTATTGTCAAGATCAGAATTGGTCATCAGTGGCCTCTCTTTCTCTTTCGCAGATCAGGCATTTAGCCAGGCTGCCGTCCAATCGTCCTATGGACGGCCACTTTTGAATTTAGACGGCTATTGTTTTATAGACGGTCATGGACGGCCTAAGAAAATATTTCCTTTAATTGGCAACCTATAAACTTTGTTACATTTCTTGAATACTTCGAGAGTTGTTAGCTGCCTAATGTATATGTTTCGATGCTTTTGTCGAAAACACGCTGAATTATGAGCATCTGACAATTGATTTCAAGTGCCGTGTTATTTTTTACCATCGCCAAGAAAATTGGTGGCCACACCCACGGTATTTTTTGGACAGCCAGTCCAAAAACACAGATACATATACAAACTTTATTTTGGCACGCTGGCCTCAACAACTAAAAAGCTATCATAAGGGCGTGGTCAGACAACACATGCAAAATATATAAACTGTCAAAGAGAGAAAGGAAAATATATATCGCCATTAGCCCGATTTGACAAGCCAGTTTCAATTCATTGTTTGAATTATAATTGTTTTAAAATAATTTAAATATTGTGCAATTTATCTCATATGGCAGTGACTTATTCCAAAGTGTAGCAACATTATAAAGGAAGCACCTTTTTCCGAATAAAGCCCCTGGGGGTTAATTATTTTAAGAACGTTTGAGGGGGCTTATTGCAGGACGGGAGGGGGACGCGCTTATTTAAAGGGAGTGTATTTGAGATCATGGCCTAATAAGCCAGTTCGGAGTTTCGAGATAAAATTGCAGTTGAATCATAACATGTAGCTGAGACTGGAAGAATTAAAATATGCATATCGAAGTTTTCAACTGTTCAATCATCTTTTGAATATGCAAACAATCGCCTGAAGAACAACCATTTCCTCACGGCTGACTTCCGGCTAAGTTAGAAAATGTATTCCTTAAGTGCACCTTCTTTTTATTTTGCTGCCACAGAAGACAGTTCTATTGTATTATATTAGTGAAGTGTTATATATATAAAAAAATAAGATGAATTTAGTTGAATTGAAAATTATTTTGTGATAAAGCACTGATGATTAGAGGATATAGACTTTGATATGACAATAACTTTTGAGATATGGATATTCAGGCTTTGTGTCGTCGGCTCAGGGTACTTGTCTTCATTTTCTCATTAAACCCCATTGTCGAAAATTTTAAAACTGCAAGCTCACTTAAAGCAAAAGTGATTACAGAATCAGAAAGCTACAAAAGTTATATTAAGACATAAGTGGTTACCAAGATTTTTCAACCTTTCTTGAGCGCGTCGTTAAATACGCATCAAGCCAGTACCCAGGTTTTCAAGTACATTTCTCGTGGCATTTTTCCATTTTGGAACAGCAATAAATTTGAAAATCGGTTAAAGATAAAGGTAACCGCTATGACCTATATATAGTTTTTTAAAAGCTTTCCAATGATGTGTCATTATTGCTTTAAATAACTTGGAATTTAATGGTCGCATATGGTATTTAATGAGGAAAATGAAAAAGAACCCAAATTTTACGCCGGCGACTTAATTTAGATGCCCATATCTAAAAAAGTTATTGTCATATCAAAGTCTTATACTTCCTGCAAATATGGTGTCTTTTTATCACAAAACAAACCATTCTGTTACTTAACTGCCAGGACTATACATGTGAAACACAAATGAATGATTGAACAGTTGAATACTTTGATATGCACATTATAATTCTTCCATTCAGCTAATGTTATGATTCAACTGTACTTATCCTGACGTAATGCGCGTTATTTGGATGCGCAGTCGAAATCTGAATTGGCTTATATACAGGTTTTTGTGAGAGTATGGGCCAAATAATGCAGTTATCTGAATGGGATTTCTATTGTTCCCGTCTCGCAAATGTTGACTTCGTGGATCACGCCTTGGCACCAGACCAGTGAACAATGAGGTTGCACTGCCATTCAGTCTACTTTCAATACAAGTATGCGTCTATTCACTACAGTTGTCTTTAGTTTTATATATCCGAACTTCTATTTTAGTTTCAGCGTGCGTCTAAGAGAGCCGAATTATGGCAGGAACACAGAAAGACAGCGGGCGAAAATACTTCAAAACGTCTATGAAAGCCTTCCAATAATTGTATACTGAAAAGGAAGGCCTCTTATCTAGCCCTGCACGAATTGTATAAATTAAATCAACCCCACCCTAACTCCTATATAATCACAGACATAATCGAGTAGGACTGCTATAAAGAACAAACCATACATATGGATAAGAGTAATCATTGATATTGAAAACAAGGACTGATAGTGCATCTGCTATGCATTTAATGGTGTCAATTAGAGGCTTTATTGTGAAGAATACTTTGGTGTTCAGAGCATGGGTGCTCAGGGGCAAGAGACTGTAGCTTGTATTGTTTTCCACTCTATCGGAAAACCAACTCGCCATGAGTGCTGGGTCACCTGTGAATTATAGTATACTGTCCAGCGTTGTGGATTGGATGGAAGTACCGCAGCGAGCTGAGTTGGCTTTGGCACAGGCCTTTCCTGATTGCGCTTGAGCACCTCTTTTTTTTGAGCACTTTTTTAGTTTGGAGCACTATTTGCATGTTGAGCAACCTTGAGCACTTCCTTCGCACTTTGGTCAGTATTTGAGCATTATTTAGTGACATTTCGAGCTAGTTTTATAGCAACAAAGCCAGCGATTATAGTTAACTGATTCGTACTCGATTAATTAAGCAGGTAAAATCTGGTGTAAGGTTTAAAAATTGACGGGTATTATTTGCCACACTACAAGTAATTTAGCCAAAACTCCAAAAGAAAAGCCGTACACTGCATAACACAGTACAATGAATAATTAGAAACGCATGACTTATTTGTAGTTCTGTTTTGTGTGTCGTAATAGCGTTCTTTATACTAGACTGATTCCAACTGTATTGAAAGTATAACGTGTTTTATACTCCAGAAAAGTTTATTTTATCGTCGTTGTTAGCGGCTACT
This sequence comes from Trachythela sp. YZ-2020, assembly GCA_016169945.1. Classification (NCBI taxonomy): domain Eukaryota; kingdom Metazoa; phylum Cnidaria; class Anthozoa; order Malacalcyonacea; family Clavulariidae; genus Trachythela; species Trachythela sp. YZ-2020. Next base: position 2,647,800 of record JADLSH010000121.1, on the reverse strand, counting down.
GTGCTTCCTCTCTTGAAACAAAATATCCATTTTTTATATCTTTTCAAATCAACTAAATTTCCCAATAAGTACCACACACTATGACACTAACAACCTGTCGAATAATACTGCGCAAAATATTATTGTTTGGATCAGCCATCCAACACGGACCTAGTAAACTATCGTGACACATTTACGAAATTTAGGAGGTGTTCTTAGAGGAGTGCGAAAAAATTTTAGTTTATTGTAATTTGTAATTTTTGGAGCACTATTTTGAGATTTTTAGATTTTTAGCACTTTGTTGTTATTTTATACAGCACAATTTTTTTTACTTTTTATGGTTTCCGTGTTTGGACCAGGTCGATCCAATCGGAACACGCGGGAATGACTTATTTGCGACGAGTTAAGAAAGCGCGCGAAATTGTGAGAACAATTTCTGTTTGTTGGTGGAAAACGTTACGTATTGTCAAGATCAGAATTGGTCATCAGTGGCCTCTTTCTTTTTAAATTTACTAGTGAATAACTAATATGGCCGCCATTGGCCCAATGAATTCAAAAGGATGCTCTATCCAGTCGCAGTTTTGAGATCAGTGGGACTAACTGATAACCTTTCGAACGGATGTAGAATTTTTCTGCCTACAATAATATTGCTTGAGACGATTTACCGTAGATCAGGCATTTAGCCAGGCTGCCGTCCAACCGTCCTTGTTTTGAATTTAGACGGCTACTGTTTTATAGACGGTCATGGACGGCCTAAGAAAATATTTCCTTTCATTGGCAACCTTTCGTCATCCTGGCTAAAAGCCTGCCGTAGATCTCATATAAAGCCCGCGGGGGTTAATTATTTTAACAACGTTTGAGGGGGTTTATTGCAGGAGGGGGGCGCTTATTAGAGGGAGTGTATTTGAGATCATGGTCTAATAAGCCAGTTCGGAGTTTCGGGATAAAATTGCGGTTGAATCATAACATGTAGCTGAGACTGGAAGAATTAAAATATGCATATCGAAGTATTCAACTGTTTTATGGAGTACCTATATTTTTATTCAGTCAGAATACAAAACTTGGAAAGGTTTTCACTCTGAACAATTCGTCACCAAAGGAAGCTGAAATCAGCATTTTTCTGGCTTTTTTCACTGAAAATTTGGCACCACATCCCTCAAAACTACACCTCACCTGTTGCCCAATGTCTTAATCTACCATAACGCACGTCCCATCATGCGATGTCAAAAATCCTTATTAAAGCCAGTATAAATCCTTGACAGTATCACAATGTCTCCATACAGGCTATGAAATATATATGACATTTCATTAGATAACAAGTATTTGCTTCAGCTGATCCATGGAATGGCGCAAACACCAACAAAGTCATGACGATACCAGCAATAATCACGATAGTTTTCATTCTATGAGGAAAATGAAATAGAAAGTCAATTATAATATCGTTACGTTAAATTTATTCCACTTTGACTAAATATTGAAGCTGATAAACAAGCATTAACGAAGAGTTCTTACTCAGTATCTCATCAAATTCGTATATTTAATATAGGATCTTCTAAAATCAAACGACTGCAGTAGTTAAGAAACTTAAACGGAAAACGCTATGAAGACAAAATGGTTGGGTAAACAAAACTCTATGAGGAAAAGGTTGGGCAAAAAGGAATAGTCCGGGCCATGTGTGGGTAGATTAAAATCACTATATTCGAAGATAGTTTTAAGGATACAAATGGCCCTTATTTTAGGAGGAACTATTTTGCAAAATGTTTGATGTAGTAAGATTTGAGAGCAACTACTTTTCTTAGCGTTGGCGACATGTTGAAGAGTTTACTTAACAATTTAGGTTTGCTGCGGAAAACGTCACGTATTAACAAGATCAGAATTACTATCAGTGGCCTCTTTCTCTTTCGCAGACTTTCACGGGTTTTACAAGTATAGGAGTTTAATGAGGAAAATGAAAGAACTCAATTTACGCCGGCGACTTTAATTCTTCAGATGCCTCCATATCTTAAAAAAAGTTATTACATCAAAGTCATACTTCCCAAGTAAATATGGTGCTTTTTATCACAAATGAACCATTCTTGCTAATTCTTTAACCGCCAGACTATATGTGAAAATGACAATGAATGATTGAACAGTTGGAATACTTTGATGGCGCATATTATAATTCTTCCAGTCTAGCCAAAACAAGGACTGGATAGTGCATCTGCTATGCATAAATGAAGCCAATGGCGGCCATATTGGTGTGATCACCACTTTGGTGTTGGCGACATGTTAGAAGAGACTCTAAAGGCTCTTTTCCACTTATCGCAAAACCAACTCGCTGCGAGTTGTTGCATGTAATTAAAATAAACTGTCGAGCGTTGTGATTGGATGGAAGTACTCGCAGCGAGCTTGCGAGTTGGTTTTTGGCACAGGCCTTTCCCGATTGCGCTGAGCACTTTTTGAGCATTTTTTTTTAGTTTGGAGCACTATTTTGCATGTTGAGCAACCTTGAGCACTTCTTCGCACTTTGGACAGCATTTGAGCAATATTTCACATTTCGAGCGAATTTCGAGCAACAAAAAGTCAGCGATTATAGCATTCGATTCGTACCGATTAATTAAACATACACCGGTGGTTTAAAAATTGACGGCATATTCTATATAATTTAGGTAAAACTCCAAAAGAAAAGCCGTACAGCTGCATATGACATCACGCTTAAAAAAATTAGAACGCCGACTTTTTCGCGTTCTCTTTTTTTTGTCGTAAACAACTCCATATACTAAGAGTATTCAAATTTTATTATGCACGTGATAAAGCATTTTTACGTTCGTCGTTCCATGTGAAGTAACTTGCAAAATATTATTGTTCTATATTTTATCAACCTTTCGTAACAAGTAACACACTATGACACTAACAACCTGTCGAATAATACTGCGCAAAATAGATTGTAAGGTTAATTACTTCAGTAAAAATTGACACATTTACGAAATCTTAGAGGTGTTCTTAGAGGAGGCGAAAAAAATTTTAGTTCACAATTTTAGCACTTTTTGAGCACTATTTTGAGATTTTGAGCACTTTTTGAGCACTTTTTAGCCATTTTTGCCAGCACTTTTTTTGGATTTTACCAGTGCAATCGGGAAAGGCCTAGACTTTTTGCGACGAGTGGAAAAGAGCCTTAACAATTTCTGTTTGTTGGTGGAAAACGTTACGTATTGTCAAGATCAGAATTGGTCATCAGTGGCCTCTTTCTTTTTAAATTTACTAGTGAATAACTAATATGGCCGCCATTGGCCCAATGAATTCGCAAGATTTCATCCAGTCGTGCAGTTTTTGAGATCAGTGGGACTAACTGATAACCTTTCGAACGGATGTAGAATTTTTCTGCCTACAATAATATTGCTTGAGACGATTTACCGTAGATCAGGCATTTAGCCAGGCTGCCGTCCAACCGTCCTTGTTTTGAATTTAGACGGCTAATACTTTATAGGACGCTTAATTACCTAAGAAAATATTTCCTTTTCATTGGCAACTCATCCTGGCTAAAAGCCCGCTTCTAGATCCTATATATAAAGCTCCGCGTGTTAATTATTTTGGCACAACGTTTGAGGGGCTTATTGCAGGAGGCGCTTATTAGAGGGGAGTGTATTTGAGATCATGGCCTAATAAGCCAGTTCGGAGTTTCGAGATAAAATTGCAGTTGAATCATAACATGTAGCTGACTGGAAGAAGATTTTATATAACATTTGTAAATTGTTCTCATGGAGTTCGACGACGACGACGAGCTACTCTTCCATTGGCAATTGTTCGATAAACAATCCCATTTCCACATGATACAATTATTACAAATCCTCTTGGACAGTATATCAAATGTTCCATACAGGCTACGAAATATATATGACATTTCGTTAGATAACAAGTATTTGCTTCAGCTGATCCATGGAATGAAGTAAGCACCAACAAAGTCATGGCGATACCAGCAATAATCACGGAGGTTTTCATTCTGTGAGGAAAATGAAATAGAAAATCAATTATAGTTTATGCGAGATAATTCAGAAAAAAGAATTTTAAAATAGTACAATCAATCTTTGTAAATCGGACACACTTATTAATCATTCATAGTGCCAAAATGCTATATTTTATTACCCGTTCAAAAGTATTTTAGTGTACGCGATAAATCGGCTAAAATGAAGCGATAAGACGTGATCGTTTTAGACCTCAAAGCGAAGGGTTAGAAATTCGCCCACGCAGGTTGATATATCTATTACTAAACAGGCAGTACCCAGTGTTACTCAGCTTGATTCCTTGCGTGGGCTACTGGCTAAGGATAGTATCCTATTGTTTTCATCCGTGACCAACTTTGCGCTAGAATTGTGCTTGCTTTGGCTAAATACCACTTGATATAATACCGAATTTTCCTTATTGACATATTGTACAAGTACAAAATCCTTACGTACAATTACTTTCAAAAACGCTTTAATAAAACGGTTTACCACAAACTTGAAATGCTTGATCAAATTTTGCGTCCGAGTTACAAAGATGAAGGTAACAGTGTTCAGTTAAATTAGTTGAAAAATATATTAGTATTTACCTGAATTCGTTTAAAGTTATAAACTTTGATCAAGTCTGGAAATTCTTGAGTTGATGAGCTGGAAATTCAAGAGGATTCTTGAGTTGAAGTTCTAAGATATACCTGGAGCTCTGTAGCTTATGCTGTATAAGCAAGTTGTGCCGATTGCATCTGCTGAGCCTGCTTATAAAGGGGTGTTCCGAGTGAAAATAGACCAATTAAACAATAATAACGACAAAACAATCAACTCGAAGATCGCTGGGATCACACCGCAAGAGACGTTGTGTCTTGGGAAAGTCGCAAAATATGCTAATGTATATGAGCGCCAGAGGGCCTTTCAACAAACAAGCAGGAAGAAACAAAATACGCGAAGCGTGGGCTTAATGCTGTTAATGAGGTTAAATGATATCCATGCCAAGGAAAACAAAATAACGACCTGTTAACCGAGCACTATACAGAAATTCAGAAAAATACCCGAAAATTCTGAAAGGAAGAGAAACGTCGTTGAATGCCGCGATAAGCAGAAGCTATTCACCACATTGACTATATAAAAATCGTCTGGAGAAAGATATTTGTTAATGATTCTTGTGAACGTAGGCTGTCAGATACAAAAGGCTGGCCCACTGACAGATGGAAAAAGTGTTGGCCTAAACTGGTCAACGCAACAATTCAGTTCTGATGTATGAGAACAAACGTCTTACATATGGATCATATTTACAATAACTATATATAGTAAAATATAAACTGTTTTTCAAATGTTCCTCAAATTCGGCTCAAAAGTGCGTAACAATGAAAAAGTTGACCGTGCGATTACATGTGCAACAATAAAGTTGTGATCAGACCTGGAAAAAGTGGGATCTCGGGATCCTAGATCCTGAGGAACATTTTCCTTAGCAACACCATTGAGGAACATTTTGAATTTTTCGCACGTACGCAATTAAGGAAGAATTTGAAGGAATGATACTTAATTATCTGCCATTTGAGCCTATATTTTGAGATTGGGAAGTGTTCCTCTCGTGACACGCGAGAATATTGTTCCTCAATATTTCATCTGAAGAACTTCCTCAGTTTAAATATTTCGTTTTCCGCACAATAGGGTTAGGGTTGTGATTGTGGGTCAAGATCAAAGAGAAATATATTCTTGCGCGAAACACGAGGATGTTACCCGAGGCGAAAATCACTCCTATAAAATGCACGAGATTGAAAAATCACTACCTCCCCCACAGGCGTTAGGGCACGCACGGGCGGAAGAGAAATACGAGAAAGCGGAAGAGAAATACGAGAAAGGGGAAGAGAAACGTCTGCTGAATGTTTTCAAGATGGCAGAACCTATTCACCATATTGACTATATAAAATCGTCTGGAGAAAGAGTTTGTTAATGATTCTTGTGAACGTAGGCTGTTACAAAAGGCTAAGGAAGATGGGAAAGTACTTTGCCCTAACTGTCACGCTTCTGATGGCGAGATAAACGTCTACATATGGATCATATTTCAGCAATAACTATTAAAATATAACCAGCAAAGAAGGAAAAGACGAAATTGTATCGTTTTATGTAAGGATGGGCTATATTTCAGCCAGATTTGGAAGGATTGCCCGGTAATCGACACTTTTGACAGAAAACAAAACGTTATTCAGCAGGCGTTTCCACAGAATATTTCTCTTTCGCAATTCCCGCATTTATGATGCCGCCCGTGCGTACGCTCCCTAATTTTCCCAGCCCGCTCCAATTAATGAAACGCCTGTGGAGGAGGTAGGAAAAATCATGTGGAATTTTCCATATTTTTGTGATTTGTCTATTATTTTTTTAAGTTTATTTTGTGATCTTTTTTGGATCTTTTTTTGTGACTTTTGTGAAGGTGTACGAGATTTAAATCAGTGATTTGCCCCTTCGGAGTTTCGACTGCGCATCCAAATGACGCGTTCTGCGTCGGAATAAAATTGCAGTTCAATCATAACATGTGGTGGAGACTGGAAGATTAAAAATATGCACATCAAATTTTTCAACTGTTCCATCATGCTTTGTATTTTATATACAGCTATTTCAATTAAGGTGGTCATGCATGCAATAGTCAAATGTTCAATCCAAGCGCGAAGAGTATAATGGGAATGAGATATTTTATCAGGTAAAATCAGGGACACCGGAACGATGGTAGGGAAGTGAGGGCCAATGCGAACGTAAGGGCAGTCGAGAATTTTTTTTTGCTGCCACGCCCTTTCAATGGGATTTCGATCATTCTCAAATTTCAACTCATTTAATTTATTATTTCTATGTACAAATAGATATAAAGAAGTACGGAATCTTTCACTATGTTAAATGATCCTCTACTTTACAGTTGCATTCTCTTTTCTTTGGCAGTTTTATCATTGTTTCATTCATATTAAAAGTGCACGGAAGGGCGTTTGCCCCCCCCCCTATCAAAATTAGGTCTACCCATCTTGCTGTTCGCGCTTGACCTTGAAATGGCTGTACAGGCCCAGACCTGGAAAAAGTGTTCAAAGTTCCTCGGATCATCAATTTGCCTTTTTCAAATGTTCCTCAAATTCGGCTCAAAAGTGCGTAACAATGAAAAAGTTGACCGTGCGACAATAAAGTTGTGATCAGACCTGGAAAAAGTGGGATCTCGGGATCCTAGATCCTGAGGAACATTTTCCTTAGCAACACCATTGAGGAACATTTTGAATTTTTCGCACGTACGCAATTAAGGAAGAATTTGAAGGAATGATACTTAATTATCTGCCATTTGAGCCTATATTTTGAGATTGGGAAGTGTTCCTCTCGTGACAAGCGAGAGGAATATTGTTCCTCAATATTTCATCTGAAGAACTTCCTCAGTTTAAATATTTCGTTCTGCGCACAATAGGGTTAGGGTTGTGATTGTGGGTCAAGATCAAAGAGAAATATATTCTTGCGCGAAACACGAGGATGTTACCCGAGGCGAAAATCACTCCTATAAAATGCACGAGATTGAAAAATCACTACCTCCCCCACAGGCGTTAGGGCACGCACGGGCGGAAGAGAAATACGAGAAAGGGGAAGATAAACGTCTGCTGAATGTTTTCAAGATGGCAGAAGCTATTCACCACATGGACTATATAAAATCGTCTGGAGAAAGAGTTTGTTAATGATTCTTGTGAACGTAGGCTGTTACAAAAGGCTAAGGAAGATGGGAAAGTACTTTGCCCTAACTGTCACGCTTCTGATGGCGAGATAAACGTCTACACATATATGCTTTTAGATTTATTCATTTGCTTTATTATTTTTCAGATAATTTTCCTTCATGTTGTATATTCTGGCTAAATACATTGTCATACTATCACTATCACTGGAGTCAAATGAACCTTCGCATTTTTGAGTGCATCCATCGCGTTATCGTCAACATCCAGAAAGACGTTTCATATTACGCTTCATATGGATCATATTTCAAATATAACTTTATTAAAATATAACCAACAAGAAAGAAAAAGAATTTTATTAGCATATGGGCTATATTTCATGGGCTATATTTATTATACAGAGGATTGCGGTAATCGACGCGACCAGAAAACAAAACGCGTTATTCATGAGCGTTTTCAAGTGGAGACTGGAAAATTAAAAATATACATCAAATTTTCAACTGTTCCATCATACTTTGTATTATATATACAGCTATTTCAGTGGGTGGTGTCGCATGCAATAGTCAAATGTTCAATCCAGCGCGAAGAGTATAATGGGAAATGTTTATTTATCAGGTAAAGGACACCCGGAACGATATGGTAGGAAGTGGCAGGGCCAATGCGAACGTAAGGGCAGTCGAGAATTTTTTTTTGCTGCCACGCCCTTTCAATGGGATTTCGATCATTCTCAAATTTCAACTCATTTAATTTATTATTTCTATGTACAAATAGATATAAAGAAGTACGGAATCTTTCACTATGTTAAATGATCCTCTACTTTACAGTTGCATTCTCTTTTCTTTGGCAGTTTTACCATTGTTTCATTCATATTAAAAGTGCACGGAAGGGCGTTTGCCCCCCCCCCTATCAAAATTAGGTCTACCCATCTTGCTGTTCGCGCTTGACCTTGAAATGGCTGTACAGGCCCAGACCTGGAAAAAGTGTTCAAAGTTCCTCGGATCCTAAATTTGCCTTTTTCAAATGTTCCTCAAATTCGGCTCAAAAGTGCGTAACAATGAAAAAGTTGACCGTGCGATTACATGTGCAACAATAAAGTTGTGATCAGACCTGGAAAAAGTGGGATCTCGGGATCCTAGATCCTGAGGAACATTTTCCTTAGCAACACCATTGAGGAACATTTTGAATTTTTCGCACGTACGCAATTAAGGAAGAATTTGAAGGAATGATACTTAATTATCTGCCATTTGAGCCTATATTTTGAGATTGGGAAGTGTTCCTCTCGTGACAAGCGAGAGGAATATTGTTCCTCAATATTTCATCTGAAGAACTTCCTCAGTTTAAATATTTCGTTTTGCGCACAATAGGGTTAGGGTTGTGATTGTGGGTCAAGATCAAAGAGAAATATATTCTTGCGCGAAACACGAGGATGTTACCCGAGGCGAAAATCACTCCTATAAAATGCACGAGATTGAAAAATCACTACCTCCCCCACAGGCGTTAGGGCACGCACGGGCGGAAGAGAAATACGAGAAAGGGGAAGAGAAACGTCTGCTGAATGTTTTCAAGATGGCAGAAGCTATTCACCATATTGACTATATAAAATCGTCTGGAGAAAGAGTTCGTCAATGATTCTTATGAACGTAGGCTGTTACAAAAGGCTAAGGAAGATGGGAAAGTACTTTGCCCTAACTGTCACGCTTCTGATGGCGAGATAAACGTCTACACATATATGCTTTTAGATTTATTATTCATTGCTTTATTATTTTTCAGATAATTTTCCTTCATGTTATACATTTTCACAGCTAAATACATTGTCATACTATCACTATCACTGGAGTCAAGTGAACCTTCGCATTTTTAGTGCATTTTTTCGGCGTTGTCGTCCATCGAGAAAGACGTTTCATATTACGCTTCATATGGATCATATTTCAGCAATAACTATTAAAATATAACCAGCAAAGAAGGAAAAGACGAAATTGTATCGTTTTATGTAAGGATGGGCTATATTTCAGCCAGATTTTGAAGGATTGCCCGGTAATCGACACTTTTGACCGAAAACAAAACGTTATTCAGCAGGCGTTTCCACAGTGGAGACTGGAAGATTAAAAATATGCACATCAAATTTTTCAACTGTTCCATCATGCTTTGTATTTTATATACAGCTATTTCAATTAAGGTGGTCATGCATGCAATAGTCAAATGTTCAATCCAAGCGCGAAGAGTATAATGGGAATGAGATATTTTATCACGTAAAATTAGGGATGCCGGAGCGATGGTAGGGAAGTGAGGGCCAATGCGAACGTAAGGGCAGTCGAGAATTTTTTTTTGCTGCCACGCCCTTTCAATGGGATTTCGATCATTCTCAAATTTCAACTCATTTAATTTATTATTTCTATGTACAAATAGATATAAAGAAGTACGGAATCTTTCACTATGTTAAATGATCCTCTACTTTACAGTTGCATTCTCTTTTCTTTGGCAGTTTTACCATTGTTTCATTCATATTAAAAGTGCACGGAAGGGCGTTTGCCCCCCCCCCCCTATCAAAATTAGGTCTACCCATCTTGCTGTTCGCGCTTGACCTTGAAATGGCTGTACAGGCCCAGACCTGGAAAAAGTGTTCAAAGTTCCTCGGATCATCAATTTGCCTTTTTCAAATGTTCCTCAAATTCGGCTCAAAAGTGCGTAACAATGAAAAAGTTGACCGTGCGACAATAAAGTTGTGATCAGACCTGGAAAAAGTGGGATCTCGGGATCCTAGATCCTGAGGAACATTTTCCTTAGCAACACCATTGAGGAACATTTTGAATTTTTCGCACGTACGCAATTAAGGAAGAATTTGAAGGAATGATACTTAATTATCTGCCATTTGAGCCTATATTTTGAGATTGGGAAGTGTTCCTCTCGTGACAAGCGAGAGGAATATTGTTCCTCAATATTTCATCTGAAGAACTTCCTCAGTTTAAATATTTCGTTTTGCGCACAATAGGGTTAGGGTTGTGATTGTGGGTCAAGATCAAAGAGAAATATATTCTTGCGCGAAACACGAGGATGTTACCCGAGGCGAAAATCACTCCTATAAAATGCACGAGATTGAAAAATCACTACCTCCCCCACAGGCGTTAGGGCACGCACGGGCGGAAGAGAAATACGGGAAAGGGGAAGAGAAACGTCTGCTGAATGTTTTCAAGATGGCAGAAGCTATTCACCACATGGACTATATAAAATCGTCTGGAGAAAGAGTTTGTTAATGATTCTTATGAACGTAGGCTGTTACAAAAGGCTAAGGAAGATGGGAAAGTACTTTGCCCTAACTGTCACGCTTCTGATGGCGAGATAAACGTCTACACATATATGCTTTTAGATTTATTATTCATTGCTTATATTATTTTTCAGATAATTTTCCTTCATGTTATACATTTTCACAGCTATATACATTGTCATACTATCACTATCACTGGAGTCAAATGAACCTTCGCATTTTGAGTGCATTTTTTCGGCGTTGTCGTCCATCGAGAAAGACCAAAATTCAACGTTTCATATTACGCTTCATATGGATCATAATTCAGCGATAACTATTAAAATATACCCAGCAAAGAAGGAAAATACGAAATTGTATCGTTTTATGTAAGGATGGGCTATATATCAGCCAGATTTTGAAGGAAATTTTCCAATTAATGAAACGCCTGTGGAGGAGGTAGGAAAAATCATGTGGAATTTTCCATATTTTTGTGATTTGTCTATTATTATTTTAAGTTTATTTTGTGATCTTTTTTGGATCTTTTTTTTGTGATTTTTGTGAAGGTGTACGAGATTTAAATCAGTGATTTGCCCCTTCGGAGTTTCGACTGCGCATCCAAATGACGCGTTCTGCGTCGGAATAAAATTGCAGTTCAATCATAACATGTGGTGGAGACTGGAAGATTAAAAATATGCACATCAAATTTTTCAACTGTTCCATCATGCTTTGTATTTTATATACAGCTATTTCAATTAAGGTGGTCATGCATGCAATAGTCAAATGTTCAATCCAAGCGCGAAGAGTATAATGGGAATGAGATATTTTGTCAGGTAAAATTAGGGATGCCGGAGCGATGGTAGGGAAGTGAGGGCCAATGCGAACGTAAGGACAGTCGAGAATTTTTTCTGCTGCCACGCCCTTTCAATGGGATTTCGATCATTCTCAAATTTCAACTCATTTAATTTATTATTTCTATGTACAAACAGCTATAAAGAAGTACGGAATCTTTCACTATGGTAAATGATCCTCTACTTTACACTTGCATTCTCTTTTCTTTGGCAGTTTTATCATTGTTTCATTCATATTAAAAGTGCACGGAAGGGCGTTTGCCCCCCCCCCCCCTATCAAAATGAGGTCTACCCATCTTGCTGTTCGCGCTTGACCTTGAAATGGCTGTACAGGCCCAGACCTGGAAAAAGTGTTCAACGTTCCTCGGATCCTCAATTTGCCTTTTTCAAATGTTCCTCAAATTCGACTCAAAAGTGCGTAACAATGAAAAAGTTGACAACAATAAAGTTGTGATCAGACCTGGAAAAAGTGGGATCTCGGGATCCTAGATCCTGAGGAACATTTTCCTTAGCAACACCATTGAGGAACATTTTGAATTTTTCGCACGTACGCAATTAAGGAAGAATTTGAAGGAATGATACTTAATTATCTGCCATTTGAGCCTATATTTTGAGATTGGGAAGTGTTCCTCTCGTGACAAGCGAGAGGAATATTGTTCCTCAATATTTCATCTGAAGAACTTCCTCAGTTTAAATATTTCGTTTTGCGCACAATAGGGTTAGGGTTGTGATTGTGGGTCAAGATCAAAGAGAAATATATTCTTGCGCGAAACACGAGGATGTTACCCGAGGCGAAAATCACTCCTATAAAATGCACGAGATTGAAAAATCACTACCTCCCCCACAGGCGTTAGGGCACGCACGGACGGAAGAGAAATACGAGAAAGGGGAAGAGAAACGTCTGCTGAATGTTTTCAAGATGGCAGAAGCTATTCACCATATTGACCATATAAAATCGTCTGGAGAAAGAGTTTGTTAATGATTCTTGTGAACGTAGGCTGTTACAAAAGGCTAAGGAAGATGGGAAAGTACTTTGCCCTAACTGTCACGCTTCTGATGGCGAGATAAACGTCTACACATATATGCTTTTAGATTTATTATTCATTGCTTTATTATTTTTCATAATTTTCCTTCATGTTATACATTTTCACAGCTAAATACATTGTCATACTATCACTATCACTGGAGTCAAGTGAACCTTCGCATTTTGAGTGCATTTTTTCGGCGTTGTCGTCCATCGAGAAATTTATTATTTCTATGTACAAATAGATATAGCTTTCAAAGTGTCGATTACCGGGCAATCCTTCAAAATCTGGCTGAAATATAGCCCATCCTTACATAATACGATACAATTTCGTATTTTCCTTCTTTGCTGGGTATATTTTAATAGTTATTGCTGAAATATGATCCATATGAAGCGTAATATGAAACGTTGAATTTTGGTCTTTCTCGATGGACGACAACGCCGAAAAAATGCACTAAAAATGCGAAGGTTCACTTGACTCCAGTGATAGTGATAGTATGACAATGTATTTAGCTGTGAAAATGTATAACATGAAGGAAAATTATATGAAAAATAATAAAGCAATGAATAATAAATCTAAAAGCATATATGTGTAGACGTTTATCTCGCCATCAGAAGCGTGACAGTTAGGGCAAAGTACTTTCCCATCTTCCTTAGCCTTTTGTAACAGCCTACGTTCATAAGAATCATTAACAAACTCTTTCTCCAGACGATTTTATATAGTCCATGTGGTGAATAGCTTCTGCCATCTTGAAAACATTCAGCAGACGTTTCTCTTCCCCTTTCTCGTATTTCTCTTCCGCCCGTGTGTGCCCTAACGCCTGTGGGGGAGGTAGTGATTTTTCAATCTCGTGCATTTTATAGGAGTGATTTTCGCCTCGGGTAACATCCTCGTGTTTCGCGCAAGAATATATTTCTCTTTGATCTTGACCCACAATCACAACCCTAACCCTATTGTGCGCAAAACAAAATATTTAAACTGAGGAAGTTCTTCAGATGAAATATTGAGCAACAATATTCCTCTCGCTTGTCACGAGAGGAACACTTCCCAATCTCAAAATATAGGCTCAAATGGCAGATAATTAAGTATCATTCCTTCAAATTCTTCCTTAATTGCGTACGTGCGAAAAATTCAAAATGTTCCTCAATGGTGTTGCTAAGGAAAATGTTCCTCAGGATCTAGGATCCCGAGATCCAACTTTTTCCAGGTCTGATCACAACTTTATTGTTGCACATGTATCGCACGGTCATCTTTTTCATTGTTACGCACTTTTGAGCCGAATTTGAGGAACATTTGAAAAAGGAAAATTGAGGATCCGAGGAACATTGAACACTTTTTCCAGGTCTGGGCCTGTACAGCCATTTCAAGGTTGTCACATGCAATAGTCAAATGTACAATCCAAGTGCGAACAGCAAGATGGGTATACCTAATTTTGATAGGGGGGGGGGGGGGCAAACGCCCTTCCGTGCCCTTTTAAAATGAATGAAACAATGATAAAACGCCAAAGAAAAGAGAATGCAACTGTAAAGTAGAGGATCATTTAACATAGTGAAAGATTCCGTACTTCTTTATATCTACAGTCGAACCTGTATTAAGCGGTCACCCTCGGGGATTTAGCAAGTGACCGCTTAATACAGGTTGACCGCTTAATACAGGTCTTGTAGAAAATCACCACACGGCGTAAATATAACATTTAATATAACTAAATTTGAACTAAACAGTAATACATTTCAATACACATACCAATACGTCCACAAGAACTGAAAATACTGTTGACACTTTCAGTGATTACGGAAGTTCGAGTAATGAGATAAACAAAACTTAAAATACTTTGACATGTTGCCGAATAAAGATTTAATTATATATTGTATTATGTTTGCTGTAGTTACTTCCCACTGACCGTTTAATACAGTTTCAAAACAATTAAAAATTAAGTTTGGGACCGTGGAAAAGGTGACCGCGTCCGCTTAATAGAGGTGACCGTTCAATAAAGGTCACTTAAATAGTATTTATATTATGAAATTTTCGGGAAGAGCTTGACTTATGCTGTATTTGTGTGAGCTCAATTATGTGTGAGCTCAACATGTGAGCTCAATTATGCAGTGATCAACCTGTGTATAATTGTGTATATTAGGAAACTATCACAACCAGACCTGGAAAAAGTGTTCAATGTTCCTCGGATCCTAAATTTGCCTTTTTCAAATGTTCCTCAAATTCGGCTCAAAAGTCCGTAAGAACAATGAAAAAGTTGACCCTGCGTTACATGCGCAACAATAAAGTTGTGATCAGACCTGGAAAAAAGTGGGATCTGGGGATCCTGAGGAACATTTTCCTTAGCAACACGATTGAGGAACATTTTGAATTTTTCAGGCGTACTTTAAGCAATTAAGGAAGAATTTGAAGGAATGATATTTAATTATCTGCCATTTGAGCCTATATTTTGAGATTGGGAAGTGTTCCTCTCGTGACAAGCGATAAGAATATTGTTCCTCAATAGTTCATCTGAAGAACTTCCTCAGTTGAAATATTCTCTGACGAACCTTTCTTCTGGTTATCAGTGTGACAGCGTATTACATAAATAACATGTAATCGTACAGAGCCTGACTTATGCTGTGAGGAACATATTTGTGTGAGCTCAATTATGTGTGAGCTCAATTATGTGTGAGCTCAACATGTGAGCTCAATTATGCAGTGATCAACCTGTGTATAATTGTGTATAATTATTATGAAACTATCACAATCAGACCTGGAAAAAGTGTTCAATGTTCCTCGGATCCTAAATTTGCCTTTTTCAAATGTTCCTCGAATTCGGCTCAAAAGTCCGTAAGAACAATGAAAAAGTTGACCGTGCGTTACATGTGCAACAGTAAAGTTGTGATAGTTTCATAATATACACAATTATGCACAACGAAAGCCAGGAAAGTTCATTGTATAATGAGGAACTGAACATTCCTCAATCCTCAGTGCAGAAGCACTTTCCAAACAACACATGTGAAGTTACGCCCTGAATTTCCAGGTTGTTCACTGCATAATTGAGCTCACACAAATATGTTCCTCACAGCAAATATGTTCCTCACAGCATAAGTCAGGCTCTGTAAGATTACATGCTATTTATGTAATACACTGTCACACTGACAACCAGAAGAAAGGTTCCTCAGAGAATATTAAAAACTGAGGAAGTTCTTCAGATGAAATATTGAGGAACAATATTCCTCTCGCTTGTCACGAGAGGAACACTTCCCAATCTCAAAATATAGGCTGAAATGGCAGATAACTAAATATCATTCCTTAAAATTCTTCCTTAATTGCTTAAAGTACGCCTGAAAAATTCAAAATGTTCCTCAATCGTGTTGCTAAGGAAAATGTTCCTCATGTCTCGTGTGATAGTTTCATAATATACACAATTATACACAGGTTGATCACTGCATAATTGAGCTCACACATAATTGAGCTCACACAAATATGTTCCTCACAGCATAAGTCAGGCTCTGTACGATTACATGTTATTTATGTAATACACTGTCGCACTGATAACCAGAAGATAGGTTCCTCAGATAATATTTAAACTGAGGAAGTTCTTCAGATGAAATATTGAGGAACAATATTCCTCTCGCTCGTCACGACAGGAACACTTCCCAATCTCAAAATATAGGCTCAAATGGCAGATAAGTAAATATAATTCCTTAAAATTATTCCTTAATTGCTTAAAGTACGCCTGAAAAATTCAATATGTTCCTCAATCGTGTTGCTAAGGAAAATGTTCCTCATGTCTGGTTGTGATAGTTTCATAATATACACAATTATACACAGGTTGATCACTGCATAATTGAGCTCACACATAATTGAGCTCACACAAATATGTTCCTCACAGCATAAGTCAGGCTCTGTACGATTACATGTTATTTATGTAATACACTGTCGCACTGATAACCAGAAGATAGGTTCCTCAGAGAATATTTAAACTGAGGAAGTTCTTCAGATGAAATATTGAGGAACAATATTCCTCTCGCTCGTCACGACAGGAACACTTCCCAATCTCAAAATATAGGCTCAAATGGCAGATAAGTAGATATAATTCCTTAAAATTCTTCCTTAATAGCTTAAAGTACGCCTGAAAAATTCAATATGTTCCTCAATCGTGTTGCTAAGGAAAATGTTCGTCATGTCTGGTTGTGATAGTTTCATAATATACACAATTATACACAGGTTGATCACTGCATAATTGAGCTCACACATAATTGAGCTCACACATAATTGAGCTCACACAAATATGTTCCTCACAGCATAAGTCAGGCTCTGTACGATTACATGTTATTTATGTAATACGCTGTCACACTGATAACCAGAAGAAAGGTTCGTCAGAGAATATTTAAACTGAGGAAGTTCTTCAGATGAAATATTGAGGAACAATATTCCTCTCGCTCGTCACGACAGGAACACTTCCCAATCTCAAAATATAGGCTCAAATGGCAGATAAGTAAATATAATTCCTTAAAATTATTCCTTAATTGCTTAAAGTACGCCAGAAAAATTCAATATGTTCCTCAATCGTGTTGCTAAGGAAAATGTTCCTCATGTCTGGTTGTGATAGTTTCATAATATACACAATTATACACAGGTTGATCACTGCATAATTGAGCTCACATGTTGAGCTCACACAAATATGTTCCTCACAGCATAAGTCAGGCTCTGTACAATGATTACATGTTATTTATGTAATACACTGTCACACTGATAACCAGAAAAAAGGTTCCTCAGAGAATATTTAAACTGAGGAAGTTCTTCAGATGAAATATTGAGGAACAATATTCCTCTCGCTCGTCACGAGAGGAACACTTCCCAATCTCAAAATATAGGCTCAAATGGCAGATAATTAAATATCATTCCTACAAATTCTTCCTTAATTGCTTAAAGTACGTGTGAAAAATTCAAAATGTTCCTCAATCGTGTTGCTAAGGAAAATGTTCCTCAGGATCTAGGATTCCGAGATCCCACTTTCTTCCAGGTCTGTGTATAGCCACAACAGAACTGTCCATTAGGCATTAAGTAATTTTTGTACTAGCATATTTTGTCTTGCGTGTTAAGCAAAATAAAGAAAGGTGCACTTCTATTCTCTTTCGCTACGCTCAGCCGAATAGAAAACATTTCAAATCTAAGTGACACAATGAAACAGGTTGGACGTGACCGCCCAGCGGATGTCAGCCGGTCGAAATTTAATAGTTGTCCTTCTGGGAAACTTTACTAATATTGCTATTTACAAGTTTTCATTTTGTCACTAATTATAACTACAATTCCAAAAATACCTAAATAATATGCACACACAAAAGTTAGTAAAGAGAACAATCCTAACAAAGAAAAATATATGAGGACGAAAAGCAAACATGTGCGGCTGACTGGCATCAAGTGGTGATTCACGTGATAGGAGTGGTTTATATACTGCTGCATAGCCTACGGGCGATCCGCGTGGGCGGACTCATTAAAAAAACAATGAGTTGAAATACAATTAGGAGAATAAAGTTTCTAATTTAAAGGGAGTCAACCGTGCGGAAACTAGTGAAACCAAAATGTCCTTCGAGCAACGTTTGCATGTTCAAACTAGAGGGCATTTAAAAGGTAGCATACCTGCGCCAGCATATTAAGCCAAGTTTTGATCCCTTGCTTTGTTTACGTTTCTCTAGTAGGCAAAAGCTTTTTAACGCTCCCAAAATAGCTTCGTTATTGTTATATGCACAATAGACAAATTATCTTTTCTATAATCGGAATTTGCCCGGCAGCAAAATGTAAACAAGGCAAGTCGTAAGCACCTATAATTGCGCATTCAGTTCTGTTTGTGATTTGTCTGGTTTTTTTTAAATTTTTGTGGTCACCTCTATTAAGCGGACGCGGTCACCTTTTCCACGGTCCCAAACTTAATTTTTAATTGTTTTGAAACTGTATTAAACGGTCAGTGGGAAGTAACTACAGCAAACATAATACAATATATAATTAAATCTTTATTCGGCAACATGTCAAAGTATTTTAAGTTTTGTTTATCTCATTACTCGAACTTCCGTAATCACTGAAAGTGTCAACAGTATTTTCAGTTCGTGTGGACGTATTGGTATGTGTATTGAAATGTATTACTGTTTAGTTCAAATTTAGTTATATTAAATGTTATATTTAAGCCGTGTGGTGATTTTCTACAAGACCTGTATTAAGCGGTGAACCTGTATTAAGCGGTCACTTGCTAAATCCCCGAGGGTGACCACTTAATACAGGTTCGACTGTAGATATAAAGAAGTACGGAATCTTTCACTATGGTAACTGATCCTCTACTTTACAGTTGCATTCTCTTTTCTTTGGCAGTTTTATCATTGTTTCATTCATATTAAAAGTGCACGGAAGGGCGTTTGCCCCCCCCTATCAAAATTAGGTATACCCATCTTGCTGTTCGCGCTTGGATTGTACATTTGACTATTGCATGTGACAACCTTGAAATGGCTGTACATGCCCAGACCTGGAAAAAGTGTTCAATGTTCCTCGGATCCTAAATTTTCCTTTTTCAAATGTTCCTCAAATTCGGCTCAAAAGTGCGTAACAATGAAAAAGATGACCGTGCGATACATGTGCAACAATAAAGTTGTGATCAGACCTGGAAAAAGTGGGATCTCGGGATCCTAGATCCTGAGGAACATTTTCCTTAGCAACACCATTGAGGAACATTTTGAATTTTTCGCACGTACGCAATTAAGGAAGAATTTGAAGGAATGATACTTAATTATCTGCCATTTGAGCCTATATTTTGAGATTGGGAAGTGTTCCTCTCGTGACAAGCGAGAGGAATATTGTTCCTCAATATTTCATCTGAAGAACTTCCTCAGTTTAAATATTCGCTGAGGAACCTTTCTTCTGGTAATCAGAGTGACAGTGTATTACATAAATAACATGTAATCGTACAGAGCCTGACTTATGCTGTGAGAAACATATTTGTGTGAGCTCAATTATGTGTGAGCTCAACATGTGAGCTCAATTATGCAGTGATCAACCTGTGTATAATTGTGTATATTAGGAAACTATCACAACCAGACCTGGAAAAAGTGTTCAACGTTCCTCGGATCCTAAATTTGCCTTTTTCAAATGTTGCTCAAATTCGGCTCAAAAGTCCGTAAGAACAATGAAAAAGTTGACCCTGCGTTACATGTGGAACAATAAAGTTGTGATCAGACCTGGATAAAAGTGGGATCTGGGGATCCTGAGGAACATTTTCCTTAGCAACACGATTGAGGAACATTTTGAATTTTTCAGGCGTACTTTAAGCAATTAAGGAAGAATTTGAACGAATAATATTTAATTATCTGCCATTTGAGCCTATATTTTGAGATTGGGAAGTGTTCCTCTCGTGACAAGCGATAAGAATATTGTTCCTCAATAGTTCATCTGAAGAACTTCCTCAGTTGAAATATTCTCTGAGGAACCATTCTTCTGGTTATCAAAGTGACAGCGTATTACATAAATAACATGTAATCGTACAGAGCCTGACCTATGCTGTGAGGAACATATTTGTGTGAGCTCAATTATGTGTGAGCTCAATTATGTGTGAGCTCAACATGTGAGCTCAATTATGCAGTGATCAACCTGTGTATAATTGTGTATATTATGAAACTATCACAACCAGACCTGGAAAAAGTGTTCAATGTTCCTCGGATCCTAAATTTGCCTTTTTCAAATGTTCCTCGAATTCGGCTCAAAAGTCCGTAAGAACAATGAAAAAGTTGACCGTGCGTTACATGTGCAACAGTAAAGTTGTGATAGTTTCATAATATACACAATTATACACAGACGAAAGCCAGGATAGTTCATTGTATAATGAGGAACTGAACATTCCTCAATCCTCAGTGCAGAAGCACTTTCCAAACAACACATGTGAAGTTACGCCCTGAATCTCCAGGTTGTTCACTGCATAATTGAGCTCACATGTTGAGCTCACACATAATTGAGCTCACACATAATTGAGCTCACACAAATATGTTCCTCACAGCATAAGTGAGACTCTGTACAATGATTACATGTTATTTATGTAATACAATGTCACACTGATAACCAGAAGAAAGGTGCCTCAGAGAATATTTAAACTGAGGAAGTTCTTCAGATGAAATATTGAGGAACAATATTCCTCTCGCTCGTCACGACAGGAACACTTCCCAATCTCAAAATATAGGCTCAAATGGCAGATAAGTAAATATAATTCCTTAAAATTCTTCCTTAATTGCTTAAAGTACGCCTGAAAAATTCAAAATGTTCCTCAATCGTGTTGCTAAGGAAAATGTTCCTCATGTCTGGTTGTGATAGTTTCATAATATACACAATTATACACAGGTTGATCACTGCATAATTGAGCTCACATGTTGAGCTCACACATAATTGAGCTCACACATAATTGAGCTCACACAAATATGTTCCTCACAGCATAAGTCAGACTCTGTACAATGATTGCATGTTATTTATGTAATACACTGTCGCACTGATAACCAGAAGAAAGGTCCCTCAGAGAATATTTAAACTGAGGAAGTTCTTCAGATGAAATATTGAGGAACAATATTCCTCTCGCTCGTGACGACAGGAACACTTCCCAATCTCAAAATATAGGCTCAAATGGCAGATAAGTAAATATAATTCCTTAAAATTCTTCCTTAAAGTACGCCTGAAAAATTCAATATGTTCCTCAATCGTGTTGCTAAGGAAAATGTTCCTCATGTCTGGTTGTGATAGTTTCATAATATACACAATTATACACAGGTTGATCACTGCATAATTGAGCTCACATGTTGAGCTCACACATAATTGAGCTCACACATAATTGAGCTCACACAAATATGTTCCTCACAGCATAAGTCAGGCTCTGTACAATGATTACATGCTATTTATGTAATACGCTGTCACACTGATAACCAGAAGATAGGTTCCTCAGAGAATATTTAAACTGAGGAAGTTCTTCAGATGAAATATTGAGGAACAATATTCCTCTCGCTCGTCACGACAGGAACACTTCCCAATCTCAAAATATAGGCTCAAATGGCAGATAAGTAAATATAATTCCTTAAAATTCTTCCTTAATTGCTTAAAGTACGCCTGAAAAATTCAAAATGTTCCTCAATCGTGTTGCTAAGGAAAATGTTCCTCATGTCTGGTGTGATAGTTTCATAATATACACAATTATACACAGGTTGATCACTGCATAATTGAGCTCACATGTTGAGCTCACACATAATTGAGCTCACACAAATATGTTCCTCACAGCATAAGTCAGACTCTGTACAATGATTGCATGTTATTTATGTAATACACTGTCGCACTGATAACCAGAAGAAAGGTCCCTCAGAGAATATTTAAACTGAGGAAGTTCTTCAGATGAAATATTGAGGAACAATATTCCTCTCGCTCGTCACGACAGGAACACTTCCCAATCTCAAAATATAGGCTCAAATGGCATTTAAGTAAATATAATTCCTTAAAATTCTTCCTTAAAGTACGCCTGAAAAATTCAATATGTTCCTCAATCGTGTTGCTAAGGAAAATGTTCCTCATGTCTGGTTGTGATAGTTTCATAATATACACAATTATACACAGGTTGATCACTGCATAATTGAGCTCACACATAATTGAGCTCACACAAATATGTTCCTCACAGCATAAGTCAGGCTCTGTACGATTACATGTTATTTATGTAATACGCTGTCACACTGATAACCAGAAGATAGGTTCCTCAGAGAATATTTAAACTGAGGAAGTTCTTCAGATGAAATATTGAGGAACAATATTCCTCTCGCTCGTCACGACAGGAACACTTCCCAATCTCAAGATATAGGCTCAAATGGCAGATAAGTAAATATCATTCCTACAAATTCTTCCTTAATTGCTTAAAGTACGCCTGAAAAATTCAATATGTTCCTCAATCGTGTTGCTAAGGAAAATGTTCCTCATGTCTGGTTGTGATAGTTTCATAATATACACAATTATACACAGGTTGATCACTGCATAATTGAGCTCACACATAATTGAGCTCACACAAATATGTTCCTCACAGCATAAGTCAGACTCCGTACAATGATTGCATGTTATTTATGTAATACGCTGTCACACTGATAACCAGTAGAAAGGTTCCTCAGAGAATATTTAAACTGAGGAAGTTCTTCAGATGAAATATTGAGGAACAGTATTCCTCTCGCTCGTCACGAGAGGAACACTTCCCAATCTCAAAATATAGGCTCAAATGGCAGATAATTAAATATCATTCCTACAAATTCTTCCTTAATTGCTTAAAGTACGTGTGAAAAATTCAAAATGTTCCTCAATCGTGTTGCTAAGGAAAATGTTCCTCAGGATCTAGGATTCCGAGATCCCACTTTCTTCCAGGTCTGTGTATAGCCACAACAGAACTGTCCATTAGGCATTAAGTAATTTTTGTACTAGCATATTTTGTCTTGCGTGTTAAGCAAAATAAAGAAAGGTGCACTTCTATTCTCTTTCGCTACGCTCAGCCGAATAGAAAACATTTCAAATCTAAGTGACACAATGAAACAGGTTGGACGTGACCGCCCAGCGGATGTCAGCCGGTCGAAATTTAATAGTTGTCCTTCTGGGAAACTTTACTAATATTGCTATTTACAAGTTTTCATTTTGTTACTAATTATAACTACAATTCCAAAAATACCTAAATAATATGCACACAAAAAAGTTAGTAAAGAGAACAATCCTAACAAAGAAAAATATATGAGGACGAAAAGCAAACATGTGCGGCTGACTGGCATCAAGTGGTGATTCACGTGATAGGAGTGGTTTATATACTGCTGCATAGCCTACGGGCGATCCGCGTGGGCGGACTCATTAAAAAAACAATGAGTTGAAATACAATTAGGAGAATAAAGTTTCTAATTTAAAGGGAGTCAACCGTGCGGAAACTAGTGAAACCAAAATGTCCTTCGAGCAACGTTTGCATGTTCAAACTAGAGTGCATTTAAAAGGTTGCATACCTGCGCCAGCATATTAAGCCAAGTTTTGATCCCCTTGCCTTGTTTACGTTTCTCTAGTAGGCAAAAGCTTTTTAACGCTCCCAAAATAGCTTCGTTATTGTGATATGCACAATAGACAAATTATCTTTTCTATAATCGGAATTTGCCCGGCAGCAAAATGTAAACAAGGCAAGTCGTAAGCACCTATAATTGCGCATTCAGTTCTGTTTGTGATTTGTCTGGGTTTTTTTGTGGGGTTTTTTTTTAATTTTTGTGATTTTTCTGAAGGTGTACGAGATTTAAATCAGTAATTTGCCCCTCGTGTTCAGCTGGGGAAAGGGAGACAAACTTTCGTAAATTGCACGTCTAATTTCCACCCAAACTCAACCAAAATTTAATCAATTTGTCTTTGGCCTACGTCCATTAGCTCCACAAAATCTGGTGTCAAAATGTTTGATATTTATTGAGTATTAGAGTTATCGCGCTCACAGACGCACGAACGCACGCACGCACGCACGCACGCACTGAACAGGTGAATATTTATATTTTAAATCTTCCAGTATGTTATCAGCTACAATACATGTTATGTTTCGACTGCAGTTTATCCCGGCGCAGAACGTGTCATTTGACGACCCAGTGTGACCACACTATTATTTCCACGAATTTTTTATCAAACCAAAGGGGGACGAAATTTGGTAAAATTTTCTCGATTTAGTAAATTTGAACACAATGTCTAGTAATACCGCTGGAAAAATCTGGTCACGCTGCTCCGAACTGGCTTAAAAAGATCATTTTAGGTTTGCAGGGCGATAGAAAATATTTTTGCTTTTTTGCTTTGTGAAAAGGCTATTGGCATGCATATTATCAAATAAGAAGAACACAAAAGTCAAAACAAAACAATTGGCAATTGTAAATATTTGTGTTTAGTCGATATATGTTCTATTTGTCAATGGCTATTGTTTGAATGTTGAACAGCATAAATCAAGACACTTTCAAAAGTGAGGTATTCGGTCCTCATGCAAAACATCTTGAGATAACTATACTTTTGTTTGATTTATCCATATCTTATATTTATAACGTTTTTATTTCTGTATTAAGCAATAATATAGTGCCTGGAATTCCTTTGAAATGGTATTTGTAACCAATGGCAACGGGCAACAATGCATTTATTTTTCCCCAGGGAAAAATAAAAAAACCGGAAGTAAATGGCAAAGGCCCATTTCTCAAAATATAGGCTCAAATGGCAGATAAGTAAATATAATTCATTAAAATTCTTCCTTAATTGCTTAAAGTACGCCTGAAAAATTCAAAATGTTCCTCAATCGTGTTGCTAAGGAAAATGTTCCTCATGTCTGATTGTGATAGTTTCATAATATACACAATTATACACAGGTTGATCACTGCATAATTGAGCTCACATGTTGAGCTCACACATAATTGAGCTCACACATAATTGAGCTCACACAAATATGTTCCTCACAGCATAAGTCAGGCTCTGTACAATGATTACATGTTATTTATGTAATACACTGTCACACTGATAACCAGAAGAATGGTTCCTCAGAGAATATTTAAACTGAGGAAGTTCTTCAGATGAAATATTGAGGAACAATATTCCTCTCGCTCGTCACGACAGGAACACTTCCCAATCTCAAAATATAGGCTCAAATGGCAGATAAGTAAATATAATTCCTTAAAATTATTCCTTAATTGCTTAAAGTACGCCTTAAAAATTCAATATGTTCCTCAATCGTGTTGCTAAGGAAAATGTTCCTCATGTCTGGTTGTGATAGTTTCATAATATACACAATTATACACAGGTTGATCACTGCATAATTGAGCTCACACATAATTGAGCTCACACAAATATGTTCCTCACAGCATAAGTCAGACTCTGTACAATGATTACATGTTATTTATGTAATACACTGTCACACTGATAACCAGAAGAATGGTTCCTCAGAGAATATTTAAACTGAGGAAGTTCTTCAGATGAAATATTGAGGAACAATATTCCTCTCGCTCGTCACGAGAGGAACACTTCCCAATCTCAAAATATAGGCTCAAATGGCAGATAACTAAATATCATTCCTACAAATTCTTCCTTAATTGCTTAAAGTACGCCTGAAAAATTCAAAATGTTCCTCGATCGTGTTGCTAAGGAAAATGTTCCTCATGTCTCGTTGTGATAGTTTCATAATATAACAATTATACACAGGTTGATCACTGCATAATTGAGCTCACACATAATTGAGCTCACACATAATTGAGCTCACACAAATATGTTCCTCACAGCATAAGTCAGGCTCTGTACGATTACATGCTATTTATGTAATACGCTGTCACACTGATAACCAGAAGAAAGGTTCCTCAGAGAATATTTAAACTGAGGAAGTTCTTCAGATGAAATATTGAGGAACAATATTCCTCTCGCTCGTCACGAGAGGAACACTTCCCAATCTCAAAATATAGGCTCAAATGGCAGATAATTAAATATCATTCCTACAAATTCTTCCTTAATTGCTTAAAGTACGTGTGAAAAATTCAAAATGTTCCTCAATCGTGTTGCTAAGGAAAATGTTCCTCAGGATCTAGGATTCCGAGATCCCACTTTCTTCCAGGTCTGTGTATAGCCACAACAGAACTGTCCATTAGGCATTAAGTAATTTTTGTACTAGCATATTTTGTCTTGCGTGTTAAGCAAAATAAAGAAAGGTGCACTTCTATTCTCTTTCGCTACGCTCAGCCGAATAGAAAACATTTCAAATCTAAGTGACACAATGAAACAGGTTGGACGTGACCGCCCAGCGGATGTCAGCCGGTCGAAATTTAATAGTTGTCCTTCTGGGAAACTTTACTAATATTGCTATTTACAAGTTTTCATTTTGTCACTAATTATAACAACAATTCCAAAAATACCTAAATAATATGCACATACAAAAGTTAGTAAAGAGAACAATCCTAACAAAGAAAAATATATGAGGACGAAAAGCAAACATGTGCGGCTGACTGGCATCAAGTGGCAGGTGGTGATTCACGTAGTAGGCATGGTTATATGCTGCTGCATATCCCGCGAGAGAGGGGGCGGGCTTAATATTAAAAAAATGAGTTGAGATGGAATACAAAGAATAAAGTTTTTCTAATAAAGGAGTCAACCGTGCGGAAACTAGCGAAAAAAACAAACCCCAAAAAATGACTTCGTTATTGTTATATGCACAATAGACAAATTATCTTTTCTATAATCGGAATTTGCCCGGCAGCAAAATGTAAACAAGGCAAGTCGTATAAGCACCTATAATTGCGCATTCAGTTCTGTTTGTGATTTGTCTGGGGTTTTTTTTAATTTTTGTGATTTTTCTGAAGGTGTACGAGATTTAAATCAGTAATTTGCCCCTCGTGTTCAGCTGGGGAACGCGAGACAAACTTTCGTAAATTGCACGTCTAATTTCAATTACGCACGCACGCACGCACGCAACAGTTGAATATTTATATTTTAAATCTTCCAGTATGTATCAGCTACAATACATGTTATGTTTCAAGTGCAATTTATCCCGGCGCAGAACGTGTCATTTGACGACCCAGCGTGACCACACTATTATTTCCACGAATTTTTTATCAAACCAGAGGGGGACGAAATTTGGTAAAAATTTCTCGATTTAGTAAATTTGAACACAATGTTTAGTAATACCGCTGGAAAAATCTGGTCACACTGCTCCGAACTGGCTTATAAAGATCATTTTAGGTTTGCAAGCCGATAAAAAATATTTTTGCTTTTTTGCTTTGTGAAAAGGCTATTGGCATGCATATTATCAAATAAGAAGAACACAAAAGTCAAAACAAAACAATTTGCAATTGTAAATATTTGTGTTTAGTCGATATATGTTCTATTTGTCAATGGCTATTGTTTGAATGTTGAACAGCATAAATCAAGACACTTTCAAAAGTGAGGTATTCGGTCCTCGTGCAAAACATCTTGAGATAACTACACTTTTGTTTGATTTATCCATATCTTATATTTATAACGTTTTTATTTCTGTATTAAGCAATAATATAGTGCCTGGAATTCCTTTGAAATGGTATTTGTAACCAATGGCAACGGGCAAGAATGCATTTATTTTTCCCCAGGGAAAAATAAAAACCCGGAAGTAAATGGCAAAGGCCCATTTCTCAAAATATAGGCTCAAATGGCAGATAAGTAAATATAATTCATTAAAATTCTTCCTTAATTGCTTAAAGTACGCCTGAAAAATTCAAAATGTTCCTCAATCGTGTTGCTAAGGAAAATGTTCCTCATGTCTGGTTTCATAATATACACAATTATACACAGGTTGATCACTGCATAATTGAGCTCACACATAATTGAGCTCACACAAATATGTTCCTCACAGCATAAGTCAAGCTCTGTACGATTACATGCTATTTATGTAATACGCTGTCACACTGATAACCAGAAGATAGGTTCCTCGGAGAATATTTAAACTGAGGAAGTTCTTCAGATGAAATATTGAGGAACAGTATTCCTCTCGCTTGTCACGAGAGGAACACTTCCCAATCTCAAAATATAGGCTCAAATGGCAGATAATTAAATATCATTCCTACAAATTCTTCCTTAATTGCTTAAAGTACGCCTGAAAAATTCAAAATGTTCCTCAATCGTGTTGCTAAGGAAAATGTTCCTCATGTCTGGTTGTGATAGTTTCATAATATACACAATTATACACAGGTTGATCACTGCATAATTGAGCTCACACAGAATTGAGCTCACACAAATATGTTCCTCACAGCATAAGTCAGGCTCTGTACAATTATTACATGTTATTTATGTAATACACTGTCACACTGATAACCAGAAGAAAGGTTCCTCAGAGAATATTTAAACTGAGGAAGTTCTTCAGATGAAATATTGAGGAACAATATTCCTCTCGCTCGTCACGAGAGGAACACTTCCCAATCTCAAAATATAGGCTCAAATGGCAGATAATTAAATATCATTCCTTAAAATTCTTCCTTAATTGCTTAAAGTACGCCTGAAAAATTCAAAATGTTCCTCAATCGTGTTGCTAAGGAAAATGTTCCTCAGGATCCCCAGATCCCACTTTTTTCCAGGTCTGATCACAACTTTATTGTTGCACATGTAACGCAGGGTCAACTTTTTCATTGTTCTTACGGACTTTTGAGCCGAATTTGAGGAACATTTGAAAAAGGCAAATTTAGGATCCGAGGAACATTGAACACTTTTTCCAGGTCTGGTTGTGATAGTTTCCTAATATACACAATTATACACAGGTTGATCACTGCATAATTGAGCTCACATGTTGAGCTCACACATAATTGAGCTCACACAAATATGTTCCTCACAGCATAAGTCAAGCTCTTCCCGAAAATTTCATAATATAAATACTATTTAAGTGACCTTTATTGAACGGTCACCTCTATTAAGCGGACGCGGTCACCTTTTCCACGGTCCCAAACTTAATTTTTAATTGTTTTGAAACTGTATTAAACGGTCAGTGGGAAGTAACTACAGCAAACATAATACAATATATAATTAAATCTTTATTCGGCAACATGTCAAAGTCTTTTAAGTTTTGTTTATCTCATTACTCGAACTTCCGTAATCACTGAAAGTGTCAACAGTATTTTCAGTTCGTGTGGACGTATTGGTATGTGTATTGAAATGTATTACTGTTTAGTTCAAATTTAGTTATATTAAATGTTATATTTAAGCCGTGTGGTGATTTTCTACAAGACCTGTATTAAGCGGTCAACCTGTATTAAGCGGTCACTTGCTAAATCCCCGAGGGTGACCACTTAATACAGGTTCGACTGTAGATATAAAGAAGTACGGAATCTTTCACTATGGTAACTGATCCTCTACTTTACAGTTGCATTCTCTTTTCTTTGGCAGTTTTATCATTGTTTCATTCATATTAAAAGGGCACGGAAGGGCGTTTACCCCTATCAAAATTAGGTATACCCATCTTGCTGTTCGCGCTTGGATTGTACATTTGACTATTGCATGTGACAACCTTGAAATGGCTGTACAGGCCCAGACCTGGAAAAAGTGTTCAATGTTCCTCGGATCCTAAATTTGCCTTTTTCAAATGTTCCTCAAATTCGGCTCAAAAGTGCGTAACAATGAAAAAGTTGACCGTGCGATACATGTGCAACAATAAAGTTGTGATCAGACCTGGAAAAAGTGGGATCTCGGGATCCTAGATCCTGAGGAACATTTTCCTTAGCAACACCATTGAGGAACATTTTGAATTTTTCGCACGTACGCAATTAAGGAAGAATTTGAAGGAATGATACTTAATTATCTGCCATTTGAGCCTATATTTTGAGATTGGGAAGTGTTCCTCTCGTGACAAGCGAGAGGAATATTGTTCCTCAATATTTCATCTGAAGAACTTCCTCAGTTTAAATATTCGCTGAGGAACCTTTCTTCTGGTAATCAGAGTGACAGCGTATTACATAAATAACATGTAATCGTACAGAGCCTGACTTATGCTGTGAGGAACATATTTGTGTGAGCTCAATTATGTGTGAGCTCAACATGTGAGCTCAATTATGCAGTGATCAACCTGTGTATAATTGTGTATATTAGGAAACTATCACAACCAGACCTGGAAAAAGTGTTCAATGTTCCTCGGATCCTAAATTTGCCTTTTTCAAATGTTGCTCAAATTCGGCTCAAAAGTCCGTAAGAACAATGAAAAAGTTGACCCTGCGTTACATGTGCAACAATAAAGTTGTGATCAGACCTGGATAAAAGTGGGATCTGGGGATCGTGAGGAACATTTTCCTTAGCAACACGATTGAGGAACATTTTGAATTTTTCAGGCGTACTTTAAGAAATTAAGGAAGAATTTGAACGAATAATATTTAATTATCTGCCATTTGAGCCTATATTTTGAGATTGGGAAGTGTTCCTCTCGTGACAAGCGATAAGAATATTGTTCCTCAATATTTCATCTGACGAACTTCCTCAGTTTAAATATTCTCTGAGGAACCATTCTTCTGGTTATCAATGTGACAGCGCATTACATAAATAACATGTAATCGTACAGAGCCTGACTTATGCTGTGAGGAACATATTTGTGTGAGCTCAATTATGTGTGAGCTCAACATGCGAGCTCAATTATGCAGTGATCAACCTGTGTATAATTGTGTATATTATGAAACTATCACAATCAGACCTGGAAAAAGTGTTCAATGTTCCTCGGATCCTAAATTTGCCTTTTTCAAATGTTCCTCGAATTTGGCTCAAAAGTCCGTAAGAACAATGAAAAAGTTGACCGTGCGTTACATGTGCAACAGTAAAGTTGTGATAGTTTCATAATATACACAATTATACACAGGCGAAAGCCAGGATAGTTCATTGTATAATGAGGAACTGAACATTCCTCAATCCTCAGTGCAGAAGCACTTTCCAAACAACACATTAAAAAAACAATGAGTTGAAATACAATTAGGAGAATAAAGTTTCTAATTTAAAGGGAGTCAACCGTGCGGA
The DNA here is from genome assembly GCA_016169945.1 of Trachythela sp. YZ-2020. NCBI lineage: Eukaryota > Metazoa > Cnidaria > Anthozoa > Malacalcyonacea > Clavulariidae > Trachythela > Trachythela sp. YZ-2020. The sequence goes on along the minus strand of JADLSH010000121.1, from coordinate 2,616,543 downwards.
AACTAGTGAAACCAAAATGTCCTTCGAGCAACGTTTGCATGTTCAAACTAGAGGGCATTTAAAAGGTAGCATACCTGCGCCAGCATATTAAGCCAAGTTTTGATCCCTTGCTTTGTTTACGTTTCTCTAGTAGGCAAAAGCTTTTTAACGCTCCCAAAATAGCTTCGTTATTGTGATATGCACAATAGACAAATTATCTTTTCTATAATCGGAATTTGCCCGGCAGCAAAATGTAAACAAGGCAAGTCGTAAGCACCTATAATTGCGCATTCAGTTCTGTTTGTGATTTGTCTGGGTTTTTTTAATTTTTGTGGTCACCTCTATTAAGCGGACGCGGTCACCTTTTCCACGGTCCCAAACTTAATTTTTAATTGTTTTGAAACTGTATTAAACGGTCAGTGGGAAGTAACTACAGCAAACATAATACAATATATAATTAAATCTTTATTCGGCAACATGTCAAAGTATTTTAAGTTTTGTTATCTCATTACTCGAACTTCCGTAATCACTGAAAGTGTCAACAGTACTGATTTTCAGTTCGTGTGGACGTATTGGTATGTGTATTGAAATGTATTACTGTTTAGTTCAAATTTAGTTATATTAAATGTTATAGTTTAAGCCGTGTGCTGATTTTCTACAAGACCAGTATTAAGCGGTCAACCTGTATTAAGCGGTCACTTGCGAAATCCCCGAGGGTGACCGCTTAATACAGGTTCGACTGTAGATATAAAGAAGTACGGAATCTTTCACTATGTTAACTGATCCTCTACTTTACAGTTGCATTCTCTCTTTTCTTTGGCAGTTTTATCATTGTTTCATTCATATTAAAAGGCACGGAAGGGGGTTTCCCCCCGCCCCCCCCCCCTATCAAAATTAGGTATACCCATCTTGCTGTTCGCGCTTGCATTGTACATTTGACTATTGCATGTGACAACCTTGAAATGGCTGTACAGGCCCAGACCTGGAAAAAGCCAGCCAGGATAGTTCATTGTATAATGAGGAACTGAACATTCATCAATCCTCACTGCAGAAGCACTTTCCAAACAACACATGTGAAGTTACGCCCTGAATTTCCAGGTTGTTCACTGCATAATTGAGCTCACACAAATATATTTCTCACAGCATAAGTCACGCTCTGTACGATTACATGCTATTTATGTAATACACTGTCACACTGATAACCAGAAGAAAGGTTCCTCAGAGAATATTTAAACTGAGGAAGTTCTTCAGATGAAATATTGAGGAACAATATTCCTCTCGCTTGTCACGAGAGGAACACTTCCCAATCTCAAAATATAGGCTCAAATGGCAGATAACTAAATATCATTCCTTAAAATTCTTCCTTAATTGCTTAAAGTACGCCTGAAAAATTCAAAATGTTCCTCAATCGTGTTGCTAAGGAAAATGTTCCTCATGTCTGGTTGTGATAGTTTCATAATATACACAATTATACACAGGTTGATCACTGCATAATTGAGCTCACACATAATTGAGCTCACACAAATATGTTCCTCACAGCATAAGTGAGGCTCTGTACGATTACATGTTATTTATGTAATACGCTGTCGCACTGATAACCAGAAGATAGGTTCCTCAGAGAATATTTAAACTGAGGAAGTTCTTCAGATGAAATATTGAGGAACAATATTCCTCTCGCTCGTCACGACAGGAACACTTCCCAATCTCAAAATATAGGCTCAAATGGCAGATAAGTAAATATAATTCCTTAAAATTCTTCCTTAATTGATTAAAGTACGCCTGAAAAATTCAATATGTTCCTCAATCGTGTTGCTAAGGAAAATGTTCCTCATGTCTGGTTGTGATAGTTTCATAATATACACAATTATACACAGGTTGATCACTGCATAATTGAGCTCACATGTTGAGCTCACACATAATTGAGCTCACACATAATTGAGCTCACACAAATATGTTCCTCACAGCATAAGTCAGGCTCTGTATGATTACATGTTATTTATGTAATACACTGTCACATTGATAACCAGAAGATAGGTTCCTCAGAGAATATTTAAACTGAGGAAGTTCTTCAGATGAAATATTGAGGAACAGTATTCCTCTCGCTTGTCACGAGAGGAACACTTCCCAATCTCAAAATATAGGCTCAAATGGCAGATAATTAAATATCATTCCTTCAAATTATTCCTTAATTGCTTAAAGTACGCCTGAAAAATTCAATATGTTCCTCAATCGTGTTGCTAAGGAAAATGTTCCTCATGTCTGGTTGTGATAGTTTCATAATATACACAATTATACACAGGTTGATCACTGCATAATTGAGCTCACACATAATTGAGCTCACACAAATATGTTCCTCACAGCATAAGTCAGGCTCTGTACGATTACATGTTATTTATGTAATACGCTGTCACACTGATAACCAGAAGAAAGGTTCCTCAGAGAATATTTAAACTGAGGAAGTTCTTCAGATGAAATATTGAGGAACAGTATTCCTCTCGCTCGTCACGACAGGAACACTTCCCAATCTCAAAATATAGGCTCAAATGGCAGATAACTAAATATCATTCCTTAAAATTCTTCCTTAATTGCTTAAAGTACGCCAGAAAAATTCAAAATGTTCCTCAATCGTGTTGCTAAGGAAAATGTTCCTCATGTCTGGTGTGATAGTTTCATAATATACACAATTATACACAGGTTGATCACGGCATAATTGAGCTCACATGTTGAGCTCACACATAATTGAGCTCACACAAATACGTTCCTCACAGCATAAGTCAGGCTCTGTACAATGATTACATGTTATTTATGTAATACACTGTCACACTGATAACCAGAAGAAAGGTTCCTCAGAGAATATTTAAACTGAGGAAGTTCTTCAGATGAAATATTGAGGAACAGTATTCCTCTCGCTCGTCACCAGAGGAACACTTCCCAATCTCAAAATATAGGCTCAAATGGCAGATAATTAAATATCATTCCTACAAATTCTTCCTTAATTGCTTAAAGTAGGTGTGAAAAATTCAAAAGTTCCTCAATCGTGTTGCTAAGGAAAATGTTCCTCAGGATCTAGGATTCCGAGATCCCACTTTCTTCCAGGTCTGTATATAGCCACAACAGAACTGTCATTAGGCATTAAGTAATTTTTGTACTAGCATATTTTGTCTTGCGTGTTAATCAAAATAAAGAAAGGTGCACTTCTATTCTCTTTCGCTACGCTCAGCCGAATAGAAAACATTTCAAATCTAAGTGACACAATGAAACAGGTTGGACGTGACCGCCCAGCGGATGTCAGCCGGTCGAAATTTAATAGTTGTCCTTCTGGGAAACTTTACTAATATTGCTATTTACAAGTTTTCATTTTGTCACTAATTATAACTACAATTCCAAAAATACCTAAATAATATGCACACACAAAAGTTAGTAAAGAGAACAATCCTAACAAAGAAAAATATATGAGGACGAAAAGCAAACATGTGCGGCTGACTGGCATCAAGTGGTGATTCACGTGATAGGAGTGGTTTATATACTGCTGCATAGCCTACGGGAGATCCGCGTGGGCGGACTCATTAAAAAAACAATGAGTTGAAATACAATTAGGAGAATAAAGTTTCTAATTTAAAGCGAGTCAACCGTGCGGAAACTAGTGAAACCAAAACGCTCCCAAAATAGCTTCGTTATTGTTATATGCACAATAGACAAATTATCTTTTCTATAATCGGAATTTGCCCGGCAGCAAAATGTAAACAAGGCAAGTCGTAAGTACCTATAATTGTGCATTCAGTTCTGTTTGTGATTTGTCTGGGTTTTTTTTAATTTTTGTGATTTTTCTGAAGGTGTACGAGATTTAAATCAGTAATTTGCCCCTCGTGTTCAGCTGGGGAAAGCGAGACAAACTTTCGTAAATTGCACGTCTAATTTCCACCCAAACTCAACCAAAATTTAATCAATTTGTCTTTGGCCTACGTCCATTAGCTCCACAAAATCTCGTGTCAAAATGTTTGATATTTATTGAGTATTAGAGTTATCGCGCTCACAGACGCACGCACGCACGCACGCACGCACGCACGCACGCAACAGTTGAATATTTATATTTTAAATCTTCCAGTATGTATCAGCTACAATACATGTTATGTTTCAAGTGCAATTTATCCCGGCGCAGAACGTGTCATTTGACGACCCAGCGTGACCACACTATTATTTCCACGAATTTTTTATCAAACCAGAGGGGGACGAAATTTGGTAAAAATTTCTCGATTTAGTAAATTTGAACACAATGTTTAGTAATACCGCTGGAAAAATCTGGTCACACTGCTCCGAACTGGCTTATAAAGATCATTTTAGGTTTGCAAGCCGATAAAAAATATTTTTGCTTTTTTGCTTTGTGAAAAGGCTATTGGCATGCATATTATCAAATAAGAAGAACACAAAAGTCAAAACAAAACAATTTGCAATTGTAAATATTTGTGTTTAGTCGATATATGTTCTATTTGTCAATAACTATTGTTTGAATGTTGAACAGCATAAATCAAGACACTTTCAAAAGTGAGGTATTATGTTCCTCACGCAAAACATCTTGAGATAACTATACTTTTGTTTGATTTATCCATATCTTATATTTATAACGTTTTTATTTCTGTATTAAGCAATAATATAGTGCCTGGAATTCCTTTGAAATGGTATTTGTAACCAATGGCAACGGGCAACAATGCATTTATTTTTCCCCAGGGAAAAATAATAAAACTGGAAGTAAATGGCAAAGGCCCATTTCTCAAAATATAGGCTCAAATGGCAGATAAGTAAATATAATTCATTAAAATTATTCCTTAATTGCTTAAAGTACGCCTGAAAAATTCAAAATGTTCCTCAATCGTGTTGCTAAGGAAAATGTTCCTCATGTCTGGTTGTGATAGTTTCATAATATACACAATTATACACAGGTTGATCACTGCATAATTGAGCTCACATGTTGAGCTCACACATAATTGAGCTCACACAAATATGTTCCTCACAGCATAAGTCAGGCTCTGTACGATTGCATGTTATTTATGTAATACACTGTCACATTGATAACCAGAAGAATGGTTCCTCAGAGAATATTTCAACTGAGGAAGTTCTTCAGATGAAATATTGAGGAACAATATTCCTCTCGCTCGTCACGACAGGAACACTTCCCAATCTCAAAATATAGGCTCAAATGGCAGATAACTAAATATCATTCCTTAAAATTCTTCCTTAATTGCTTAAAGTACGCCTGAAAAATTCAAAATGTTCCTCAATCGTGTTGCTAAGGAAAATGTTCCTCATGTCTGGTGTGATAGTTTCATAATATACACAATTATACACAGGTTGATCACTGCATAATTGAGCTCACACATAATTGAGCTCACACATAATTGAGCTCACACAAATATGTTCCTCACAGCATAAGTCAGGCTCTGTACGATTACATGTTATTTATGTAATACACTGTCACACTGATAACCAGAAGAAAGGTTCCTCAGAGAATATTTAAACTGAGGAAGTTCTTCAGATGAAATATTGAGGAACAATATTCCTCTCGCTCGTCACGAGAGGAACACTTCCCAATCTGAAAATATAGGCTCAAATGGCAGATAATTAAATATCATTCCTTCAAATTCTTCCTTAATTGCTTAAAGTACGTGTGAAAAATTCAAAATGTTCCTCAATCGTGTTGCTAAGGAAAATGTTCCTCAGGATCTAGGATTCCGAGATCCCACTTTCTTCCAGGTCTGTGTATAGCCACAACAGAACTGTCCATTAGGCATTAAGTAATTTTTGTACTAGCATATTTTGTCTTGCGTGTTAAGCAAAATAAAGAAAGGTGCACTTCTATTCTCTTTCGCTACGCTCAGCCGAATAGAAAACATTTCAAATCTAAGTGACACAATGAAACAGGTTGGACGTTACCGCCCAGCGGATGTCAGCCTGTCGAAATTTAATAGTTGTCCTTCTGGGAAACTTTACTAATATTGCTATTTACAAGTTTTCATTTTGTCACTAATTATAACTACAATTCCAAAAATACCTAAATAATATGCACACACAAAAGTTAGTAAAGAGAACAATCCTAACAAAGAAAAATATATGAGGACGAAAAGCAAGCAAGTGCGGCTGACTGGCATCAAGTGGTGATTCACGTGATAGGAGTGGTTTATATACTGCTGCATAGCCTACGGGAGATCCGCGTGGGCGGGCTCATTAAAAAAACAATGAGTTGAAATACAATTAGGAGAATAAAGTTTCTAATTTAAAGGGAGTCAACCGTGCGGAAACTAGTGAAACCAAAATGTCCTTCGAGCAACGTTTGCATGTTCAAACTAGAGGGCATTTAAAAGGTTGCATACCTGCGCCAGTATATTAAGCCAAGTTTTGATCCCTTGTCTTGTTTACGTTTCTCTAGTAGGCAAAAGCTTTTTAACGCTCCCAAAATAGCTTCGTTATTGTTATATGCACAATAGACAAATTATCTTTTCTATAATCGGAATTTGCCCGGCAGCAAAATGTAAACAAGGCAAGTCGTAAGCACCTATAATTGCACATTCAGTTCTGTTTGTGATTTGTCTGGGGTTTTTTTTAATTTTTGTGGTCACCTCTATTAAGCGGACGCGGTCACCTTTTCCACGGTCCCAAACTTAATTTTTAATTGTTTTGAAACTGTATTAAACGGTCACCCTCGGGGATTTAGCAAGTGACCGCTTAATACAGGTTGACCGCTTAATACAGGTCTTGTATAAAATCACCAAACGGCTTAAATATAACATTTAATATAACTAAATTTGAACTAAACAGTAATACATTTCAATACACATACCAATACGTCCACACGAACTGAAAATACTGTTGACACTTTCAGTGATTACGGAAGTTCGAGTAATGAGATAAACAAAACTTAAAATACTTTGACATGTTGCCGAATAAAGATTTAATTATATATTGTATTATGTTTGCTGTAGTTACTTCCCACTGACCGTTTAATACAGTTTCAAAACAATGAAAAATTAAGTTTGGGACCGTGGAAAAGGTGACCGCGTCCGCTTAATAGAGGTGACCGTTCAATAAAGGTCACTTAAATAGTATTTATATTATGAAATTTTCGGGAAGAGCTTGACTTATGCTGTGAGGAACATATTTGTGTGAGCTCAATTATGTGTGAGCTCAACATGTGAGCTCAATTATGCAGTGATCAACCTGTGTATAATTGTGTATATTAGGAAACTATCACAACCACACCTGGAAAAAGTGTTCAATGTTCCTCGGATCCTAAATTTGCCTTTTTCAAATGTTCCTCAAATTCGGCTCAAAAGTCCGTAATAACAATGAAAAAGTTGACCCTGCGTTACATGTGCAACAATAAAGTTGTGATCAGACCTGGAAAAAAGTGGGATCTGGGGATCCTGAGGAACATTTTCCTTAGCAACACGATTGAGGAACATTTTGAATTTTTCACACGTACTTTAAGCAATTAAGGAAGAATTTGAACGAATAATATTTAATTATCTGCCATTTGAGCCTATATTTTGAGATTGGGAAGTGTTCCTCTCGTGACAAGCGATAAGAATATTGTTCCTCAATAGTTCATCTGAAGAACTTCCTCAGTTGAAATATTCTCTGAGGAACCTTTCTTCTGGTTATCAGTGTGACAGTGTATTACATAAATAACATGTAATCATTGTACAGAGCCTGACTTATGCTGTGAGGAACATATTTGTGTGAGCTCAATTATGTGTGAGCTCAATTATGTGTGAGCTCAACATGTGAGCTCAATTATGCAGTGATCAACCTGTGTATAATTGTGTATATTAAGAAACTATCACAATCAGACCTGGAAAAAGTGTTCAATGTTCCTCGGATCCTAAATTTGCCTTTTTCAAATGTTCCTCGAATTCGGCTCAAAAGTCCGTAACAACAATGAAAAAGTTGACCGTGCGTTACATGTGCAACAGTAAAGTTGTGATAGTTTCATAATATACACAATTATACACAACGAAAGCCAGGAAAGTTCATTGTATAATGAGGAACTGAACATTCCTCAATCCTCAGTGCAGAAGCACTTTCCAAACAACACATGTGAAGTTACGCCCTGAATTTCCAGGTTGTTCACTGCATAATTGAGCTCACACAAAGATGTTCCTCACAGCATAAGTCAGGCTCTGTACGATTACATGTTATTTATGTAATACACTGTCGCACTGATAACCAGAAGAAAGGTTCGTCAGAGAATATTTAAACTGAGGAAGTTCTTCAGATGAAATATTGAGGAACAGTATTCCTCTCGCTTGTCACGAGAGGAACACTTCCCAATCTCAAAATATAGGCTCAAATGGCAGATAAGTAAATATAATTCCTTAAAATTGTTCCTTAATTGCTTAAAGTACGCCTGAAAAATTCAAAATGTTCCTCAATCGTGTTGCTAAGGAAAATGTTCCTCATGTCTGGTTGTGATAGTTTCATAATATACACAATTATACACAGGTTGATCACTGCATAATTGAGCTCACATGTTGAGCTCACACATAATTGAGCTCACACATAATTGAGCTCACACAAATATGTTCCTCACAGCATAAGTCAGGCTCTGTACGATTACATGTTATTTATGTAATACACTGTCACACTGATTACCAGAAGAAAGGTTCCTCAGAGAATATTTAAACTGAGGAAGTTCTTCAGATGAAATATTGAGGAACAATATTCCTCTCGCTCGTCACGAGAGGAACACTTCCCAATCTCAAAATATAGGCTCAAATGGCAGATAACTAAATATCATTCCTTAAAATTCTTCTTTAATTGCTTAAAGTACGCCTGAAAAATTCAATATGTTCCTCAATCGTGTTGCTAAGGAAAATGTTCCTCATGTCTGGTTGTGATAGTTTCATAATATACACAATTATACACAGGTTGATCACTGCATAATTGAGCTCACACATAATTGAGCTCACACATAATTGAGCTCACACATAATTGAGCTCACACATAATTGAGCACACACAAATATGTTCCTCACAGCATAAGTCAGGCTCTGTACAATGATTACATGTTATTTATGTAATACACTGTCACACTGATAACCAGAAGAAAGGTGCCTCAGAGAATATTTAAACTGAGGAAGTTCTTCAGATGAAATATTGAGGAACAATATTCCTCTCGCTCGTCACGAGAGGAACACTTCCCAATCTCAAAATATAGGCTCAAATGGCAGATAATTAAATATAATTCCTTAAAATTCTTCCTTAATTGCTTAAAGTACGCCTGAAAAATTCAAAATGTTCCTCAATCGTGTTGCTAAGGAAAATGTTCCTCATGTCTGGTTGTGATAGTTTCATAATATACACAATTATACACAGGTTGATCACTGCATAATTGAGCTCACACATAATTGAGCTCACACAAATATGTTCCTCACAGCATAAGTCAGGCTCTGTACAATGATTACATGTTATTTATGTAATACACTGTCACACTGATAACCAGAAGAAAAGTTCCTCAGAGAATATTTAAACTGAGGAAGTTCTTCAGATGAAATATTGAGGAACAATATTCCTCTCGCTCGTCACGACAGGAACACTTCCCAATCTCAAAATATAGGCTCAAATGGCAGATAAGTAAATATAATTCCTTAAAATTCTTCCTTAATTGCTTAAAGTACGCCTGAAAAATTCAATATGTTCCTCAATCGTGTTGCTAAGGAAAATGTTCCTCAGGATCTAGGATTCCGAGATCCCACTTTCTTCCAGGTCTGTGTATAGCCACAACAGAACTGTCCATTAGGCATTAAGTAATTTTTGTACTAGCATATTTTTGTCTTGCGTGTTAAAAATAAAGAAAGGTGCACTTCTATTCTCTTTCGCTACGCTCAGCCGAATAGAAAACATTTCAAATCTAAGTGACACAATGAAACAGGTTGGACGTTACCGCCCAGCGGATGTCAGCCGGTCGACATTTAATAGTTGTCCTTCTGGGAAACTTTACTAATATTGCTATTTACAAGTTTTCATTTTATCACTAATTATAACTACAATTCCAAAAATACCTAAATAATATGCACACACAAAAGTTAGTAAAGAGAACAATCCTGACAAAGAAAAATATATGAGGACGAAAAGCAAGCATGTGCGGCTGACTGGCATCAAGTGGTGATTCACGTGATATGAGTGGTTTATATACTGCTGCATAGCCTACGGGAGATCCGCGTGGGCGGGCTCATTAAAAAAACAATGAGTTGAAATACAATTAGGAGAATAAAGTTTCTAATTTAAAGGGAGTCAACCGTGCGGAAACTAGTGAAACCAAAATGTCCTTCGAGCAACGTTTGCATGTTCAAACTAGAGGGCATTTAAAAGGTAGCATACCTGCGCCAGCATATTAAGCCAAGTTTTGATCCCTTGCTTTGTTTACGTTTCTCTAGTAGGCAAAAGCTTTTTAACGCTCCCAAAATAGCTTCGTTATTGTTATATGCACAATAGACAAATTATCTTTTCTATAATCGGAATTTGCCCGGCAGCAAAATGTAAACAAGGCAAGTCGTAAGCACCTGTAATTGCGCATTCAGTTCTGTTTGTGATTTGTCTGGGGTTTTTTTTAATTTTTGTGGTCACCTCTATTAAGCGGACGCGGTCACCTTTTCCACGGTCCCAAACTTAATTTTTAATTGTTTTGAAACTGTATTAAACGGTCAGTGGGAAGTAACTACAGCAAACATAATACAATATATAATTAAATCTTTATTCGGCAACATGTCAAAGTATTTTAAGTTTTGTTTATCTCATTACTCGAACTTCCGTAATCACTGAAAGTGTCAACAGTACTGATTTTCAGTTCGTGTGGACGTATTGGTATGTGTATTGAAATGTATTACTGTTTAGTTCAAATTTAGTTATATTAAATGTTATAGTTTAAGCCGTGTGCTGATTTTCTATTATGTGTGAGCTCAATTATGTGTGAGCTCAACATGTGAGCTCAATTATGCAGTGATCAACCTGTGTATAATTGTGTATAATTATTATGAAACTATCACAATCAGACCTGGAAAAAGTGTTCAATGTTCCTCGGATCCTAAATTTGCCTTTTTCAAATGTTCCTCGAATTCGGCTCAAAAGTCCGTAAGAACAATGAAAAAGTTGACCGTGCGTTACATGTGCAACAGTAAAGTTGTGATAGTTTCATAATATACACAATTATACACAGACGAAAGCCAGGATAGTTCATTGTATAATGAGGAACTGAACATTCCTCAATCCTCAGTGCAGAAGCACTTTCCAAACAACACATGTGAAGTTACGCCCTGAATTTCCAGGTTGTTCACTGCATAATTGAGCTCACACAAATATGTTCCTCACAGCATAAGTCAGACTCTGTACGATTACATGTTATTTATGTAATACACTGTCGCACTGATAACCAGAAGATAGGTTCTTCAGAGAATATTTAAACTGAGGAAGTTCTTCAGATGAAATATTGAGGAACAATATTCCTCTCGCTCGTCACGACAGGAACACTTCCCAATCTCAAAATATAGGCTCAAATGGCAGATAACTAATTATCATTGCTTAAAATTCTTGCTTAATTGCTTAAAGTACGCCTGAAAAATTCAAAATGTTCCTCAATCGTGTTGCTAAGGAAAATGTTCCTCATGTCTGGTTGTGATAGTTTCATAATATACACAATTATACACAGGTTGATCACTGCATAATTGAGCTCACACTTAATTGAGCTCACACAAATATGTTCCTCACAGCATAAGTCAGGCTCTGTACGATTACATGTTATTTATGTAATACACTGTCGCACTGATAACCAGAAGATAGGTTCCTCAGAGAATATTTAAACTGAGGAAGTTCTTCAGATGAAATATTGAGGAACAATATTCCTCTCGCTCGTCACGACAGGAACACTTCCCAATCTCAAAATATAGGCTCAAATGGCAGATAACTAATTATCATTGCTTAAAATTCTTCCTTAATTGCTTAAAGTACGCCTGAAAAATTCAAAATGTTCCTCAATCGTGTTGCTAAGGAAAATGTTCCTCATGTCTGGTTGTGATAGTTTCATAATATACACAATTATACACAGGTTGATCACTGCATAATTGAGCTCACACATAATTGAGCTCACACATAATTGAGCTCACACAAATATGTTCCTCACAGCATAAGTCAAGCTCTGTACGATTACATGTTATTTATGTAATACACTGTCGCACTGATAACCAGAAGAAAGGTTCCTCGGAGAATATTTAAACTGAGGAAGTTCTTCAGATGAAATATTGAGGAACAATATTCCTCTCGCTCGTCACGAGAGGAACACTTCCCAATCTCAAAATATAGGCTCAAATGGCAGATAATTAAATATTATTCCTCCAAATTCTTCCTTAATTGCTTAAAGTACGCCTGAAAAATTCAAAATGTTCCTCAATCGTGTTGCTAAGGAAAATGTTCCTCATGTCTGGTTGTGATAGTTTCATAATATACACAATTATACACAGGTTGATCACTGCATAATTGAGCTCACACATAATTGAGCTCACACATAATTGAGCTCACACAAATATGTTCCTCACAGCATAAGTCAAGCTCTGTACGATTACATGTTATTTATGTAATACACTGTCGCACTGATAACCAGAAGAAAGGTTCCTCGGAGAATATTTAAACTGAGGAAGTTCTTCAGATGAAATATTGAGGAACAGTATTCCTCTCGCTCGTCACGAGAGGAACACTTTAATCTCAAAATATAGGCTCAAATGGCAGATAATTAAATATCATTCCTACAAATTCTTCCTTAATTGCTTAAAGTACGTGTGAAAAATTCAAAATGTTCCTCAATCGTGTTGCTAAGGAAAATGTTCCTCAGGATCCCCAGATCCCACTTTTTTCCAGGTCTGATCACAACTTTATTGTTGCGCATGTAACGCAGGGTCAACTTTTCATTGTTCTTACGGACTTTTGAGCTGAATTTGAGGAACATTTGAAAAGGCAAATTTAGGATCCGAGGAACATTGAACACTTTTCCAGGTCTGGTTGTGATAGTTTCCTAATATACACAATTATACACAGGTTGATCACTGCATAATTGAGCTCACATGTTGAGCTCACACATAATTGAGCTCACACAATTATGTTCCTCACAGCATAAGTCAAGCTCTTCCCGAAAATTTCATAATATAAATACTATTTAAGTGACCTTTATTGAACGGTCACCTCTATTAAGCGGACGCGGTCACCTTTTCCACGGTCCCAAACTTAATTTTTAATTGTTTTGAAACTGTATTAAACGGTCAGTGGGAAGTAACTACAGCAAACATAATACGATATATAATTAAATCTTTATTCGGCAACATGTCAAAGTCTTTTAAGTTTTGTTTATCTCATTACTCGAACTTCCGTAATCACTGAAAGTGTCAACAGTATTTTCAGTTCGTGTGGACGTATTGGTATGTGTATTGAAATGTATTACTGTTTAGTTCAAATTTAGTTATATTAAATGTTATATTTAAGCCGTGTGGTGATTTTCTACAAGACCTGTATTAAGCGGTCAACCTGTATTAACCGGTCACTTGCTAAATCCACGAGGGTGACCACTTAATACAGGTTCGACTATAGATATAAAGAAGTACGTAATCTTTCACTATGTTAAATGATCCTCTACTTTACAGTTGCATTCTCTTTTCTTTGGCAGTTTTATCATTGTTTCATTCATATTAAAAGGGCACGGAAGGGCGTTTGCCCCCCCACCCCCTATCAAAATTAGGTATACCCATCTTGCTGTTCGCGCTTGGATTGTACATTTGACTATTGCATGTGACAACCTTGAAATGGCTGTACATGCCCAGACCTGGAAAAAGTGTTCAATGTTCCTCGGATCCTAAATTTGCCTTTTTCAAATGTTCCTCAAATTCGGCTCAAAAGTGCGTAACAATGAAAAAGTTGACCGTGCGATACATGTGCAACAATAAAGTTGTGATCAGACCTGGAAAAAAGTGGGATCTGGGGATCCTGAGGAACATTTTCCTTAGCAACACGATTGAGGAACATTTTGAATTTTTCAGGCGTACTTTAAGCAATTAAGGAAGAATTTGAAGGAATGATATTTAATTATCTGCCATTTGAGCCTATATTTTGAGATTGGGAAGTGTTCCTCTCGTGACAAGCGATAAGAATATTGTTCCTCAATATTTCATCTGAAGAACTTCCTCAGTTTAAATATTCTCTGAGGAACCTTTCTTCTGGTTATCAGTGTGACAGTGTATTACATAAATAACATGTAATCATTGTACAGAGCCTGACTTATGCTGTGAGGACATATTTGTGTGAGCTCAATTATGTGTGAGCTCAATTATGTGTGAGCTCAATATGTGAGCTCAATTATGCAGTGATCAACCTGTGTATAATTGTGTATATTATGAAACTATCACAATCAGACCTGGAAAAAGTGTTCAATGTTCCTCGGATCCTAAATTTGCCTTTTTCAAATGTTCCTCAAATTCGGCTCAAAAGTGCGTAACAATGAAAAAGTTGACCCTGCGATTACATGTGCAACAATAAAGTTGTGATCAGACCTGGAAAAAAGTGGGATCTGGGGATCCTGAGGAACATTTTCCTTAGCAACACGATTGAGGAACATTTTGAATTTTTCAGGCGTACTTTAAGCAATTAAGGAAGAATTTGAAGGAATGATATTTAATTATCTGCCATTTGAGCCTATATTTTGAGATTGGGAAGTGTTCCTCTCGTGACAAGCGATAAGAATATTGTTCCTCAATATTTCATCTGAAGAACTTCCTCAGTTTAAATATTCTCTGAGGAACCTTTCTTCTGGTTATCAGTGTGACAGTGTATTACATAAATAACATGTAATCATTGTACAGAGCCTGACTTATGCTGTGAGGGACATATTTGTGTGAGCTCAATTATGTGTGAGCTCACTATGTGTGAGCTCAACATGTGAGCTCAATTATGCAGTGATCAACCTGTGTATAATTGTGTATATTATGAAACTATCACAATCAGACCTGGAAAAAGTGTTCAATGTTCCTCGGATCCTAAATTTGCCTTTTTCAAATGTTCCTCGAATTCGGCTCAAAAGTCCGTAAGAACAATGAAAAAGTTGACCGTGCGTTACATGTGCAACAGTAAAGTTGTGATAGTTTCATAATATACACAATTATACACAGACGAAAGCCAGGATAGTTCATTGTATAATGAGGAACTGAACATTCCTCAATCCTCAGTGCAGAAGCACTTTCCAAACAACACATGTGAAGTTACGCCCTGAATTTCCAGGTTGTTCACTGCATAATTGAGCTCACACAAAGATGTTCCTCACAGCATAAGTCAGGCTCTGTACGATTACATGTTATTTATGTAATACACTGTCGTACTGATAACCAGAAGAAAGGTTCGTCAGAGAATATTTAAACTGAGGAAGTTCTTCAGATGAAATATTGAGGAACAATATTCTTATCGCTTGTCACGAGAGGAACACTTCCCAATCTCAAAATATAGGCTCAAATGGCAGATAATTAAATATCATTCCTTCAAATTCTTCCTTAATTGCTTAAAGTACGCCTGAAAAATTCAAAATGTTCCTCAATCGTGTTGCTAAGGAAAATGTTCCTCATGTCTGGTTGTGATAGTTTCATAATATACACAATTATACACAGGTTGATCACTGCATAATTGAGCTCACACATAATTGAGCTCACACAAATATGTTCCTCACAGCATAAGTCAGGCTCTGTACAATGATTACATGTTATTTATGTAATACACTGTCACACTGATAACCAGAAGAAAGGTTCCTCAGAGAATATTTAAACTGAGGAAGTTCTTCAGATGAAATATTGAGGAACAATATTCCTCTCGCTCGTCACGACAGGAACACTTCCCAATCTCAAAATATAGGCTCAAATGGCAGATAAGTAAATATAATTCCTTAAAATTCTTCCTTAATTGGCAAAGTACGCCTGAAAAATTCAATATGTTCCTCAATCGTGTTGCTAAGGAAAATGTTCCTCAGGATCTAGGATTCCGAGATCCCACTTTCTTCCAGGTCTGTGTATAGCCACAACAGAACTGTCCATTAGGCATTAAGTAATTTTTGTACTAGCATATTTTGTCTTGCGTGTTAAGCAAAATAAAGAAAGGTGCACTTCTATTCTCTTTCGCTACGCTCAGCCGAATAGAAAACATTTCAAATCTAAGTGACACAATGAAACAGGTTGGACGTTACCGCCCAGCGGATGTCAGCCGGTCGACATTTAATAGTTGTCCTTCTGGGAAACTTTACTAATATTGCTATTTACAAGTTTTCATTTTATCACTAATTATAACTACAATTCCAAAAATACCTAAATAATATGCACACACAAAAGTTAGTAAAGAGAACAATCCTGACAAAGAAAAATATATGAGGACGAAAAGCAAGCATGTGCGGCTGACTGGCATCAAGTGGTGATTCACGTGATATGAGTGGTTTATATACTGCTGCATAGCCTACGGGAGATCCGCGTGGGCGGGCTCATTAAAAAACAATGAGTTGAAATACAATTAGGAGAATAAAGTTTCTAATTTAAAGGGAGTCAACCGTGCGGAAACTAGTGAAACCAAAATGTCCTTCGAGCAACGTTTGCATGTTCAAACTAGAGGGCATTTAAAAGGTAGCATACCTGCGCCAGCATATTAAGCCAAGTTTTGATCCCTTGCTTTGTTTACGTTTCTCTAGTAGGCAAAAGCTTTTTAACGCTCCCAAAATAGCTTCGTTATTGTTATATGCACAATAGACAAATTATCTTTTCTATAATCGGAATTTGCCCGGCAGCAAAATGTAAACAAGGCAAGTCGTAAGCACCTGTAATTGCGCATTCAGTTCTGTTTGTGATTTGTCTGGGTTTTTTTTTAATTTTTGTGGTCACCTCTATTAAGCGGACGCGGTCACCTTTTCCACGGTCCCAAACTTAATTTTTAATTGTTTTGAAACTGTATTAAACGGTCAGTGGAAGTAACTACAGCAAACATAATACAATATATAATTAAATCTTTATTCGGCAACATGTCAAAGTATTTTAAGTTTTGTTTATCTCATTACTCGAACTTCCGTAATCACTGAAAGTGTCAACAGTACTGATTTTCAGTTCGTGTGGACGTATTGGTATGTGTATTGAAATGTATTACTGTTTAGTTCAAATTTAGTTATATTAAATGTTATAGTTTAAGCCGTGTGCTGATTTTCTATTATGTGTGAGCTCAATTATGTGTGAGCTCAACATGTGAGCTCAATTATGCAGTGATCAACCTGTGTATAATTGTGTATAATTATTATGAAACTATCACAATCAGACCTGGAAAAAGTGTTCAATGTTCCTCGGATCCTAAATTTGCCTTTTTCAAATGTTCCTCGAATTCGGCTCAAAAGTCCGTAAGAACAATGAAAAAGTTGACCGTGCGTTACATGTGCAACAGTAAAGTTGTGATAGTTTCATAATATACACAATTATACACAGACGAAAGCCAGGATAGTTCATTGTATAATGAGGAACTGAACATTCCTCAATCCTCAGTGCAGAAGCACTTTCCAAACAACACATGTGAAGTTACGCCCTGAATTTCCAGGTTGTTCACTGCATAATTGAGCTCACACAAATATGTTCCTCACAGCATAAGTCAGACTCTGTACGATTACATGTTATTTATGTAATACACTGTCGCACTGATAACCAGAAGATAGGTTCTTCAGAGAATATTTAAACTGAGGAAGTTCTTCAGATGAAATATTGAGGAACAATATTCCTCTCGCTCGTCACGACAGGAACACTTCCCAATCTCAAAATATAGGCTCAAATGGCAGATAACTAATTATCATTGCTTAAAATTCTTGCTTAATTGCTTAAAGTACGCCTGAAAAATTCAAAATGTTCCTCAATCGTGTTGCTAAGGAAAATGTTCCTCATGTCTGGTTGTGATAGTTTCATAATATACACAATTATACACAGGTTGATCACTGCATAATTGAGCTCACACTTAATTGAGCTCACACAAATATGTTCCTCACAGCATAAGTCAGGCTCTGTACGATTACATGTTATTTATGTAATACACTGTCGCACTGATAACCAGAAGATAGGTTCCTCAGAGAATATTTAAACTGAGGAAGTTCTTCAGATGAAATATTGAGGAACAATATTCCTCTCGCTCGTCACGACAGGAACACTTCCCAATCTCAAAATATAGGCTCAAATGGCAGATAACTAATTATCATTGCTTAAAATTCTTCCTTAATTGCTTAAAGTACGCCTGAAAAATTCAAAATGTTCCTCAATCGTGTTAAGGAAAATGTTCCTCATGTCTGATTGTGATAGTTTCATAATATACACAATTATACACAGGTTGATCACTGCATAATTGAGCTCACATAATTGAGCTCACACATAATTGAGCTCACACAAATATGTTCCTCACAGCATAAGTCAAGCTCTGTACGATTACATGTTATTTATGTAATACACTGTCGCACTGATAACCAGAAGAAAGGTTCCTCGGAGAATATTTAAACTGAGGAAGTTCTTCAGATGAAATATTGAGGAACAATATTCCTCTCGCTCGTCACGAGAGGAACACTTCCCAATCTCAAAATATAGGCTCAAATGGCAGATAATTAAATATTATTCCTCCAAATTCTTCCTTAATTGCTTAAAGTACGCCTGAAAAATTCAAAATGTTCCTCAATCGTGTTGCTAAGGAAAATGTTCCTCATGTCTGGTTGTGATAGTTTCATAATATACACAATTATACACAGGTTGATCACTGCATAATTGAGCTCACACATAATTGAGCTCACACATAATTGAGCTCACACAAATATGTTCCTCACAGCATAAGTCAAGCTCTGTACGATTACATGTTATTTATGTAATACACTGTCGCACTGATAACCAGAAGAAAGGTTCCTCGGAGAATATTTAAACTGAGGAAGTTCTTCAGATGAAATATTGAGGAACAGTATTCCTCTCGCTCGTCACGAGAGGAACACTTCCCAATCTCAAAATATAGGCTCAAATGGCAGATAATTAAATATCATTCCTACAAATTCTTCCTTAATTGCTTAAAGTACGTGTGAAAAATTCAAAATGTTCCTCAATCGTGTTGCTAAGGAAAATGTTCCTCAGGATCCCCAGATCCCACTTTTTTCCAGGTCTGATCACAACTTTATTGTTGCGCATGTAACGCAGGGTCAACTTTTTCATTGTTCTTACGGACTTTTGAGCCGAATTTGAGGAACATTTGAAAAAGGCAAATTTAGGATCCGAGGAACATTGAACACTTTTTCCAGGTCTGGTTGTGATAGTTTCCTAATATACACAATTATACACAGGTTGATCACTGCATAATTGAGCTCACATGTTGAGCTCACACATAATTGAGCTCACACAATTATGTTCCTCACAGCATAAGTCAAGCTCTTCCCGAAAATTTCATAATATAAATACTATTTAAGTGACCTTTATTGAACGGTCACCTCTATTAAGCGGACGCGGTCACCTTTTCCACGGTCCCAAACTTAATTTTTAATTGTTTTGAAACTGTATTAAACGGTCAGTGGGAAGTAACTACAGCAAACATAATACGATATATAATTAAATCTTTATTCGGCAACATGTCAAAGTCTTTTAAGTTTTGTTTATCTCATTACTCGAACTTCCGTAATCACTGAAAGTGTCAACAGTATTTTCAGTTCGTGTGGACGTATTGGTATGTGTATTGAAATGTATTACTGTTTAGTTCAAATTTAGTTATATTAAATGTTATATTTAAGCCGTGTGGTGATTTTCTACAAGACCTGTATTAAGCGGTCAACCTGTATTAACCGGTCACTTGCTAAATCCACGAGGGTGACCACTTAATACAGGTTCGACTATAGATATAAAGAAGTACGTAATCTTTCACTATGTTAAATGATCCTCTACTTTACAGTTGCATTCTCTTTTCTTTGGCAGTTTTATCATTGTTTCATTCATATTAAAAGGGCACGGAAGGGCGTTTGCCCCCCCACCCCCTATCAAAATTAGGTATACCCATCTTGCTGTTCGCGCTTGGATTGTACATTTGACTATTGCATGTGACAACCTTGAAATGGCTGTACATGCCCAGACCTGGAAAAAGTGTTCAATGTTCCTCGGATCCTAAATTTGCCTTTTTCAAATGTTCCTCAAATTCGGCTCAAAAGTGCGTAACAATGAAAAAGTTGACCGTGCGATACATGTGCAACAATAAAGTTGTGATCAGACATGGAAAAAAGTGGGATCTGGGGATCCTGAGGAACATTTTCCTTAGCAACACGATTGAGGAACATTTTGAATTTTTCAGGCGTACTTTAAGCAATTAAGGAAGAATTTGAAGGAATGATATTTAATTATCTGCCATTTGAGCCTATATTTTGAGATTGGGAAGTGTTCCTCTCGTGACAAGCGATAAGAATATTGTTCCTCAATATTTCATCTGAAGAACTTCCTCAGTTTAAATATTCTCTGAGGAACCTTTCTTCTGGTTATCAGTGTGACAGTGTATTACATAAATAACATGTAATCATTGTACAGAGCCTGACTTATGCTGTGAGGGACATATTTGTGTGAGCTCAATTATGTGTGAGCTCAATTATGTGTGAGCTCAACATGTGAGCTCAATTATGCAGTGATCAACCTGTGTATAATTGTGTATATTATGAAACTATCACAATCAGACCTGGAAAAAGTGTTCAATGTTCCTCGGATCCTAAATTTGCCTTTTTCAAATGTTCCTCAAATTCGGCTCAAAAGTGCGTAACAATGAAAAAGTTGACCCTGCGATTACATGTGCAACAATAAAGTTGTGATCAGACCTGGAAAAAAGTGGGATCTGGGGATCCTGAGGAACATTTTCCTTAGCAACACGATTGAGGAACATTTTGAATTTTTCAGGCGTACTTTAAGCAATTAAGGAAGAATTTGAAGGAATGATATTTAATTATCTGCCATTTGAGCCTATATTTTGAGATTGGGAAGTGTTCCTCTCGTGACAAGCGATAAGAATATTGTTCCTCAATATTTCATCTGAAGAACTTCCTCAGTTTAAATATTCTCTGAGGAACCTTTCTTCTGGTTATCAGTGTGACAGTGTATTACATAAATAACATGTAATCATTGTACAGAGCCTGACTTATGCTGTGAGGGACATATTTGTGTGAGCTCAATTATGTGTGAGCTCAATTATGTGTGAGCTCAACATGTGAGCTCAATTATGCAGTGATCAACCTGTGTATAATTGTGTATATTATGAAACTATCACAATCAGACCTGGAAAAAGTGTTCAATGTTCCTCGGATCCTAAATTTGCCTTTTTCAAATGTTCCTCGAATTCGGCTCAAAAGTCCGTAAGAACAATGAAAAAGTTGACCGTGCGTTACATGTGCAACAGTAAAGTTGTGATAGTTTCATAATATACACAATTATACACAGACGAAAGCCAGGATAGTTCATTGTATAATGAGGAACTGAACATTCCTCAATCCTCAGTGCAGAAGCACTTTCCAAACAACACATGTGAAGTTACGCCCTGAATTTCCAGGTTGTTCACTGCATAATTGAGCTCACACAAAGATGTTCCTCACAGCATAAGTCAGGCTCTGTACGATTACATGTTATTTATGTAATACACTGTCGTACTGATAACCAGAAGAAAGGTTCGTCAGAGAATATTTAAACTGAGGAAGTTCTTCAGATGAAATATTGAGGAACAGTATTCCTCTCGCTTGTCACGAGAGGAACACTTCCCAATCTCAAAATATAGGCTCAAATGGCAGATAATTAAATATCATTCCTTAAAATTATTCCTTAATTGCTTAAAGTACGCCTGAAAAATTCAAAATGTTCCTCAATCGTGTTGCTAAGGAAAATGTTCCTCATGTCTGGTTGTGATAGTTTCATAATATACACAATTATACACAGGTTGATCACTGCATAATTGAGCTCACATGTTGAGCTCACACATAATTGAGCTCACACATAATTGAGCTCACACAAATATGTTCCTCACAGCATAAGTCAGACTCTGTACAATGATTACATGTTATTTATGTAATACACTGTCACACTGATAACCAGAAGAAAGGTTCCTCAGAGAATATTTAAACTGAGGAAGTTCTTCAGATGAAATATTGAGGAACAGTATTCCTCTCGCTTGTCACGAGAGGAACACTTCCCAATCTCAAAATATAGGCTCAAATGGCAGATAATTAAATATCATTCCTTAAAATTATTCCTTAATTGCTTAAAGTACGCCTGAAAAATTCAATATGTTCCTCAATCGTGTTGCTAAGGAAAATGTTCCTCATGTCTGGTTGTGATAGTTTCATAATATACACAATTATACACAGGTTGATCACTGCATAATTGAGCTCACATGTTGAGCTCACACATAATTGAGCTCACACATAATTGAGCTCACACAAATATGTTCCTCACAGCATAAGTCAGGCTCTGTACGATTACATGTTATTTATGTAATACGCTGTCACACTGATAACCAGAAGAAAGGTGCCTCAGAGAATATTTAAACTGAGGAAGTTCTTCAGATGAAATATTGAGGAACAATATTCCTCTCGCTCGTCACGACAGGAACACTTGCCAATCTCAAAATATAGGCTCAAATGGCAGATAAGTAAATATAATTCCTTAAAATTCTTCCTTAATTGCTTAAAGTACGCCTGAAAAATTCAAAATGTTCCTCAATCGTGTTGCTAAGGAAAATGTTCCTCATGTCTGGTTGTGATAGTTTTATAATATACACAATTATACACAGGTTGATCACTGCATAATTGAGCTCACATGTTGAGCTCACACATAATTGAGCTCACACATAATTGAGCTCACACAAATATGTTCCTCACAGCATAAGTCAGGCTCTGTACGATTACATGTTATTTATGTAATACGCTGTCACACTGATAACCAGAAGATAGGTTCCTCAGAGAATATTTAAACTGAGGAAGTTCTTCAGATGAAATATTGAGGAACAGTATTCCTCTCGCTCGTCACGAGAGGAACACTTCCCAATCTCAAAATATAGGCTCAAATGGCAGATAATTAAATATGATTCCTTCAAATTCTTCCTTAATTGCTTAAAGTACGTGTGAAAAATTCAAAATGTTCCTCAATCGTGTTGCTAAGGAAAATGTTCCTCAGGATTCCGAGATCCCACTTTCTTCCAGGTCTGTGTATAGCCACAACAGAACTGTCCATTAGGCATTAAGTAATTTTTGTACTAGCATATTTTGTCTTGCGTGTTAAGCAAAATAAAGAAAGGTGCACTTCTATTCTCTTTGGCTACGCTCAGCCGAATAGAAAACATTTCAAATCTAAGTGACACAATGAAACAGGTTGGACGTTACCGCCCAGCGGATGTCAGCCGGTCGAAATTTAATAGTTGTCCTTCTGGGAAACTTTACTAATATTGCTATTTACAAGTTTTCATTTTATCACTAATTATAACAACAATTCCAAAAATACCTAAATAATATGCAAACACAAAAGTTAGTAAAGAGAACAATCCTAACAAAGAAAAATATATGAGGACGAAAAGCAAGCAAGTGCGGCTGACTGGCATCAAGTGGTGATTCACGTGATAGGAGTGGTTTATATACTGCTGCATAGCCTACGGGCGATCCGCGTGGGCGGACTCATTAAAAAAACAATGAGTTGAAATACAATTAGGAGAATAAAGTTTCTAATTTAAAGGGAGTCAACCGTGCGGAAACTAGTGAAACCAAAATGTCCTTCGAGCAACGTTTGCATGTTCAAACTAGAGGGCATTTAAAAGGTAGCATACCTGCGCCAGCATATTAAGCCAAGTTTTGATCCCTTGTCTTGTTTACGTTTCTCTAGTAGGCAAAAGCTTTTTAACGCTTCCAAAATAGCTTCGTTATTGTTATATGCACAATAGACAAATTATCTTTTCTATAATCGGAATTTGCCCGGCAGCAAAATGTAAACAAGGCAAGTCGTAAGCACCTATAATTGCACATTCAGTTCTGTTTGTGATTTGTCTGGGTTTTTTTTAATTTTTGTGATTTTTCTGAAGGTGTACGAGATTTAAATCAGTAATTTGCCCCTCGTGTTCAGCTGGGGAACGCGAGACAAACTTTCGTAAATTGCACGTCTAATTTCCACCCAAACTCAACCAAAATTTAATCAATTTGTCCTTGGGCTACGTCCATTAGCTCCACAAAATCTCGTGTCAAAATGTTTGATATTTATTGAGTATTAGAGTTATCGTGCTCACAGACGCACGCACGCACGCACGCACGCACGCACGCACGCACGCACGCACGCACTGAACAGGTGAATATTTATATTTTAAATCTTCCAGTATGTATCAGCTACAATACATGTTATGTTTCGACTGCAGTTTATCCCGGCGCAGAACGTGTCATTTGACGACCCAGCGTGACCACACTATTATTTCCACGAATTTTTTATCAAACCAGAGGGGGACGAAATTTGGTAAAATTTTCTCGATTTAGTAAATTTGAACACAATGTTTAGTAATACCGCTGGAAAAATCTGGTCACGCTGCTCCGAACTGGCTTATAAAGATCATTTTAGGTTTGCAAGGCGATAAAAATTGCATATGGCATGCATATTATCCAATAAAGAAGAACACAAAAGTCAAAACAAAACAATTTGCAATTGTAAATATTTGTGTTTAGTCGATATATGTTCTATTTGTCAATAGCTATTGTTTGAATGTTGAACAGCATAAATCAAGACACTTTCAAAAGTGAGGTATTATGTTCCTCATGCAAAACATCTTGAGATAACTATACTTTTGTTTGATTTATCCATATCTTATATTTATAACGTTTTTATTTCTATATTAAGCAATAATATAGTGCCTGGAATTCCTTTGAAATGGTATTTGTAACCAATGGCAACGGGCAACAATGCATTTATTTTTTCCTAGGGAAAAATAAAAAACCCGGAAGTAAATGGCAAAGGCCCATTTTTTACTGTTTTTCTATATTTTAATCGAAATTTTAAGATTCAAATCGAGATCTTTTTGGTCATTTGACACTTGGTATATAACAAATCACTTATTTACTGAAACCTTGGAAAAACAGTGTGTTTTGTGGCCCCTCGACCGCTCGTTGTTGCCCTCGGAATCAGTAAAAGTTGCAGCAAAAATTGCCCCAGGTGACATAGCCTTTAAATAGACGTGAGGAAAATTTTGTCCTAACACTGATACATTTTAGTCAATCATTTGTTTCCTAATTAGAAACAATTTACATAATATAATGAATTATAATGAAAGTTTAACAGATAATTGAAACTTTATGCTTGGGATTTGCTCCTCGGAATTTAATTACAAAATTGGTAAAGTTCAAATTGATTAATTGATATTAGTGTTCAATCTTATGATTAAAATGTTTACAAATAATAAGTAGCCTTGTCACATGCGTGTTGGAAACCACATCGTATATGCATTATTATTTCAATTTATTTGACTGATGACAAGCGGCCGTTAGTCTATCTATATACAGATATTAAAAATAAATATTAAAACACTATCACATAACGAAAACAGCTTCTATATAAATTACAATGCATGCATGCATACTGACTCTCACAGACCCCAGTTTTATAACCCCATTGCGAACAATCCTCCACATATGCATATATGTGCATGACAGGACTCTTTATCGTCGTACCCCAACGCACGGTATTTACGATCAGTTGTTTCAAATGTAAATATCTCCAGACGTGTTTACTCTATGGCAACAGGACACGCATCATTCGACAGCTTGTGAATTCCTCTTTTTAAGGATATCTGGTTTGGCACTTTCAAGACGATAGGTAGACTTGCTCCAAGTCTGTCTCTTAAAGGGGTTTTTATTGGGGAGTTATAAAGGATTGGGGAGTTATAAAAGGCGCACGAAGTTAAAGAGGAAGAAAAACCTAATTAGCCAACAGGTGTGAGTAATTTATGAAACGAAAGTCATATACTCAGAGGTGGAAGCGGAATAATTGTTATATTCGTTATTCATTTTAAAGATTTCAATAATTTGGACATTTCTCTTCGTTTAAATAGGCAAATTTACAAGAAGTCATTTTGTTTCGGCTTTTAAAATTTCGCGGGCTTTTTATACAAGTTGCCGACCGCGCAGAGGCTTGGGTTCTACAGGGTGCAAACGTCAGCAGCGGAAATAACGTGAGATCTACCGGATATTGAAAATTATCCGGGGCATGTTGACCAATCAGGAACGATAATAAAGTTTGAATGTATAATAATAGCAAATAATGAACTAACTATATATAGGTAAACTTCAAAGATTTTTTTTTGCACTTCACTTGGTTGAACTAGAATACTGGGTTTGGTGGATAATCCAAGTGAGTAGATATATACACAATTTAAGACCTAACCAGGAACGGTTGCGAAAATGCAACACTAGGTCCTCTGGCAGGAATTGAACCCACGGCCCTGCGAATCGCAGTTGCAAAGTTGCCCAGGAATATATATGAAAGGCCAGTAAGGGTCCAATTTCATAACTGTCTATAGGCCCGTTTACACTACGCACGATTATTGGCACGGCACGGATAAAAATGGTACCCGTACCATTTTTATCCGTGCTGAGACTACCTAAAAGGCCCGTTTACATTACGCTCAATATTTGGCACGGCACGGATAAAAATGTTACCCGTGCCACTTTTACCCGTGCTGAGACTACCTATTTAGGTAGTCTCAGCACGGATAAAAATGGTACGGGTACCATTTTTATCCGTGCCGTGCCAATAATCGTGCGTAGTGTAAACGAGCCTATATATAAATTCCCTAATAATTCTCTTTATGTACCAGTTTAGCTGTCGGCGTTCGCTCAATAAAGAATCGTCCATTATGTAGTAGAGGTTTTGTCTGACTGAATAATGATATAGGTACTCCATAAAAACAAAAAAATATGAAGTGTACAATTTACCCCAAAGTTTGTCTAGATATCGCAATTTGAATCTTCATAAGTAAAGTAAAAAAACGTGTGCGGAAACTTTCTCTTCTGGTTATTTTGATGTGCCGTGTTAGGGCGGAGATTAGCTGATGGCGTGTGTGGGAGAAATATACGGATAAACAAACGATTATACAAACGTGGGAGAATATGAACTAAGTTGGCAGAACCTATAATATAATTAATGTTCACATAAATAAGGCCAACTGCATACTGGCTACAAACAACAGGTAGAGCATGCATGCAGTCTGGCGACCACCACAGACAATTAAGGATTGCCTGCATGTATAATTACATAATGCAACGGCTGCAATCAATTTTCATTATAGCTTTGTCTAGTCGCGATTTTCTCACACACAATGTGTACAGAGGTCAATATTGGGTAGACATAAGTGATTACAAAAATATGCAATTAATTGCAATTAATGTAAAATAATGAACAAGCAAGGTCGATTGAGATACTTGTTCCGGAAATAATTCAAAATACCAGACACATACAGGGTGCATCAAAAAAAGTATTCCAACTTTAGCAGTTGTCGTGCGTTTATTATTTAGTTTATAGATTTACCTTTTTCATACCAATAAATCAATCTTTTAGCTGTCAAATGATACCCTTTTTGTATCATTGCAATAAAAAATGGCGAAATACGATACGACTAAGAATTGCCGGTCGAAAACGCATTTTCCACCATTGGGAATTGAGTGCAAAGCTATAATTATCAAGTCTTGATAAAGTTTTAAGGAACAACGAAATTTGGTGGTTGAAACATTTTACGAGACAGGAAGTTTGCAGACTTCTTGCGGTGTCGTGGTCACCACTTGTGGTGTCGTGGTCACCACGCTTGCCTTTGAAGCTGGGAGACCCGGGTTCAATCCTTGGTCGGACCTCTACTCATGGTCTTCAAATAATTGAGGAGAAAGTGCTACCTTTACATTAACATCAGTAAATGGTTAGACTTTATGTCATAATTCTGGTATATATCCTATCAATTGGGCAATAGCCTAATCCGCTCACCCTCAATATGAGAAACTCAATAAATAAAAACTAAACCCTGAACTGTCTGTCAATACTGAAAGTTTCAAAAAATAAAACAACAGCATTTGGCAAATTGTTGAAAATTCAGGATGCTTTTCCTCTAATGGCCATTCACACGGCGAAATTCTTCGCGAGAAATTGTGTCTGCAGAATACGGATGGCTGCACATCAGTGATTCTATTCAATTTCCCCACTTTTTTCGCTTTCGCAGTGAGTAGAACTAACTTCTACTCACTGGCGAAGCGAAATTTTTTCTCGCGAAGCCTGATTTATGTTTTCTGCGCATGCGTCAATTCATTTCGTGCGAAATTTTTCGCATTTCGCTGAGAAAAAAACACTCGTGGAATCAGACCTTAACACACTACTAAAACCTAATCACAAAACATCAGTCCCTCATCAAAGAGACATCGAGAAAAAATTAGATCGCCGAGACATGAACCTATTAGCCTGTAAGCACAGTAATCAGAGTAATTATGTCATCTGCTGTGTAAACAACGTGATTAATCGCCTCGCTGTTGTTCCCAGTGTAATCATGAAAGGGGAAGCCCCACACCAAGACAGACATAAAACAAATAGAGAATCAGACGTCTGCCACCAACTGATGGTTCGGTAATTGAGAAGAAATACATTGTCGACATACAATGATGATAATTAGAGATCGTGCGTGGGTAGTCAATTCAGGAAGAGAAATAGACAGACTTATTAATGTCAAATAAACTCTCCTGACGAAAGGTTTTGCTCGAAACGCCGAGAAGTATTCTATCTTTTGGATTGAGCGGCTGTCGTGTATTTCAAAAACCGACTTACGTAGGCTGATCCCAATTGCAAAATTATAGATGCATAGTTTTCTGATACGACTTCTTTAACAAAATTACATAAATTACATAAGTATGCCCCCAAGCAATTAAGGAATATGTAAAGAAGAAATATACCAGACAGATATATATTACACTTTATGGTTGGCGAGTGCGTACGATTTTTATTTACGAGTTGTGAAGGATCGCTTGCACAAGACCGTGGCGTATCCAAGTTTATTCAAAAATCCTGGCGTGAAGTGTCTATAAACACGCGGTGTCGATTAAAAACCGCGACGAAGTCGGAGGAAAAGAATAGAAAGGCCTGCACTGACACACATGCATTTATAAAGTATAAATTGAAGTCCTTGGCCTTCATCTTCAAATTCATGTGACAGTAATTCAGAAACCGCGTCCATTATTACCGACGGAGTTCGCCATATTTGTGAAAAATAATGAACATCTTTCACTACTTTTGTAAATGTCATTACTTTTTTAATAATGAACCATGCCATTATTCTGAAAAGTAATGCATGGTATAATTGCAAACCGTGCGTTGCTGCTAAATGAACGGTTCTTCAAAATACCATTATAGTACCATTTATAAATAATTGAAGGCTTTTGTAGAACATATAAACGGGGGGAGGGGAGGGCTCCACCACTGACCATCCCCCCACACATAAAGTTTATATGTTATTGACTGGTCGAGAGCTATGATCTATTCATGGACAAACGCACGGATGATACTATTTGTGTGACGTAATATCTTTAAGCCAATCAAAGCTCTCTCAGAAGCATCACGAACCAATGACGTGCTTTGTTTGGATAGATTATGGATCACGTCAAATGGCGTGTAAATCTCTTCCCGACGCACTTTAAAGCCCCAAAACTTCTCTTACGGCAACTTCTTCACTGTTTTATAAAATAACGTTTTGCCGTTGTCTGCATACAGTTGAAGTATGCATACACATATTACCACATTATGCATGTGTATCATACACATACATGTGGTAAGTGCATTAGTGGCCCACTCGTCCGAGCGGGTTCTTGGGCCACTTGTATCGTTATATATAACTGAACAGACACACGAGTGTTGCAGAAAACTGTGGAATGCGGGTATACTACCCGTGCGGAAGGTCTATGCAATGAGGAATTCACTTTGCAAAGTGAAACATTAAGTACTAGACTAGCCAGGCTTGTGTTAGTAGCAACAGTCAGCACTCAGTCAGACTAGCAGTACTACAATGGCCAACTGGCAAACCTACCCAGGCAAAAGCCTGCATGTCGGAACATTTACCGTTCTTTTGAACATGGTAGGGAAAGCCTTCATGAAATACTACCCGAAGGAAGGCTGAATACGTTTTGCAACTCGGAACAGATAACGGCAAAATGTTATCCATTTGTTAAATGTACACATGTCATCACACTAACCTGTATTCCAAGTCTTGCTCGGCCTTTCACTGTCCTCTTATACTCCATAAGAGCAGAATACACAGCAATCTCGAAGGCTCCTCCTCCAGGCACCACAGCTCCATCGTCAATCGCGTTTTTCACTGCACGCAGACCATCATGAACTGCATCTTTAATCTGAGTCAGAGTATGTTTATTTGGACCTAGAAATATCATAAAACATTAGGAACACTGATTCTAAAGGCCTGTTCTGGCTGTTCATATGAGCACGGTTGCCCGAGAAGCTCACCTTAAGTGGGATGGATTATTTCTGTGTTCATATGACTGTTTTTATCCCATCTAATATCCCACCTCGGTGGGACGAAATTACGAAAACATGGCGCCTTCGAAATATCTTTTGTTGTGATTGAACAAACAGTACGTTGTATTACGACTTTTAATAATGGTCTTTGCTTTTAATAGGTCTATTAATGTTTCTTTTTGTTGTTTATATTTTCCAACTACGCTGCTCAAAAATAGGTCAAAATCGGCAAAAAATGTTCACCCCGATCAGGTGGGATGAAGCATTCATATGGAAAATTTTATCCCACTTGACCTTAATAAGATCCCACCTAGCATAAGATGAGATCTCGCCTAACCCCGGGCTGGCTCGTTTCTCATATGAACACACAATGATTTTTATATTCATTAACAATGACATGCGGATCGCACTCGGGTGACTTTTCCGGTTAGTTGGGCTCATGAGCAGGTTTTGTAGATGGAAAATTATTGAGTGTAAATCTGAGCTACAGAGTCCAGTTGTCGAGCTCTAACCACAAGTTCATGTATATATACTAGGGTACTGCCAAGTTAAGTTGTGGGTAAATATCAAGATTTTGGTGGCATCTCACTCCATTGAATAATACTCGAAAGGTTTTGTAGATAAAAAATTATTGAGTGAAAATTATATACATTTATTAGACCTAACCAGGAACAGCTACGAAAAATACAACTATAGGTCCCTGGCAGGAATTGAATCTGCGGCCCTGCGATTCCGGTCCTATCGAACCTGCGGCCCTGCGAATCGAACCTGCGGCCCTGCGATGAGCAGGCCCTAAAAGAACACTGGATAGCGCAAACCATTTTTACACAGGCCTCGAAGAGATCATGCAGTGTCTTAAAAAGCAAATGTTCTGTTTTGTGTTGTTGGTGTCACAAACTTGACACAGACACCCGTACACAGACATCTATTATTATCGAGCAGATTTGCCGTCTCTTAAACTTGGGAGAGGGGGGAAATATGTGGAATTCTGTAAGTATTAAAGTAGTAACCAAATAGGGCATGGGGGATGTTAAACTAAAACCTTCAAAATGTCAGTGTTGCTTAAGTAACTGCTTCTTTGCCCATGGTATAGACCAATGTGTGACTCGAAACTGACATACCTACCAAGTCACCGTGCAGGGATTCCTACCCTGCATCCTCACACCCCTTCTTCATTATACCCAAAATTACAAGTTGTGTTTTTTGCTGGCCGGGGCGAGTGTGAACATCTCAGCAGACGAAACGACTCCAAAATTGTGGCACCAAAAATATTGAAAAATCGTGAATATCCGCCTATAGGCGCTCATAGGGTATGTTTGTTTGTTTATCAGTAAGATGACTAGCGCTCGAGTATCAAAACTAATATACCTGTTATACTTTGTAGACCTAATGACTGTAAGCCAAACAAATCGATCAAATCGATTAATTAAATTTGGATGAAAATTTGATATTGAAAAATTTCTAAAACCTTTTCTTGCTTCTCTGGGCTTTGTAAAATAAATTAAATAATTGCATACATAAACATGTATAAATTATGCATGAATACTTGACTTTCGCTGGCGGAAGCATGCAGCCTCTAATTTAACAAAGTTCACTCTGGGTATTCTAATCGAAGAAGTAATTCAGTTTTTTAAGAAGCGCGATAATTTTTGACTAAAATTGTAAGAAGAAGAAAATCAAAACTTACCTTTAATTAAAATAGTCACAGAGTGAGGGTTCTTTACCTCTTCAACAAATGTAAATTTATCTTCTCCCTAGAAAATGAACATACGTTAGTTTATAAGAAAAATTCTATCTTAATTATTTTTGTGGCTTGCCAGTCTGTGGCTTATATGGTAAAGAACGACTGTCAATGTTCTGATCGGAATCCGTTTTCGACAGACTATGTAAACAATACAATTTTGGGAACAAGGACACCTAACGAATGCCTTTGGTGTTGATTATAATACAGCTGAGCTACATATGCCGATATGGCAACTCTGAAACACACTCTTGCTTGATGAAAACTTTGATGATGTAAAATCAATGAAAATTGTTTCCTTGCAAGTTCAAAGAAGATACTATAAGATGTACGAGTCAGCACAATGTTGATGCATTTAGGTGGCGGTTAGTTAGTTAGTTAGTTAGTTAGTTAGTTAGTTAGTTAGTTAGTTAGTTAGTTAGTTAGTTAGTTAGTTAGTTAGAGTCTTTATTTCAAGAGGGTAGTACGTAATAGTGCAAAAGCACTAATAAACTTGTAGCCCTCAATTTCAAAAATACAACAATTTCTATAATACAAGTATGCAAGTATACAAATTAAGCTATCAATACAGTATGTGTCTATATTTACAAATTTACTTTAAAATTATGGTTCGGTATATATGAATACAATTAAAAATGGCTAAGAGATTGTTGGTGTTCATGTAAAATTTCTACATATTTATTTTTAAAAATACGGACATTCAAATGTCGTCTTAAGTTTAGTGGTAGACTATTCCAAAGTTTAATTGTGGTTACGCTAAAAGTTCTACCACCTTCAGTTTCCCTTTTATACTTTGGACAGATAAAGTTGACTTCGGCGTATCTTGTATTTCTGCAATGTTGCTCTCGATTTAATTTTAATGTTTCACGTAGATAAGGAGCAGTCTCGCCATTTATGCTCTTTAAAGCAAATACAGCTTTATTTACTTTACTTTCTTCATAAAATGGGAGCCATTTCAACCGGTTGAAGAGTTGGATTGTCGATGACATGTAAGGGGCGTCTAAGATAACTCTCGCAGCCCTCTTTTGCAACTTAAACACCATATCCAGTCTTTTCGACAGTTTGTCCACACAGCACTCGAATACATCATAATGGGCTTAATGACATAATTGTAGTAAAGGAGTCTTTGATGCATAGGCAAACAGCCCTTTATACGTTTCAAGGTTCCAATACGCTTTGCTAGTTTTTTACAAATAGCATGGACATGTTCATTAAAAGACAGTTCTTCGTCCATGTGTAACCCAAGCAGTTTCGCGCTTGAAACTTGTTCATATTGTAAGTCCAATTCTTTTGACTCCATTTTAGCAGGTAGACGTTTTCCTGTAATTAACATAGCCTTTGTCTTTTTCTGATTCAAAGTCCTCTTATTTGCTCAAGTGCCACCTGGACAGCAACACCTGGAGGTAGGGGTTGCTAATCATCCTTCTGAATTGCCGGGTACGCAGCTCAAACGTGATGGTGTTAATGGTGTAGTAGGGGGCATCCCACTACTACCATACGGTCCATGTCTAATCACGGAGTACAGATAAGGTGGGGGGGGGGGGGTCAGTTTTTGGTGAGGTAGGAAAACAGCCGGAGGACCCGTAGAAAAATTCTCGAAGCACAGGAGAGAACCAACCATGCACAAACCTTCTTAAATGAGTTTCAAGCACATCACGTCAGTGTGAGGTAGTCACACAACCTATTAAAGTAAACACTCTACCACCTCTGGCCCTTGAGTAGTAGCAGGCTTAACTCAGCGCTAAGACACAGCGTGCTAATCGCATCTGCCTCCCGTGCTTCTCATGGGGTATCTTCACCTTGTTGGATGGTGTCGAATATACCTCGAATATACCTCGAATATACAAGCAGCCAGTGTAGATTACAACGGTCGGAATTCGGCCTTTTGCCGAACAAAGATACTGAATGGCCGATTAGTTTTATTCTGCACGGACATTTTGACCAATCAAATAGAATAACACATATAATTTATATAGTTTTCCTTCATCTTAAATGTGTAATATACAATTACTTTATGGTTTCCGTGTTTGGATGGCCTGATCCAAACACGCGGGAATGTTGCGAGAGTTAAGAAAAGCGCGCGAAATCTCGAGCCGAAGGCGAGTGATTTTGCGAGCTTTTCTTAACTCGAGCAACATTCCCAAGTGTTTGGATCAGGCCATCCAAACACGGAAACCATAAAGTAATTGTTTTATAAAATAACAACAACACGATAGTCTTCCGTGTTTGGATGGCCTGATCCAAACATGGTTTCGACCAATCAGAGCACGCGTTATATACATGTTATTTTATAATAACGGATACTAACTAAAAACACTAAATGTCTCTTTGAAGGAAGAGTGTTAAATTCCCAAATGTTAAGACTGTACTTTTAATGCAATCTCACCAATCTGTTGCTTTATACACTTCATGTAATATAAAATATAAGTATATCGCGCAAGTATCAGCAACAACATCAACATATTAAGTGTCTCATGAGTAATGAGTTATCTGACCAGTACACGTAAAAGCTATTGAAAGCAAGGCAGAATATTCTTAGCCAATGTCCGAGCAACTGTCTAGTTGTCCGGACATTTGTCAGACCCAAGTGAAGTCGTTATAATCCACACTGTAAGGAGCCACGTTCGATAAATTTTAATCACCGTGGATGACCCTTGAATGGGATTTGTTCGGGGATTGCATACATTAACTTAAACCAGAGCTGCAAGCGAGAAGATGTCTGCTATTACACCTGCATGGCTGCCGTGAGCTCATAAACTGCCACAACTCTATATACGTATAGCCTATAGTCAGACGTATCTCGTGTAAACGCACCGTGTCAGGTCCCAGTTAGGTACTTCTCAAGGCCTGATTCCACGGCGAAATTATTCGCGAAATTACGAGAAATTGTGTCTGCAGAATACGGATGGCTGCACATCAGTGATTCTATTCAATTTCCCCACTTTTTTCGCTTTCGCAGTGAGTAGAACTAACTTCTACTCACTGGCGAAGCGAATTTTTTCTCGCTAAGCCTGATTTATGTTTTCTGCGCATGCGTCAAATTCATTTCGTGCGAAATTTTTCGCATTTCGCTGAGAAAAAACACTCGTGGAATCAGACCTTCAGATACGGGTAAGTCTTGGGGAAATGTCCGTCCTAAGTGTAAACAAGGCTGAAGACAAAGCTTACCAGAACATGCTCATAGACTAAACCAGCATAACCCAGACAGTCAACAGTTAAGTCCTCAAATGAGTTCATTGCTGCGCCACCACACGCTAATGTCAACCTAGAATGAAGGATATACAATCAGCTTCAACATTCGATAATGTTTTGGGTCTATTGGTACACCAGTAAAATAACCATTAAAGAAGATAAAATTTCCGCACACGTTATTTTTACTTTACTGCGATATCTAGACAAACTTTGGGGTAAACTGTACACTTATTTCTTTGTTTTTATGGAGTACCTATGTTTTTGTTTAGTCAGACAAAAGTTGAAAGGTTTTACCTAAACACCCATCAAACAACGTTTTTCGAAATCAGCATTTTTCTGGCTTTTTTCACTGAAAATCTGGTAAAACTACATCTAAAATTCGTTGCGCAATGTCTAATCTACCATAACGCACGTCTATCATGCGAAGTATTTCGTAAAGACTCTATCGACACTGGCAGCACACGTTCGAAATATTTTTTGCCATATTTGATATTTTGACGCGGCAAAAAGGGGGACGAATAGAACATCGTAAGTTATAACTATGAATAGAGTTAGAATTCTGAAACATTGTTGATAGTCTGGATAGAGGATGGTTCATTAACTGAGAAATGCTGATTTAAAATTCATATAAATCAATGTTTAATATACTTGTCTCGCTTTCATGCTGCCGCTCTTTTGTAAGCTTTGAAGCTCTTAATTCCCACCACCAGCTTATTAGTCTAGGACCTGTATATGAGTTTGTATATGCATTTCATTTAGGACACATAATTTCAACTGTTTTAGGGTAAAATGACCATGACGGACAACATGGCATATGTGCCAAAATGACCACACCTAGAAACGGCACTATCGACATAGCTCTATCTCCTAAACCATCAAAGCTACGGACTTTCTGAAGTGCTGATAGTGTTTAGAGTGGTCACTTTTAGGGGTGGTCATTGGAGAGTGAAATGTGTCTAGGTATAATATTTTACAAGAAAATCACTATGCACCAACTGCTAATTTACATCACAACTTCATACACCTTAGAAAGGCTATATTTTCTTATTTCCTAAATATTTTTGTCATAGGATCAAAAACTATACTTATTTCAATATAATACAAATATATTTCATGAGGGTTGATATTGTTTAGTTGAGATACAATACAGTTTATTTCACTTACCCACGCCAAAACATATTTCAGCCATATTTTGCCGTTTTATTCGCTTTTATCACCGAGGCTCGCGCATATTATCCACAAATTATACTTGAACATAATGATAGTTGACTAAAGAATAATTCAACCAAGTTTCGTCAGGTTTTGAAGTAGTGCAGTGTATTTTATCTTCGATATCATAGAAGCGATGTTTTTCCCAATTATCGCCCCAGTGCAATGTCTCGCCGCTTCTCTGCCCGATTTATCACACTTTTTCGTCGTCAAATGTATTTAGATTACAGTATCCAGAAATACTTGATTGTAGAAAAGTTTCAATCGAAAAATAGATCACCCAACTGCTAATCCGTGGCAATAAACGACCCCAAGTATTTTATAAACATGAATAAAAAATATAGTGTTCAAAGTAATTTGAAAGTCACGCGCAATCTTCACGAAAACACCGCGTGGGCTAGATGACAGGGGGTGGATATTTTTCACGAATACTCGAAACTATAATTTGATGCATAGAAAACCTTTGATATTTCGGTGCAAAAAGATATTGCAAGTTTCTGGCTTCTGTTTAGCTTAAGAAAACCATAAAATACAATATTACGCAGGAACTTACAAAATTGTTTATCAAATCCAACTATAGTTTCAAGTATTCGTGAGAAATAATCCCCCCCCCTGTCATCTAGCCCACGCGGTGTTTTCGTGAAGATTGCGCGTGACTTTCAAATTACTTTGAACATTATATTTTTGATTCATGTTTATAAAATACTTGGGGTCGTTTATTGCCACGGATTAGCAGTTGGGTGATCAATTTTTCGATTGGAACTTTTCTACAATCAATTATTTCTGGATACTGTAATCTAAATACATTTGACGACGAAAAAGTGTGATAAATCGGCCAGAGAAGCGGCGAGACATTGCGCGAAAATTGGGAAAAACATCGCTTCTATGATATCGAAAATAAAATACACTGCACTACTTCAAAACCTGACGAAACTTGGTTGAATTATTCTTTAGTCAACTATCATTATGTTCAAGTATAATTTGTGGATAATATGTGCGAGCCTCGGTGATAAAAAGCGAATAAAACGTGTTTTGGCGTGGGGTAAGTAAAATAAACTGTATTGTATCTCAACTAAACAATATCAACCCTCGTGAAATCTATTTGTATTATATTGAAATAAGTATACTTTTTGATCCTATGACAAAAAGATTTAGGAAATAAGAAAATATAGCCTTTCTAAGGTGTATGAAGTTATGTGATGTAAATTAGCGGTTGACCTGGGATGGTGCATAGTCATTTTCTTGTAAAATATTGTACCTAGACACATTTCACTCTCCAATGACCACCCCTAAAAGTAACCACTCTAAACACTGTAAGCACTTCAGAAAGTCTGTAGCTCTGATGGTTTAGGAGATAGAGCTATGTCGATAGTGCCGTTTCTGGGTGTGGTTGCTTTCAGGCATTTCGCCCCAGATACGGGTTTTGGCACATATGCCATGTTGTCCGTCATTGTCATTTTACCCTAAAACAGTTGAGATTATCTGTCCTAAATGAAATGCATACAAACTCATATACAGGTCCTAGACTATATTACCTATCACAGATCTGTATACGTGGGGGTCTGGAGTGAGGCAATATTCTACAAATAACTGTCTTCATTTTGGTGATAAATGCATGAAAAAGATGAAGAATCCATCTCGTATAGGTAGTTATGAACGAAAACTACAACAGTTTACAACGCAAGTCCATAAGCCGATCATTCGCTAATCTCAAAAAACAACATTCGGCGAATTTAGGTTTATTCGACAGGTATGTGCACATTTTCGAGGGGTTGCACGCTAGCACTATCACAAAAGCTGCCAAGCTGTTCTCAAAAGTGTGTATATTTTCTTTAAACATTGGTCAGTGATATTTTCTCTGGTACAGGACGTGCGCTTGATTCATGTTTTTATTTATTTTTTAGCTTCGCCAAATAATCTACATTACAATATTTTACATGAGCTATGGCAGGGTGTCCGCAACAGCGACTACCAATTACTGTGGGCCCTAAAACACACCCACACACCCCATTGCATTATCCGGGGATGAAAAAGAAATTGCACGTTCGCAAGTAAGCAGTCGCTCGTGGAAAAAAGCGAAGAAGGGGGGAGGGGGGTATCGAGATGCACCAACTATAAAATTGTTCCTGCGAAACGCTCAAGCTTGGGAAACTGCTGTCTCCTTACCTTTCCATATTTCGTCTCTTAGCTCTTCTTAAAGCGACAATACCCTCCCTTGCCAGCATATCAAGAGAAAATGGATCTACACCCTAAACATTCGAAGTTAAAAAACATCAAACATCAAAAACTATCACCGCAAGATTAACAATTACGTTTTAGTCTTGTGAAGACGCTTTGTAAGTCGCCCTAAACAAAAGACGAACATTTTGTCGCCCCGATATGTTTCTACATACTAACTGTGTTCGTTAACATCATGAACAGCACATATACGATAAATATACGATAAATATACGATAAATAACTATAAACATAACAACTAACAGGAATAAATATCTGTGGTAGGACAAGATTACTGTATAGGTAAGGTAAGATTACTGTATAGGTAAGGTAAGATTACTGTATAGGTAAGGTAAGGTAAGGTAAGGTAAGGTAAGGTAAGGTAAGGTAAGGTAAGGTAAGGTAAGGTAAGGTAAGGTAAGGTAAGGTAAGGTAAGGTAAGGTAAGGTAAGGTAAGGTAAGGTAAGGTAAGGTAAGTAAAAGGTAAGTAAGGGTAGGTAAGGTAAAAAGGTAAGGTAAAGATCTATATTTAAAGAAGAAATTGCTTATATAATAGCCAGGCTGTAAGGTGTAAAGTAGATCTATATTTAAAGAGGGTAGCACATAATAGCCAAAGGCTAGAAAAAGGTAGACTGTTTACCTTTTGATTAATAACAACAAATCCCTTCTCAGTTCCATCACAAACCTAAATTCAGAAAGATGTTCTAAACTTTTCTATTTTAAGAGGAGGGGACAAATAAATTCATGTTCAGGGAGCGGCAATCGTATATCTCGAGTGTTGGTCAAGCGCTTTTTGTAAATGTTTGTCCACGACTCCGATTTAAGTCGAAATATCTCACGTTATCACGACATCTTGTCTTGATTTTACAGAATACTATACTGTTATAGACAGATAGATAGAATTTTAATAGATATCTCCCCGAAGGGTTTTTCAGAACCTATTTACAAAGCTATATTGTAATTACAATTTCGAAAATTATTTACATTTGCTAATTTAAAATTTAATTAAAACTATTAATAAAGCTAAAGTTAAAATTTCCAACAGTAAATACTACTAAATTTAAGTCTCAATAGAAAGCAGATGTTCTTTAAGCTGTTTTAATTACATTTTAAATTAGAAAATGTAAATAACTTTAGAAATTGTAATTACAATATAGCTTTGTAAATAGGTTCTGAAAACCCTTCGGGGAGATATCTATTAAAATTCTATCTATCTGTCTATAACAGTATAGTATTCTATAAAATCAAGACAAGATATCGTGATAACGTGAGATATTTGACTTATATCGAAGTCGTACACAAACTTTTAACGTGAGATATTTCGACTTATATCGGAGTCGTGGACAAACGTATGTTTCTTCTTCTATTTCCTAAACTCATTGAGGAACTGTGTACGAGGTCGTACGCTCTTAGCAAAGTTGGCGTATACGTTTTATTGATGTTGACGAACGATGATGTTTACCCATGTTCTCTGTTGTATTTATTTCCTGTTTGTAAATAAAAAATATTTCGCTGGCGTTTACCAAGTTTTCAAAGCAGGAAAAGATGAGCATCCCCTGCCCGTTCATGACTCAAGACATAAATCTCATGAAAGGGAGAGATCAACTACATCAGCGGTCCGACAGACCCGCGATGTGACAGATTGGAATAACTATAAGAATTCTCGGAACACCGTTAAAAGAGTTTTGTTGGAAGCAGAGAGTAAATATAATTCTGAAGAAGTGCAACAACATGAAGATAATTCAGGGTCTCTCTGGAAAGTTATTAATCGACTAATACAATCGAAAGAGCAAGACAGACAAACCTATACGAGAGATCCTAAATCTATTGCAAATGAATTTAATCAGGTTTTTTTCCGTCTGTTGTTGAAAATGAAGCAAGTGCGTCTATTCTCCTAGCAGAAACCAACAACATCAGCTTACAAGAATCACTTAAAACTGTTGTTATACCTGAGAACGATCAATCTAATTTTAGAACGGTAACTTGCGACGAAGTGCGCAGGGCTGTCTTGCCATTACCTCCCAATAAGTCTCCGGGCCCAGACAAGATAAACCCACGGATTATTAAAGACTGTCTTCCAGTGATTTTGGGACCCTTGACAGAAACTGAATAAACTGCTCTCTCCGTACTTCGAGTTTCCCTTTGGCATGGAAAAAAGCGGAAGTCATTCCTATTCCTAAAGAGGGCGACTACGAAATAGCATCAAATAATCGTCCAGTTTCTCTTCTGGCTGTAGCGTCGAAGGTCTGTGAAAAAATAGCTCTTGAGCAATTCAGCACTTACCTAATTAGCAATAATCGACTCTCAAAGCGGAAACAAGAAACTTCACTACTCGACAGAGACACTAAATATTTTCATTACAGACACCACATTAGACGCCAAAACAAAAAGAAACTCGGCTCTAGTGTTGTTGGATCTCTCAAAGGCTTTTGATAGTATCAACGACCGTAGATTGCTTCAGAAACTATCAAATGTTGGAGCCTCCCAGGCGACAGTAGATTGGTTCAGAAGTTACTTAACAGACCGTTTTCAATCAACCCGCATCGACTCAACTCTATATCAGACTCAACTCTATATCAGACCCATTGCCAATCATCCATGGCGTACCTCAAGGAGCCATTCTATCGCAGTTACTATTCTGTATCTACGTTAATTATTTACCCTGTCCATCTTACAACTGCAATCTTGAGTCATATACGTTGATGACACAAAACCTTTGTTGTCTTTTGCCTTAGCAGAAGTTGACACAGCGGTCAGTAACTTGGAACAGGATCTACACAGAGTGGGCAACTTGGTGCTGTGAAAATCACATATTAGTAAATCCAGATAAAACAAAATTCATGATCATTCGATCCTGACAGTTGATGAACGAACTCGAGGCCAATATTTCTGTCTTTTTATTGGAAAGCTGCTTAAACCTGTAGATTTTGCCAAAGATCTAGGTATAATATTGGACAGCCATTTAAGTTATGATCATCACATCTCCAAACTTGTATCATCTTGTTTATATAAACTGTGCCAGATAAATAGAGTGAAAAATAATTTTGACAATAAAACCCTTACAACGATAATCACTTCATTAGTCATTAGTAAGCTGCTTTATTGTTCCACAGTATTGTCAAACACAACATCCTCCAACATAAAGAAACTCCAAGCAATTCAGAACTTTGCATGTAAAATAATCACAGGATCCGAGAAATATGACCACGTAACCCCCTTCTCAAACAACTTAATTGGCTATCGGTCGAACATTTATTGTACTTTCGCGATGCTGTAATGACCTACAAATGTGTAAACAACCTTGCCCCAATCTACCTTTGCAACAAGTTTAATAAAAGATCTTCCATTCATAATCACTGCACGCGGAATTGCGATTTAATACAGATTCCACGGTTTAAGACGGCATGTGGTCAACGTTATTTTGCCTATAGAGGGGCTAACATCTGGCACAATCTAGACAGTAACTTGAAAGAAAGTGACTCACTTGAGAATTTTATGAAACAGCTTAAATTAAAGAACATCTGCTTTCTATTGAGACTTAAATTGAGTAGTATTTACTGTTGGAATTTTTAACTTTCATTTTATTAATAGTTTCAATTAAATTTTAAATTAGAAAATGTAAATAATTTTCGAAATTGTAATTACAATATAGCTTTGTAAATAGGTTCTGAAAAAACCTTCGGGGAGATATCTAGTAAAATTCTATATATCTATATCTATCTAAAAACAACAGCAGATTGTCAACATTATGCATGTTACTGCGCGTGGTTACCCTATCTTATCTATTCTGTATCTTATTGTAATCTGTACAAGTTCTAAAATTGAAAGAAATTCATGTTTGTATAGCCTGCTCGCAGCCCGAAATTTCGCTCAAAGGAAAACCTGAAATTTGGCTATTTTCCACTTTAAATTTTCGGGTAGGGTCTGCTGAGCAGGCTATGTTTGTAAAGCGTGTAAAGCATAATTACCTTCTTTTTAAATTCAATAACTTTTCGAACTCGGTCATCGATGAACTTTCTTTCGGAAGCAACAAGCTTCTCTCTTTCCTCTGCACTTTTGTAAAAGAATCCAGAATTGATTTCACTAGAAAGGAAAATAAATATAAACACTCTCTTGAAACTCAGAGATTGCATACCTTGCAAACTCCGAACTGGCTTATTAAGGCTGATTTCCATAATTCCATTCAGTGCAAAATGTCGCGCGATCGACCTTTTATGATCGTTTTCTTTTGAATTATGAGTCCTCGAGTGGAACGGATCCGGTCGAGAGCTCACAATTCAAAAGAAAACGATCGCAAAAAGTCGATCGGGCGACATTTTGCACTGAATGGAAATCAGTCTTAACAGGGGGCGGGCGTCTATTAGAGAGAGGGTTTAATAAAGAAGGGGGCTTCTTGATTTTACCGAAACGCTGTACATAAGGCTATTTTATACATCTAATCAGCACAAATGAACTGTGCAGTTTGACACCAGGGCCGGTTGTTCAAAACCCGGTTAGCCTAACCCTGGGTTGACGAAAATCTTCAAATAAAACTTCCCAACAGCTTGTTTGTAAAGTTGAATATGTTTTTCCAGAAATCTTTTCTGGATCAATAGAAGCCCTATTTTCTGAAGTTTTGAAACGAACGGCCATGCAGAAATACATAACCCAAAACAGCGGGTTAAAATTTAACCCATGCATAGGGTTGGCGCTAATCGAGCTTTGAACAACCGGCCCCAAATATAGAAGCAACAGCTGTGCATTGTATAAATAAACATTTCTATGCCTTTATCTTGAAGAAACATGGCTTTGAAAACATGGCACTAGAAAATTGTCCCTTAAAAACGATTAACTGTCACGCTAAAAGTGTGCTTCAAATACAATTATAATTATTGCCAATTGGATCTGTTTTACAAAAAATAGGTACGCTAAGCGTACATGTATCTGCTCATGGTGATGTACACTAGCTCCCAAGTCGACCTCTGCTAGTCGAGAGCAAAATCGGGCGGCACTGGCGAGCTCTTACTCTTTCGCAAATACTTTTGCTTCGTGGGAACTGTACTTATCCGACTATCCAAAATCTCACATCACATGCAGATATATTATAAGGATATTTCGTATTTGTTATTCAAAAAGCATTGATTACAGAGTTTAAAATTTCGAGAGGTGTTTCACACTCATGCATACCTTTCTGATCTTTCACTAGCACTTTGACATTTGATATCTGACTTTCGCAAAAAATTCAAAGTGAGTATATTTCAATGCTGTGTCGTTTAACTCACTCTCTAAAGAACTTTGGAAATGCGCAGTTCCGTTGTGAAGGTAGATAAAAATATAACAATTTTTAAAGAGTGCCTCCCTCGAAAATGCGCCTCCCTCGAAAATGCGCCGCCCTCGAAAATGCGCCGCCCTCAAATAAGCGCAGCATCAAATATTTAGAGAGCGCTAACGCACTCTCCTCCGCAGAGGCTGAGCTATTAAAAATAATTGTCGTTTTTAATAGTGAGTTCTCGAGCATTTTCATTAGTCTTACACGAAGTTTTCAGGAAAATTTGAGCGCATTCTTGGCGCTCCCCCACCCTTCACAAAACTTCGTGTAAGACTAATGAAATTGCTCGAGACCTCACTATTAAAAACGACTAATTATTTTTAATAGCTCACAGCCTCTGCGGAGGAAAGTGGCGCTTACGAGTAAATACGGTAATATATATGATTTCTTCATTATTATACCTCTTCTCATATTCCATAGAAACATTACATGTGAGTATATAAGCATCTGTGACTTTCTTTTTCATGTCTGGATGTCTAGCGCCGTGATCCATAACTAGACCGCGCACAAGTCTATAGCAATATATAAAAGATAAAAGTTTCAGCTGAGCTAACAATTTTTTACGCTTACAAAGCTGAGTATAATTGTCCCAGAGACGGCACCACAGGGAGGACTGGGGACGACATATCCCCCAGTTCTCTTCAAGGTCATTTCTCTAATTCGTCCAAATCCGTTGGGAAAAGTGTGGGGGTGGGGTACGTTTGTAACATCAGTCCAGCTATTTAAATAAACTAAAGATTCAGCCTCTAT
This sequence comes from Trachythela sp. YZ-2020, assembly GCA_016169945.1. Lineage (NCBI taxonomy): Eukaryota > Metazoa > Cnidaria > Anthozoa > Malacalcyonacea > Clavulariidae > Trachythela > Trachythela sp. YZ-2020. The sequence continues at coordinate 2,571,567 of JADLSH010000121.1, read as the reverse complement.
GGTGTAAATAAAGGCAGTTGACGGTGTTTGTGGATGGAATATTCGAACGAAAATTTATATACATTCTTAGACCTAGCCAGGAGCAGTTGCGAAAAATGCAACCTTAGGCCCTCTGGCAGGAAGGCAGGTTAAAGAGAGTGTGAAATTTTCAAGACTCGATACAAGACTTGACTTTTGAAAATATTATTGATACTAGTTTTATGTAGCTGTCCATCATTGCATATTTCCAGGCCTTACACATACGAATAGTCATAAAAATCATGTGTTTCATGTAGTTTATAATCTTCGGAATTCTGTATAATCTTACTTACTCCCAAAATGCTGGAAACATTTCAGGGACTCTAGATTTCAAAATTTTCACTTCCTCACTTAACTGCCTCATTGCCAGGGAGTGAAAAAAAATAGCAAAAAAAATGAATATAATTTGGTCAGCAAAAAGAAGTGAATATATCAACTGAAACTGTGTCCCATGGTTTCGTTCAATTTAGGCCAAGCTACTGTGTAAGTAAATAAACTAAACTCCTAGTTAGAAATTATATAAAAAGACCTAGTTAAAATCTATTTTTAAAATTTCTAACTAAGATTTTTATTCACTCTACACACTAGCTTTTGGCCTCAACTGAACGAAACCATACCACAATGCTACTGAAGGACAACTTTGTACGTTTAATTCTGTCTCAGTTTACTGTTTTGAGGTAGCTTGCACTCCAGTGTACAGTAAGCACACTGCAGATTGGAATGGTTAGGGTATTTTATCAGCCTCGTCCCCAGACTCCAACTCGGACGCGTGAATATCGCGCGTGGTCGCAGCATTAGGCAGGTCACGCATTGGAAAACTTAGGTCCAATGGGTGCGCTATTGAGCCACCTCATCGAGTGGCTGAAAATATCTGCATCTGCTGACTGCGAATTTATTCCTTTTAGTTTGATTTTGATGTGGTAATTTTGGTTTTATAAATGTTATTCAATCCATATAGAGCATTCAATTTGTCACAGTAATAGAATGTCTTTCCATCCCTGCCTCGTTCTGTAGAAAACCCCTACCTATAGTTTTCTATAGTATACGTTCAATTCTTGTATTAAAACATTCCAGGAAAAAGAATATAGGTGGATTTTTTAAGAGAACGAAGCAGTTGTATTCAGTGATAGCTAACATAATTAAATATGCACAATTGCATTCGGTACACGAAGTAAGAGGCCAGAAACTGCTTCGGTGGCGTTCTCGTCAGAACAAACGCCTTTCACCTCTGAAATCGTGGGTTCGATTCTCTCTGAGGACTCATGATACTTATGTAAAAGGAGTCAAGTCAACGCTCTACCGAAAGTCGTGGGTTTTCTCCGGTTTCCTCCCACAGGGAATGTTGACGGGGTGGGTTTGGATAAGCCCTAAACTAACCCTTCCATCGTAGCTGTGCTCCATGATCAGACATGAGTAATACGGCGGCAGCCAGGAGCGCCCTTGGTAAGCCTTCGACTCGATCAAGTCGAGCTGCGTCCTTCGCAATGCGGCTCAGCTCTTAGCTGCAAGTAAGGAGGATTAGCACACCCCCACTTACTAAATGAAGGATATAAAATTATTGAATCGAGGCTTCACCTTCACAGGATATTGTGGTTTTAGAGGCTTGTTTATATGAATAAAATCATACTTTCGCCAGAAAAAAAAATTTTAGGGACCGGTCATAGGGGGCCGAAGAGAAAATGGTGGGGTAACTAAAAAATTAGGCAGGTCTGGGGTAAAATAAAAAATGAGAAGGCTGACCGAGTGCTTAGTGCAATAAACTGAATGTTTAATTTAATAACGGAAAATCGAATTTTTAATATTGGTTGTTATGAAAAAGGTTGATGATTTGGTGGGGTAATTTATTTTTTAACCTTCTATAAAATATGGGGTAAAAAAGTTTTTGGTACAAAAAAGGTGGGGTGGGAAAAAATTTTGGCTTTAAAACATTTTCTCTTCAGCCTCCACCCCTGCCATAAATAATGACCGGTCCCTTAGCTATAATCATTGTTAATTACTGACGATACTGAGTACATTTGCGAAAGAAGAATAACACTGATTGTGAGTGGTATTAGAAACATATTATTGTAAATTTACCTGCCTCGTATCCAGGCGTATTCAACGTTGTTTCGTGTAGAAAAGAGCGGAACGAGCGATGCGTGTATGATGGCTTTACATGAAGATTGCAATAGTGAGGCAAGTGGGAAGGGGCTGTATAGGGTAGGGTACCAGGGCTCGAAATAACAACCGGTCAACGGACATTGTCCGGTAAGAATTGAGTATTGACCGGACAAAACCTTTGAATGCCGGTCTTTTTGTCCGGTCAGAATTGAGTATTGACCGGACAAAACCCTTGAATGCCGGTCTTTTTGTCCGGTCAAATAACAATTCGTGCGCTTTAAAAGATTATTATATGGCCAGGCGGTCCATCTGCAAAATGGAGCATTTTGATTGGTTCGTGAGCGGTCGGAAAAAAGCAGTACGGACCGCTCACGATTTAATTTTTGAAGACGAAGACGAATGAACGTGGTTTTAACCAGTGAACTCTAAGTAAACTGGAACGCTAACTCCTATGATCAAGTCCTATGATTCGTTGAAGCCAAGCTAGTTTTTCTGAGGTTTGAGTTGAAATACTTAACGCCGAACATTGGGCTGTATATGAAATTGAAGCTATTAAAAAGTTCTATTTTATATAAAAACTTCAAGACTTTAGGCAAAATGGAAATACTTAAAAAATACAAAAACAACCGCATTTTTGTAAAATACGGCAAATTTTCCCTCAAAGTTTTAAGTATTTCCTTTTTACCTAAAGTCTTGAAGTTTTTATATCAAATAGAACTTTTTAATAGCTTCAATTTCATATACAGCCCAATGTTCGGCGTTAAGTATTTCAACTCAAACCTCAGAAAAACTGAATTAAGCTGGCTTCAATTTCCCCCCGTGAGTTATCGTTCCAGTATATTTATAGTTCAATGGGTTTAACTCTTGTTTTTTAACTTTTCGATATAAAATCCGTCAAATTTGTTCTTGTTTTTCTGTTAGCCAATAAAAAGATACTAAGATTTTGTTCTTGAATTTTAAATTATGCATTCAACTGGCTTCATTTGCAAAAATGTTGTAAACAATTTATCAATATTCTTAAATTAAAAATATAATATTAAAGTTATTCTGTTTGTCTTACATAGCCATTATAATAAATAGCTTATTGACCGAGCGTGAGGTCCGTACAGAAGGATATTGGTCGAAGGCGAGGTCCATACAAGCAAAAAAAGAACGAGTAAATTCTTCGTCCGGTTAGGGTTACACTTGCATGGGTAAATTTACAGTCGACCAAAAACCTTGGGACATACATACTTTGTATCGGCGTCAGATTTATGCATCATTTCCATAATTTCTACCATATGTAAATCAATGTCTTGATCTGCCTGACGAATGGCCAGTACTGCATCAACAATGGCCTATTGTTAAAAACAAAAATCACTAACATAAAACAGAATAAGTAATGAAAAATTTGTAGTCGAAACACAACACAGCAAACCTATTATTGTTGCACAATATAAGATTATTGTTGCAAAAAGACAAAATCTAGCGTTAGTTCTTTTAAGTTTGCCCTTAAAAACAACTTCCTGGACTCATAGAAGGGTATTGGTCGATTTGAACAGTTAATGTGATCAGTAAAGCTTCAGCAAATTGTAGATATGTATATATATAATCCTAAGATCTCTTCTATAGTTCTCGTCCTAAATAGCTTTATCGTTTTAAAGTAGATATAATCTATAACTTAGTATCTATTGTATGAGGGCCACAGGTTTTTCAGCTGTATTGCTGTCATGTGTTGTTTTTACCCTCTTTAAATAAAGTTGTTCATTCATTCATTCATTCATTCATTCATATATATTAACTATATTTATTGACTATTCTTTGCTTGCACATGACGTCACTACGTGTCATTAGGCGCCATCTTGGTTGATTTTAAAGTTTTGTCCAGCCGTTTACATCGAAATAGTTGAGTTACTTTAATATTTTTGGTTTGTTTTGAAAACATCTTACTGTATTATGAATAGTATACGATTTCTGGCACAATACGACAAAGAATGAAGAATATAGATTTTTAGTTGCCACGAAAATCAACCAAGATGGCGCCGATTGCAAACGAGCAATTGAAAGAAATTGAGCAATATATGAAAAGTTACAATGATCGTAATTTCTGTTACAGTATTTGCCAAAAAACAGTTCTTTTGAATATTGAGGTAAATACAAATAGTTACCATAAGCAGGTAAGCAGCGTTGCAATTTAAACTGCTGGTATGCGGTGCTGGCATTGGGGTAGGTTGAATGTGAAACACTGAATAAAACATTGCAGAGCCGTAAGTCCTAGACTAGTCAGGCTAGTCAGTATTGCAATGGCCAACTGGCAAACCTACCCAGGCAATTTCCAGCTATTTGAGGAAGGTTGGGAAAACCGAAAATCCTACCCGGAGGAAAGTTGAAAAGGTTCTGCAGCTCTGCAATAGCAAGTTAATGCAACTACTTAGCTTATCCATCAAAGTAAAGATAAGATGTCAATTAACGTATTAAAAACTTATGGCTAACCACGGATTATGTGCCAATAGCATATTCAGAGATAAAGCAATTTTTGCACAGTTGACTCGCATTAATACCTAACCTAACTAAATCTTACACACGTACAGTAACACGACATCTTTTAAAAAAGTGGTAACCGTTTTCCGCGCGTAATACAAAAGTATAGGAAATTTACCAACTTCACAGCGCTATATTTTCCACATTTTACAACATTTCGCAACCAAACTTTGCAATTTTACTAAACTTAGGATGCTCTTTCCAGCTGTACTGATATAATTTCCTAGTTCAAAAGTTAGTCTAATAGGGGAATGGTCCATTACTGCAGTAATTTAATTCGGCCCAAAGTCGCATAGTACGGCAAGACATGTCGAATTCAATTCGTATGTCTTGCCAAACTATTTTGCAAACTTGGTTTGATTCAGACGCCGAACTTTTGCCGTGCATAATTCTTGAATTGAATTCGACAAGGCGTCTACTGCATGCGTCGATATGAATATGCTTAGAGCAACAAAACAACTCACCTCTGTCAATATATCAGCTAACTTGGAGTGTACTTTAGTTCGTAGCGATGTCTTGGCTACGTTTACTAACGTATCTCTATCCATTTCTCGTGTCACTTTGATTTCTTCCAAAACCTAAAATTGATACAAACATTGATATTTTAGAACAAGACTTACGAGGGCATTTCTCCTATGCCATAAAAACCTCTGCATGTTCATACAACAAGAAATGTCTTTACAGTCGATTTCAACTCACTTTTCACTCAAATGTTCCGAACTTCGTTCCGAACTTCGGAAATTCGTTGCGAAGTTCAAAAGTTCATAATGAAATTCAGAACCGGTTTGTAAACTGAGCATTTGATTGCCTGCTTTTTCTCTAGTAACCAATCAGAGGGTTTGTTTGCAACATGGCATGTGAATTTCATTATGAACTTTTGAACTTCGCAACGAATTTCCGAAGTTCGGAACGAAGTTCGGAACATTTGAGTGAAAAGTGAGTTGAAATCGACTGTAACGTTCGAAGTATTCAACGTTTCAATATCGAAGTATTCAACTGTTCAATCATCATTTGTGTTTTCATTTAGCCACAATAGAACTTTCGTACTAGCATCGTGCGAAAACTCATTGTTCTTCGAACAACCTTTTGCGTATTCAAACCACATTACAGTTCAATCGCACTGATTGAACAGTTGAATTGGCTTTGATATTTTTAATTGTTCCAGTCTCAGTCGAGCTACATGTCATCATTCAACTGCAATAGACCCATTGCACATGACGTCACATCGCCAACTGGAGGACAAATTAGCAATTATCTATGCATATTAAATATAAATTTTGTAAACAGAGCAAATTTGGTAAAACTTTAATACTTTTTAGTATTTTTTTTTTTTATTTAATACAATAATACTTTTTAGTATTATTATTTTTTTATTTAGGGGGCATCTGGAGGACACTTTGACGATTTGTGACGTCAGTGCAATGGGTCTATAGGTAACAGCCTGGCTTGTTAATACCCTTTCGATAATTACGTCACGAACACTTCCTTGGCATGGGAGCCTCTCTCTCGTGAATCCAAACAAAAGGCTTATTCGCTCATGATTAATGCGAACGAGGCTCAAGGGCCAAAAAGGGATTTGTGACGTAATTATCGAAAGGGTGTATTTATAGACATTAAATCAGTTGCCGTGAACAATGATGGACATCTAATAGACCACTTGCCTTATAGCGATGCCCGCTATGCATGACGGTAGGAGTCGTGTCCTTGCCAGGGTTCTCACTTTTAAGGAAATTTCCTTAAACTAAGGAAATTTCGACCTTTTTTTACTATTTTAAGGAATTGTTTGAGGAATTATATTTTTTAAGGAATTTCTAAGGAATTCTGAATTTTATCTGAAATATTTACTTTTATTAACAAAAATCATGAAAATTGAACAAAATGTGACAACAAATGAAAATTGTTGTTATTAATATGAGTCTGACTAGTGTTGACAGTTGTTTTACACTTGTTTATATTGTCTATATGACTGATGATAACAAAATAAATTTTTCCCGCCTTTTCACTGGCTTTTTTCCGTCTTTTTACACTACTTCCCAGGCGTCATATTCCTTGGAACCAGGCTCGGTCACGGTTTTAAGGAAATTTTAGTCAATCTAAGGAATTTTTACCCTGAATCTAAGGATTTCCTAACAACAGGATGTGAGAGCCCTGGTCCTTGCGTTCGAACGAAATGGCGGGCGACGAGCGAGCGATTTTGTTTTGAAGATGAAATGGCGGATTTTTAATAACTTTTTACATCCATCAATACATTTTATCTGCGGGGAAACAACAAGGGGGCTATTGACTACAAGTAGGTGTAATTTCATGACGTTCTGTGTAATAATGGTGAAGAAAATGCGTTGGAAAAGATGGGCCATGTAAACACGTTTCGCAAAAACGTTTTGCAAAAAACTAACCTCACGAACAAAAACAAGACAATTCACGTTTTACAGTAAGATCGGATAATCTTTTTTACATACTACCTTTAACTGATAATTGTTTGTACTGGAGATCTAGGTTATTTAGAATCCATAAGCTTATGAATACCATTTTAAGCTTTGTGAAATTGACAACTTTTTGTGATGATTTTGTTCGAATTTGTCATGCAGAGACCTTTCATCTCTTTGACCACAAGTTTTAGCTTAAATTTCTCCCATCCGAACAAAATCGCTATAGCTATATCAAGGATATTTAAAAGTGAGAATGTTCTCGTGATTTCATTGCTGTATTATATTTTTTTGGATCTAGTTTAACGCATATTTTGATTTGTATTCCGCATTGATAGTATATATGTTTTATATACTGTACACAATTTTGTATTTTGAAAATTGCTTCTCAAGTATATAATCGTATACAACTTTTAAGCATTTGGCTATGTTTTTAACACGTACTCTTTAACTATGAAAGATTTGTAGTATAATACATGGACTTTCTGATGGAAAATATTTTGAACAATGTATGGAGTTAATACTCCCATAGGGGCAAAATGCCATTTTAATAAGAACTGGCAGTCTCTTGTTGTTTACTTTCTTAGAAATAATCAAATAACAGCCTACTTCAAGTTACAGTGTTACACACTTTCATACCTTTGCCTAGTCTCCGACTAAATCTTAACATGATTACATGAAATGTTTAAAATCCCTATTAGTAAATTATATAGTATTTTTGTTGGCTAGAGTTGGTACTACAATTTAATGGAATGGGTTAGTCTGGTAAGATGTGCATTCTGTACTTGTATATCCTCACATATATTTGCAGGAAATAGAAAATGGGTTTATTCTCCTAATTATTTACATATGTAGTCTACCAAAACCACAGACTGTACTGTAGATTTTAATAGGAAGGTTCACTTGGTCTGATACTTTTCAGTATCCAGTATGCATGCATGTGATCTGTACCAAAATTTATCAGTTTACCAGACTGGGTTGATGGTATAACATATACTCACTCCATGCATGAATAGGTAATAAAGGTCTTGCCATGCAATAATAGTATCTCTACAAGAGCCCAATTAACAACTAATCTGCATATTAACAACTATAAAAACAAAGTGCTTGATGGAAAGTTGAGATATCTTAAGTCTGATAGTGAAAATTTGTTATTTGTAAGTCTGAAAGTTATCTGTAAGTGTTTTGGAATTGTTTTGCAAGACTATTAAGTGCAAGCTGTCTCTTTCATAGTTCCAACAAGTTAATCTTGCTCTCCCAACAAATTTGTCTTGCTCTCAGGCTTATTAAGCAGCTATTAGCTATAACAGGGTATCTAAGTTCCTAAAACTTTGCCAGTGAATGCTATGGGGTTATAAAGATAAAGGCTATCATATAAAATATTGAATGTACAATATATATACAAATGACAAATTGTGAAAACTATTATATTTTATTAAATGTAGCTTTGTTTTAGAGTGTTCTCACATAGTATTGATGTTAGTTCTCATCTTGCTGTGTTATCAACATGGGCAGGTGAAGGGGGGCACTATCATCAACTGCCAAAGTGTTATAACTTGGACTATACAAATCACAGAAGCAGTTGGATTATGTATGAGTCAAAGGCCTTAATTGAGGACTTAAATTTTCAGCAACCAAAAGCAGATATTTGTTGACAACCAATATTTGCACCCCAGACTATTTATCACCACTGGCTGCATGTGTGACCACACCAACAACCAAAAACATTTATGCATGTGTGACCACACACACACACACAAATGTCAACCCTTTCAAATAGAAATTTATCTTTACAGACAATTACAGCATGTTGAGTAACATATTTTCTTGTAATTGAACAAGAATAAGGTTAGCATACTACCTAAATTTCATGTTGCAGTACATGTGCAATTATATTGTAACTGATCAAGCAGTTCTCCACGACCCCACTTCCTTGTGAAATAATATGGGTTTTTTTAATAAAATACAGCAACGAAATCACGAGAACATTCTCACTCTTAAATATTATTGATATAGCTATAGCGATTTTATTCAGATGGGAGAAATTTAAGCTAAAACTTGTGGTCAAAGAGACGAAAGGTCTCTGCATGACAAATTCGAACAAAATCATCACAAAAAGTTGTCAATTTCACAAAGCTTAAAATGGTATTCATAAGCTTATGGATTCTAAATAACCTAGATCTCCAGTACAAACAATTATCAGTTAAAGGTAGTATGTAAAAAAGATTATCCGATCTTACTGTAAAACGTGAATTGTCTTGTTTTTGTTCGTGAGGTTAGTTTTTTGCAAAACGTTTTTGCGAAACGTGTTTACATGGCCCATCTTTTCCAACGCATTTTCTTCACCATTATTACACAGAACGTCATGAAATTACACCTACTTATAGTCAATAGCCCCCTTGTTGTTTCCCCGCAGATAAAATTTATTGATGGATGTAAAAAGTTATTAAAAATCCACCATTTCATCTTCAAAACAAAATCGCTCGCTCCTCGCCCGCCATTTCGTTCGAATGCAAGGACACGACTCCTACCGTCATGCACAGCGGGCATCTCTATAAGGCAAGTGGTCTATTGTGAGAGATAAATACTTTCTGTTGAAAATTACAACGAGCGAGGTTAAGAGATTTTATAAAAGGCCCTTTAATTCATTCCACCTGCTCGTTATAGTCTGAAAGCTTCCATCCGAATTTGCGAAGCAACCGCGGAAAAACGTCTGCACATGCGCAAATTGACTGAAATGCGAAAACTAATTGTTTTGCATAATCAAATCACATTGCAGGTGTATTGTAGCTATTTGGAAAACAAAAATAATTATTGAACAATTAAATACTTTGAAATGCATTTTGTATAGCATTCAGTCTCAGCTACATGTTATTCTGCAACTGCAATTTTATCGTGGTGGAGTGAGAGTCATTGACCCAATTAATTTAGATCAGTTTAATGCTTGATTGCGAAATACCAAATTGTACACTGCGTCTATCATGTGACAAAAACTTGAATATATTTAGACATGTGACCGAAGTACCTGTATCCCAACCCTGTCGCATCAATCTGTCGCGTCAATCTGTCGCATATCTTTAGCCGTGTATATATTATAAACTATGTACAGTGATAACTAGTATGCACCATTGAATAGAAACACTTTTCGTATACCACATTACATATATTCATACGACGGTCTACGTAAAAGTTAAGATGTCTGGTATGGTAGACATAGTGTTGAAAATGACGTTGGGTTTGTTTGTGAAAAAAGCTCGAAGTTCGTTGAGCGAGAAGCTAAAGGACGGAGGTTTAAATTCTCAACGGCTTCGTAGTTTGATTATGAGCAATCTTACAGATGTTAAAACGAAGCTCGTCGGGTTAGTTCGTGGTAATCTTCTCAGCAGTGTAAGTTTTATTCAAGAAGGTCTGCGTCTTCTTGACAATTTACTCGACAAACCAAACACCCCAACACTTCCACCACAAGACGAAGATGATAAATTCGAAGGAAGTCCTAATAGAGCCAGCAATCTTGAACAGGCATCATCTAGTGGTAGCAATTCACCCTTCAACGTAGATTCAGCTTCCAATCTTGTGGAATCCGTCAATAAGATGAAGATAAATTCAAGCGACCATTTCGCGTCGGCCATGGAGTCGTTCAAGAGTGCCAACACGAAAGCAACCGAAGCGTTTCACAACGAAGCTCTGAGCTTAGAAGATCGCATCCTTGCGGCAAAACTTCGGGTCCAAAGCAGATTACTCCTGAGTCTTGAAAATCCGAGCCTCGCAAGTCAGCCGTGTAGATTGTACTTGGAAGAACTACATGGTTTATCTTCTCTTGTGGAAATATTTCGCAATGATTTGGAAGGAGGAATGCGTTCGTTTTTAAACAAGGAAAAACGACACGAACTTGTTCTTTCTGTGAGCACAATCAATTTTGTTGTGTTCAAATTTTTGAAGAGCTTCACCAAAGGTCCAATAAATTTGTACAACTGGCCAAATTTAATGCGTGGCGACTGGACATACAATCCATTGATTCCAGAAAAAGCAATTTGTATGGAACTGCAAAACGCTGGAATTGAATTTCCAAATTTAGTTGTGTTCAAAGACATAGATCGGCGGATGCAATTTGTAAATATTAAATCTGTTGCCGTGACCAGTGATGGACATCTAATTGTGAGAGATATGGCCCAAAAACCCTTTGGCTCAAACAAACACATTTTGTTGAAAATTACAATGAGTGAAGTTAAGAGATTTTATGAAGGGCCCTTTTTTTCATTTCACCTGTTTCACCTAGCGATTGACAGTGATGATAATACTTATTTGTTTACAGACGAGTGTAGTGATTCTGAGTCTATACAGCCCACTCCGTGCGAACTAACAGCTATTGATACAAATGGAGATTCAACTGAACCATTTGAACTTGGGGAGTGTTACCGCAGGCGTAGCAACACAGTGAACACAATTACTTCAACTCCTGATGGATTTGCTCTTGTTAATTGCAACAACAAATTTGCTTGCGAAGTAGCATTCTACAAAAACAACAAAGGACTAATCGAGTCCACTTTTAGTTTTCAAACCATACTATGGGAGTCTTCACTGATCGCAGTCACTAACAAGTACCAAGTGGTCGCGGTAGAGGAGCATGGTTACTGTGTTCGGGTGTACGAGAAAGAAGGGCAGTTAATACGAGAATTTGAATTGTATGGAGGAAAGCGTGAGTCTTGTGTCAGCATCGCGTTCAATCATCTTACGGAAGAAGTGGTTTTCATCACGTGTGTTGGAAAGTGGTACTTCTTGTCAACATATGTAGCAGAGACAGGCGAACGTCGCCATAGTGCAAGGCTGTCGCTGTTGGGTAAGAAGGACGAAATACCTAGTGATTTACCGAATATACTTCGTCGGAAGGACAGGAGATTTCGTCTGACAGCGCATTGTAAGGGATCCATCGCTTTAGTTTCTCCCGAATACGTACTTTACCTTCAGTGATTATTGATTTGTAACGATTGTGGTAACTTTTGGACTCCCTGTATATAGTTAACAGTTAAATATATACTTTTGACATTGCGTTTCCTCAAAATACGTCACGAGGAGAGGAATCGAGACATTTACATCAACAATATTAAAAAAAATTGTAGTTCACCCAATGTCAAAAAGGGAAATGACCCGGGAAAGACTAAAGAGGTTAAGTTAATGGCAGGGCTCAAAATGACGTTTCATCATACGCCGGTCATAGTGACCGGTCAATTCCATTTGTGACCGGTCAAACGCGATTTCTGATCGGTCAATCAACGCATAAATCCTACTCTGCGCTAAAATGCAGGTACCGATGGGTTGTCACTTGATCTTCGAAAAAGCATTCTCGGCGAGATCGTTTTGGCTGTTGGCGATGCAATTTTCCCTTTCGTAAACGGTCAGTTCGTCCCGAACTGTCAACTTGTTCCACCTGTCATAGCATGTTGGGAAAGTTCAACATCAACGCGAATCACACAAACAATGACAAATTGACATTATATTTAACAGGTCCGCAACATCTCAAAAACCAACTCAAAAATCTCGTTTCCAGAGTCAAAATCTGACCGGTCACTGTGACCGGCGTCATACAAATTTGACCGGTCAGATTAAAAATTTGTAGTAGCTGTAACAGCTATAAAAAAGCCTCGAAACTTGATTATTGCTGCACTATTTGGGGATCGGCACTTAATCAAGAGTTTCTTAATCAGGTGCAAAAAAATAAGAATAAGGCTGCCAGATTGATTTTAAATTATAAGGTTGATGAAATATCACGGAAAGAGTTGCATGAAGAAATTGGCTGGCTAACATTAAGACAAATGATCTACGTTAGAACATTAATGCTGTTACATAAGGTTGTGTACATGCACTCACGAACCTGCTACCATCTATAATTATCTCCAACCATATGAGATTTTACATAAACATAACACTAGGTTCTCTTCCAGATGTAAGAGTGATGAACTCCTACTTAAGAAACCTGACTTTAAGAACAAAACATTTTTAGCTCGTGCATTTAGGACAAGAGCAATTACATATTGGAATGACCTTGACAGTGAGCTCAGAAGGTTATCTTCTAGATACTTGCTTAAGTCTGCTCTTCTTAAACAACATGATTGGTTCATTTAATTTAGATCCATGATATTTAATTAGGTACTTAATTTATTGGTTTTAGTAATTAACTCTTTCTAGACGCACAGTATATAGACATAGATATATTGTAGTATAATTAGATATATAATTTAAGACTTCGTGTAAACTAGCTTACTTTTAGGCTTTAGCTAACTGAGGATCTTTCCAATTACAAATTACTAATTACAAATTACAAATTACAAATTACAAATTACAAATTACAAAAGCACGGCTAGGAACTCTTTTTTCAACTTACTTTTCGCCCATTTGATAGAAGTGGAAGCTTAATGGAGGAACGTCAGCAGTGGACCTCGAGTGGGGTAAAATGTTTTTAAATTAAATTCTAAATCACTGACAACAGTGACAAATATAGAAGTTGAAACGAAAAAGTAATGGAAAATAAGAGCATACATAATTATACACTGCACCAAGTAAGTGTTGTGTCTCGAATTTAGCTCGCAAATTTCTATTTTCGATCGTTTTGCGCTAAAAACTGTGCCTTATAAATTGACTTTGACGCATGCCCGTTTAAGTTAACAGAGGGTGGCCACCCTATAGCTATACAGGACAGCTTAATAGGGGATCGACTGTATATAACTTCATCTGCACATATGAATAAGAACATTTTAGACATACTTGTATAAAAGAAACGCGTACCTCTAATGCTTTCACTTTTGCTAAATCAAATCCTTCTGTAATGATCCTAGGATGAAGGCCCTGTAGACGGCAAAAGAAAGATATACAGATTAGAGTAAATATAAAAAAAGGATTTGGCCTCGACGTTATTCTCTGATTTCTTTTGAATTTTTTTCAGTCTTATACGTAATGTTTGAAGTTTCTGTCCGTTTTCAAAAAAATGAAGTCGAGGCTACTATGCGTGTATAATGGTACGCTCTCGTAATTCTACAAATGGTCTATAGCTCTATATCAGTCCTAAACTGTTCTCTCTAGAGGTCAAGGGGGTCAGGCCACCCCCCTCCCCCATTATCCAATTTTCCTATAGGAGAAAACCAAACTAAACTAACTTTCTTATTACCGCTCTATCAGTTCTAAATTTTTCTACCAAGAGGTTCAGTAAAGGCACAGAGTAGAGATCATACAGAGGTGTAACGGGTGTACCCACTTATGCTTCAGACGCTTGCCGAGCATGCGCAGTTAAAGTGCACGATTCAGATGGCGGCTCGCTTTTAACTGCAGTTTACCTTTAGAATTGCGTAAAAATACGAAAGACCTTAAGATTGTGAAACTTTAAAGAGCCGAAAATGTTTGGAACTTGGGGAATGTTGGGAACTTGGAATGGGGGGAACTTGCCGAGCATGCGCAGTTGATCATTTTTTGTCCGGCCGCCTGAAATCAGGTGGGTACACGAAAACGTAAGTCTCCCAATTGTTTACGACGGCCCGTTCAACCTCTCTACTCTGTGGTAAAAGGCCACCCCAATTACCCAATGTTACTACAGGAGGAAACCGGACATCCTGGCGTTTATCATGATAATACGTAAAACTTTGAAAACTCGTAAAATATTGTGCAGCTTTACTACAATAAAATGTTGTTAAAAAATTAGTTTCCATCATCAGAAATCAATTGAAAACATTCTTCTCAACTGTCATCAGAGTAATTTAAGTTATTGATTTAGTTCACGATGTGACATTATAGCTTTAGCGAACAGTTATTCCTAATTTAGTGGATGACTTAGAAGAGCTGGAACACATTACAATACTTGAAACTAACCTACTATTATCCAAGACACGCTTCAGCTCATATTTACAGGCAGACATTTCAAAATTTACCTGGGGACTGAAGTATAAGCTCTTATGTAACCACTAGTATGCATGTGATCCGGATCCCCAGCGCCGCAAATTTATACCATGGACCCTCTAGATTTCAGATTAGCCCGGCTACACCATTTCTTATCTACATCACTGCTGGTGCACAACATCTAAAAGTTGCAATAATAACCTACTCACCTCTGCAATATAAAAATCAGCCTGCAAAAATAGGAAACAAATTATAGTGAATATGAAAATTTTTTCAAGGGCAAAAATCCATCTCAAAATGGAGCCTGGTAATAGTTAAGGAGGCATGTAACACGTTTAACGTTTTCAGGGCATTTTCGCATCATTTATAGACACTTCCAGACAGGAGCGTAACTTGGGTCTAAGCATTAGGGGTGTGGGTTCGTTTTGTCCGACGAAAGAACGTGATCAGGACATAACGTAAAGGGGCCAGCCAAAACCAAAATTGTATATTTGGGCCCCATGACACTAGTGGGAATGCGCGGGTATTGAGTGTATGGGGTCCCCTCCATTCCCCCCAGGATTGACGCCCTTGAAATTTTTACATAAATAATGAATTTTCGCAGAGAGTGGTAATAATGAATTACATATTTATATTAAATTGAATTACACATACCTGTCTTAAAAGATCACCTATTATTAAGACATTAGATGTTGTTCCATCACCAGTTATATCATCCTAAATTGTAACACAATTCTTAAAACGAATTCTCGTTGTCTCGTCCCCGGTCAGATCTCCTCTGGACAACATTTCGAGTATAGAACACTGACCTATACTATTGACCTGGACTGAGTGCTCGAGGTCAATTTTCCTAATGTTATTTGTATTCATGAAATTCTTAATATTAATATTAATAATATAATAACAACTTGCATTGATCGCAAGTGGTCAAAAAAGATAAGTTACACCGCTGAAAATATGTAAACAAACCATGTCCATGTCTATGACATAAGCAAAACAGACTTGACAACACTTTAAATTTTATTGCAGAACATGCTTTCATACCTGAGCAGTGGCAACTTTGGCAATCAATGAAGCTGTTGGATGCTGGATTTGCTGTTAAAAAAAGATTACAATTTCTATAAATTATTTTGTTTGGTAGAAACACCAAGTATATTGATGCAGTGATACAAAACAATTATTAATAAATTAGCTGGCAATGCGTCCAGATGCGCCATACTTTAGTATTTTACGCTGTCTAACGCCAGACGATTTTACTCGTCAGTGGTAGGGTACTGCCAGTTAATGGGTTAATTAACAAAACTATCTGCCAGTGTCTCTTGTTAACCCATTAGCTGGCAATACGCCCAAAAAATTGATCATGAGAGGACATAATTATGCAGGCCTGCAAATTACTGTCGGTCATCGGACATTGTCCGGCCAAATTTTACATTTTGTCCAATCAGACTGTTTTACGACCGGACATGTGACCGATCGATTTAAGCTGGTGAAAAGTCCAATCTCAAATTGATCTATAACATATTTTCCAACATATTTTGTTCGTTTAAAGTTATTGTTAAAGGAACCTGCAGGAAATATCAGTTAAAAAAAGTGATCGGAAATGATCGCATTTGTGGCTCGTGTAATATTTTGGCAAAACTTAAACAGCATACTGTATCAACCGATGAGAAATTGGAGAAACCATAACCGTCTTGCATAAAATATGCCTCTGCAGGGGGTGCAGATTTTTTCGGGGGTGTACCCTTCTAGGGGGGTGCGCACCCCACTGCATCCCCCCAGTAGATCCGCCTATGAAAATACGAGCACGGTTCTGGCAGCCTTACATAGCAGACGTAGCACTTGATGCACGAGTAGTCTGCCAAAATACATTGTGCTAATTTTTTGAAAAACTTTACTTTGTCCATTGTCTCGGACAAGACCTAATAAATGTCCGACCACTTTTTGTCTTGGCCGGACATCTGTCCTGTCCAGCAAAATAATTATTTGCAGGCTTGCATATGAGTTCACAGACTGTGGCATACACATCGTGAGATATTGGGGGTGGGATTTTAGCCATCACATTCCGACCTCTGAGCCTCCGAGGCATCACTAAAGCCTGGTTCACACGAGTGGGATAAGCATAACCAGAAATACAAAAGAACATGGCATACACATCATGAAATATTGGGGGTGGGATTTTAGCCATCACATTCCGACCTCTGAGCCTCCGAGGCATCACTAAAGCCTGGTTCACACGAGTGAGATAAGCAGAAGCAGAAATACAAAAGAAAACTTTCCGCCGAAGAAGCGGAAGAATTTTCTTTACAAAGCGGAAGAATTTTCTTTAGGAATGTCTTTTGTTCCGGCTTAGCTTATGCTTAAGCCTGGTTCACACGAGTGAGATAAGCACAAGCATAAGGAAAGACAAAAGGTAAAACAAATGGATGCAGTGAAGTGTGCAACATAAACGTCGACATAAGCACAAGCCTCTAAGCATAAGCTAAGCCGGAACAAAAGACATTTCAAAAGAAAATTCTTCCGCTTTGTCTTTGTTAAGCCGGTTTTCCACTAGGCGGAATTTGGCGCCCGGAGCGACATTTTTCGCTACGCGCATGCGTAGAAGCAAGATATATTGGCGGAATTTTTCCGCTGTTGTGCAAGACTGTGCACTGATCGCTCCGCCAAGAAGTTGAAGGCAGTTCAACTTTTTCGATTTTCCGCGCGTACTATGGACAAAATCAACCAATCACAGTGCGTTGTATATATTACCAAGTGGCAAGTATACATAGTCATAGTCGATCGCACTTGTATAACAGCAAAGATCACAAGTTATTTTCGCTCGAGTGTGATTTTCAATGTGAAGGCCACGAAACGACCAAATTCGTATCTTTTGAAAGTACATTTATCGTATTTTTGAAAGTACAGTCTGTCTTTATATTCTGATTTGCTGACGTGCAGTGCTGAGCATCCTTTAGTTCGTTACAGTTTCAAATTTCATCTTCCTCATGGAGCAGTAATAACAACTCTTGCAAATATTATTGCAGTGCGTCCGCTCGCAAATATTATTGCAGTGGAAATCATTCGCTTTTTTCCGCCCGGAAAAATTAGATCAAAAATTCCGCTCCGCGCGCAAAATTCCGCCTAGTGGAAAACCGGCTTAAGGTGGCTCCCTAGGGTTTTTTTCCCGAGGGTAACGTTTCTCGTATGCATGGCGGGAAATAAAAAAAAGTCGTGTGGCACTCGCGCGTGATGTCTCGAAATACGCGCGAAGACCTTGCCTTCGTTATCAAGTTCACGAAATACGCGCGTGATGTCTCGCGCGAAACTGTGAATTTTGGAAAATTTTATGACGTAACAGCTCGCAGAATCTTTCAAACATTACTTTGAATTTCTTTTATTTCCTTCGGTGAATTTTTTTTTAATTTCACATGTATAAAGACATTACTTTCGTTAATCTAAATACAAATTTTCACAAAATTAAATCGATACATTTTTTTTTAATATCAATTTTGAACCTTTTCGTACATTACTCGAAAATGTATCGATTTAATTTTTTTAAAATACAGCAAAATAACTATTGAAACACGACTCTTTGATTTGCAAATTTTCAAAAAAATTCACCGAAGAAAATCTTCAAAATGGCAAGAAGAATAGAAAAAACGTACTTTATTGAAGACGTGCTGTTGCCATGGTAACAGAGTTTGAGCGCAAATTTACTTTTGCAAAATCTTCAAACTAATGTAACGCATGTTTGGCGAAAATTTCGTGCTCATATCACGCAAGGTAATGGTTTGGGAGTCGTTTTATTCATCAGTATTGTCTTGAGTAAAAACCCTAGGGAGCCACCTTAAGCCCTACAGGGAAGGTTTTCTTTTGTATTTCTGCTTCTGCTTATCTCACTCGTGTGAACCAGGCTTTCGTGTGCAAGCGCGCAGGCACATGCATTCTAAGATTCTTGCATATTTTAGGTTACGAATTTTGCTTGCAGGCACAAAAAATATTACTGAGAACGGTTCCGACCAACTGACCCTTTTGTGTCTGCATATTTTAAAGTGCAGTGTGTATTACGTTAAAAAGTGAATGATATAACAATTGTATTAATTCTTTCTAAAGTTTACTACTAAATTCGTACTAAGGTCATATCAGTGAATATTTTGTTCACTATAAGCGATTATGTCTTATAAAAATAGCGAATGTCTGAAGGTATAGTTAAAAATCACGCTTTCTCGTGGTTTCACTGCCATTCACATTCAAACGCATCCATCGCCTAATTTTTTATGTTCACTTAAGTTGTGAACACTTAACCAGGTAACGTCCGTTTTGCAATGGCAGTGCTTTATAAATAAATACAGGAAGGGATTGTTTTCAGGCGAGACATGTATGTTTGCTTTTTAGCCAGATTGTATGATTATTACAAATCAGCGTTAGACATTTATGATGTTGAAAATCCTAGAACATGTAAGTCTATATGTTTGTCTTGTAACATGTCTCGTAACTTGTTTCGTTCGACTTCGTGTTGTTATTAGTTCTATAACTGTTTCTTCGTTTTGTCTTGTCTTGTGAGTTGCGTTGTGGTCAAGGGCCGCTGTAATTGGCGTGAGCTGTAGCGTATACCCTGCCTTGTGATTGTATATTATCTTTGTTGTTAATATTGTAAACTGTAAGTTTGTGTGAAATTGGCAAAGCGTAATAAATAAATAAATTAATTTGCAGTTGACAAGTTTTAATTTAGTTCAGCGCCAGGCTAGTTAAAGTTAAACGTCAAAGTAAACAGCGTGAAAAATAACGGTGACCAAATGACGGTACACATTATGTTTGCTTACATAATTCGTTCCTTCAATGTACGCCAGGACAGACTTCGTAACGGGTCCTTTACAGTTTGGATGAACAAGAATAGCATTCATGAATAGCAAAATTGACAAGTACGCGATAATCGACATTTGCAGTCTTATAACCGATTATACTTTCTTTCTCCCAACTCAAAAAGGTAGAAAGTTCTACTTTGCTACAATCGCTCGCCAGGGAATGTTGCTCGAGTTAAGAAAAGCTCGCAAAATCACTCGCCTTCGGCTCGAGATTTCGCGCGCTTTTCTTAACTCTCGCAACATTCCCGCGTGTTTGGATCAGGCCATCCAAACACGGAAACCATAAAGTAATTGTATAATAATAAAATCATACGCACTTCAATTACGAAGCAGACATAACATCATTATTCGAACCGGATCGCGAAAAACCTCTCGTCGAGTACCTGAGTTCTCGGTGGCGCAGTTGGTTAGCGCGCTTATCTAGAAACTAAGAGGTCACGGTTCGATCCCCGCTCGGGGACTCAGAAGAATTTTCTGAGTAATAAAACTTGAGAACAATTTTTACTTATACCGGGTGTCCCAAAAAAAACTGGACAGTGTTTGATTTAATGTAACGTAAAAACTATAAAAGGTATTGCACTGAAATAAAGACCACTCTATGCAGAAAGGGCTAACTTAGATTTTGTTATATAACACTTGAATTTACGTATAATATTGACTGCGCTATTGATGTTTGAACGCTGAACTACCGTTTTTGAAAATGCCAAAAATTAGCATAAAACAGCCTTATAATTACCGATGTAGTTAAATACCTGTTAAATAATAAATATTTATTTTCGGTAAAAGGAATGTATGAACCAATTTTTTATATCAACATGAATTATTGTACAGTATTACTTAATTTTTATTCACACGTATTTAACAAGACCAACAAAAGAGTAAATTTGCTAGAAAATAATCTCAAAGAGGCAATGTTTCAAATTAGTTTAATTAGCCACTTTTTACCGGGTTTTTACCAATTCCTAAAATGCATTCCAAATTCAAACAGTTGTATCTCGCTCAATATTGCATGTAAATTCAAGTGTTATATATCAAAATCTAAGTTAGCCCTTTCTGAATAGAATGATCTTTATTTCAGTGCCATACCTTTTATAGTTTTTACGTTACATGAAATCTAACACTGTCCAGTTTTTTTTGGGACACCCGGTATATATTCGGAAAGCAGCTCCTGGTATCAAGTTTTTGATATATATAGATTCCTTGGGTACTTACAATGTAGAATAAAGAAAAAAATGTCACGAACACAAATTGTGAAAACCAGGGGGGGGTGTCTTTTCCAACCAACTAAAAATGGCTTGCGCACGAAATTGAAAAGCTTTAACTGTATTTTGAGTTTATGGGTGGGAAATTTGTGGGGTTTTTAACCACAGTACAGAATGTCAGACAATTTGCTTTAGTTTAAGTCCTTCAATTCTTCACGCAAACTTTCATTCTTTTCTAAAAGATCAGCCTTTTGCATGCTTAAATAATGCCTTGACCTAATTTGCATATTGCCAGTTCGCTTTTGCTCCCATGGGACATGTAATTCGAATTAGAACTTTGCTTCGGAAAAATGTTTCTCTTATGGCATTTTTACACATTTCATGATTTATAATTTACAATTTATATACTGTAGACATTTTTAATGATCATTTTAGTAATATTGGCCCAAAGCTTGCTGAGTCTATTCCAAATGACAATGACGTTAGTTTTCGAGATTTTATTACTCAACAAAAATCTAAGACAAAGAACAGTTTCTCATTTCGACCAGTGAGTGTAACATTGGTTTACACTCTTCTAGTTAATTTGTCTACCACCAAAGCGACTGGAATGGATAAAATTTCAGCTAAAATTCTACAAGTAGCAGCTCCAGTTATTGCACCTTCTCTTACTGAGATTTTTAATATGTCAATTGACTCGGATCAATTTCCTTCTGATTGGAAAGCTGCAAGGGTTATTCCATTGTTTAAGAAAGGTCAGCGGTCCATGTTGGACAACTATAGACCGATATCAATCCTTCCTGTAGTAAGTAAACTTATGGAAAGAATTATGTATGATCAAATGTATGAGTATCTTAACCAGAATAATCTTTTCTCAAAACACCAATTTGGTTTCAGACCTTATCATTCCACAACTACTACATTATTGGATTGTACGAACGAATGGTATACCAACATGGACCGTGGGCTGTATAACTTAGTTATTTTTCTTGACCTAAAAAAAGCATTCGATACAGTCGACCACGAAATACTGTTAAGTAAGTTTGAAATGTATGGTTTCCAAAGGAAAGCATTAAATCTTTTACGTTGCTATGTGACGCACCGAACTCAAAGTTGTCAATTGGCCAGTATACCCTCGGTGGAGAAAGAAATCATTTGTGGCATTCCTCAGGGAAGTATACTCGGCCCTCTCTTATTTATTATGTATATAAATGATTTGCCAAGCTGCCTAGAACGCACAACTCCAAGAATGTTTGCTGATGATACTAACTTAACGGCAGTAGGCAGAACAATTAGTGAGGCGGAAGAGAGGGCGAGCGTAGACATGAGGAATGTTCAGAAATGGCTTTGTGCAAATAAACTAAGTCTAAATATAATGAAAACCGAGTATGTTGTAATTGGAACACGACATAAAATAAGTAATATTGATACCCATCAAGGAGTTAAAATAAATAATCAATTGATTAAAAAAGTTAAAAATACCAAAGCTCTTGGAGTTGAATTAGACGATAAGGTGTTAACCGAAATATTCAGTGTTTCCACTTTGCAAAATTGAAATTCCCTTAAAATTTGCAAATCGATTTTTCTTCTCTAATTCGAACCATGGTTGTATATCTGTGTTATACTTAAATAAAATTATTTAAGAACCAGCAGGATTAATGCTGCTGCATGAGAAATGGACAAATGCTGCTTGTTCCAAGTGATTTTGTTAAATACAAGCAAAGAAATAAAACATTCACAGATGTCTCATTATTTTTATGTTTGCTATTATACATACTGCTCTAAAGCGCTGACCATCCATCAACAACTTACCATTTCATTTAAAAGTACATTACCATCCTTTGTAATCTTTATATCACCAGATCCAGAAACTAACCTAAATGTAATTGAAAATACATAATATATGTTATTTAATGGCTGCGAGGTCCGGATAGGGGAATACTGTACCCTCGAGGGCCGTTTTCACGACTGAGGGCACAGTATTCCCCTATCCGGACCGAGCTAAGCCATTAAATAACATTTTTATTTTTAGCGGTCTAATAAATGAAACTGCAAGAAATTTAACAAATTCAGCAAAATAATTTTATTATTTACAAATGACGCGCGTACGTCACCTCACTTCCGTTACAAGCATTTGGAATTCATTAACGGTTACACAATGTCAAAACTGTGGTCAAAACAAGTTCAAATATTTAAAACTACTTAATAGTTTGAGAGTTTAAAACAGCAGGGCGGTGAAACAAGATTAAAAATTTGAAAATGTTGTATTTTCAGACCTTTGTCCTTCAATAATTTTTTGAAATTCGTCTAAGTTGTTTTCTTTTCCATCTCGTCTGGGTAATAGAATTCACTTTCACTGTGACTATCGTCTTCACTGTACATTTCGGTGTTAAGTTTATAAAACAATCATAATGTTTCGTTTCGTTTTGCTCATGCAACGGTCCGGTTTCCGGTCCGGATAGCAGGATACCGGACCGCTCGTTAGCCAATAAAAACGCACCATTTAACTGGATACCGGACCGCAAAAAAATAATTTTAGTTATTATGTTTATTGTTTAAATCATTTTGAATTTTCACCTTAATTATTACCTTTGCCCGGCGGTTATGCTTTATGCTTTCACTTCAGTTTGTTCATGTGTTTGTGTGTGTTTGCTTAATCCATTAACAAAACTATCTGCCAGTGTCTCTTGTTAACCCATTAGCTGGCAATGTGCCCAGATGCACCCTACTTTAGTATTATACTCTGTCTAAAGCCTGACGATTTTACTCGTCAGTGGTAGGGTACTGCCAGTTAATGGGTTAACAAAACTATCTGCCACTATCTACCCTAGGCTGAGGCGGTTAATCGGAATGAATTGGTTATTTTTAAAGATCGGTTACTCCGGTTTCCTTATTTTGAGATAACCGACTAACCGAAATACAGATTCACAGTCCTTGAAACTCCCGAAATTTCAGGTCGGCAAGAAATTGCCGACCTAAAAGCGATAATTCTCAATCTAGGTCGGCAAATATTTTCAAAAGAAATAGACAATATCCAAATGAAAATTTAATTTGCTTGCTGCAAATACGCGCATTTATAAACAGCAATTAATTGCAATAGCAAACAAAACAACTAACAAAATGAATGAACTCCAATCGAACAGTGCATATACATATAGCATGACCATGAGCAAGCAAATTCCATTGACAGCCAATGACAAGATGTGAGCACGAAAATATGTATTTGCTTGTGCATAAACATGTCAATTTGATACTAGCAAAGCGTATTTTGACTACGCAAGCTTAAATGATCAAAACCTGATAATTAAAACATCATATAGTTGAAAATGCGTACGTGAAAACTGCGTTCGCGGAAAAAAATGCCGAGACGTATTTGAAAGTAGGTCGGCAAAATTTTGCCTACCTAAATCTACACATATCGCTTTGCAGGTCGGCATTTAGGTCGGCATTGCCGAATGCCGACCTGAGTTTCAAGGACTGGATTCAGAATTAAAAGGAAAACCAGTGCTGTGTGTGTTGAAAGAGAAATGAATGAAGGTCAAGTTTTGTTAACATCTCAAATTTATGTATTTAAAAACTATATCCAACGTTCTAAGAGATCCGGTGTCATGGTCTCAATACTCCCCCGGTCTCAACAATCCCCTATTGCTATGCGCATGCGCGCGGAAGCGGTGTTGCATGTCAACAAATCTCGTGGTCTCAGTTCTCCCCTCGCTTCTGTCGCTGCTCGAACAATTTTCTTCACGTGCAAACACAATCGAAACTATTTTACTTTCATCAAAAGTCTTCAGTATGGCGCCACAACAAGAACCTAACGCAGAACCTGCTGTCGTAGCTGAATCTGAGCGTAAAACGAGAAGCAATCGCATGGCTCAACACAACGAAAAATGCGAGCGTATCGTGCATTATTTACGCCATGGTAAACATCAAGATGGTTTGACCAAAAATCAACAGCGAACTGTTCGTGGCCAAGCTAAGAATTATATTCTGGATGAGACAAGTAAGTTTATATCACATCTACTTTGAAAATGAACACGTAACAAACGGATTAATTGGATAAATATTTACAATTTTTAATAGTCAATACGTCCATGACTCCATAGTCCATGTGGCCTATTGCACATACTTGATACTACAGTATTAATAATATATTATACCAGTGGATGACCATGCTTGTTTTTCGCAGAAAAACCATTTAATTTTAATCTAGCTATGTACATCAAGAATCTTCAGAACATTTTAATGAATCTGGCTTAGAGTTAGAGTATCAAGTATTTCTGACATTGCTGTTTGCTTATAAACCTCTGGTCATGCATGTGACCAGTGACCACACATAGTATTTCATAACTATCTCCATTTGTTAACCAAACTTAAGTATCTTGTGAGCGTGCAAGTCGACAAAGTCTAGGTTAATATATAAATAAAAAAGCAATCATGAATATCTTGAGGGAATGCCTGATGAGCAAATGCCTTTGGTTGTGATAGGAGCTTCCTACATTTCTCCTCTGTCTCTGGTATATTTTTCATTTTTTCACATGCATATGAATAATATATTGTCATGCTCATAACAAGTTATCGTGAATTTTAGATAATGAGTTGTATTATACAAGTGGAAAGGAGACCGTGAGAAAAAAGGTTGTTCTTACTGTTGAAGAAGTTAAGGAAATTTTGCATCACCATCACAGTGACGCCATGGAGGACACAGTGGTGTTAATAACACCTTATTCAAAGTCTCCAGTTTCTATCATTGGAATGGAATGAAAGAAGACATTCAGGAATATGTTAGTTGATTATTACGATAAAATATTTTATTCAAATGTCTTGTTATACCTTGCAGTTACCATAATTTCAGTTTATTCTGTGTGATAAAAATATTATTTGATACATGGAGCAATGCTACCTACAAAGTCTAACCTCCCTCGATATATTAATGTTTTAGATCATGTCATGTCATCAATGTCAGATATTCAGCAAGATTAAAACTCAAGCACCAGAACTTATCCCTATAAAGGTCAACTATCCTTTGGAGTTGGTTGGGATAGACTTAATTGGTAAGTACATATGACATGTGCATATGACATATCCTCCGCCACCAATTTCTTGAGAACAAACAATGTAAGCAAAAAAACAAGAAAGTAAGTGTAACACTTCAGTTTCAAGAGTTCTTTCCTACTAACAGGGTGTTGGCTTCAGTAAGAAATTGGGTGTTAATTGTGTTAAACACCATTTTCGTTAAATAGCTGAATAGATTTTTCCTCTGGCTAAATCCTGACTAATACTCAAACAATAATTTTTACTTTTTAGGTCCACTACCGACAACTGCAGAAGGATATAAATATGTCTGCACTTTCACTGATTACTTCACCAAGTTTGTCGACTTTTATCCTATCAAGGACAAAAGTGCGCTTGGTGTTGCAAATGCATCAAGTCATTCACATGCAGGTAGCTCATTATTTTTTCTCTTAATTTGATTCTTCAACAGAATAAACTAATAAAGCATAAACTAAGATAATCCTCTGCAGTTTCTGAAGACTAATCTTTACAGTGGAACAAAATCTTATCTGCAGTGCTATTTGCAAAGCTCCAAGTGTGGAATGTCCAATACCAGATGTTTTTACTTATCAAGGGCAGATGGGTTTACTTGTCTGAAGTAATGAAGTTTCTGGTGTTGTTATCTTTAGATGGGGTGCACCTTCACGGCTGCTTTCCGATCAAGGAAGGGAATTTGTTGCAAAAGTGAATGATAAAGTCTTCCAAGAATTTGGAATAAAGAGATCAATCACAAGTGCCTATCATCCACAGACAAATGGATTGGACGAAAGAACCAATCAAACTTTAAAACAACGGCTGTCGAAACTGGTTAACAAATACGAAAATAATTGGTCTGATTTTTTGGATGAAGTGGCTTATTCCATACGGACACAAAAGCAAGCTTCAACTAAGTACACGCCATTCTATCTTATGTTTGGTCGGAATCCAAATTCACCAGAGAAGGTATAAATATACTGTCCTTACATGATATTATGTCCCCACAGTTCCTAAAAGCTGCAAAGCCTAGAGTTTAACTGTTAGTCAGAGTTATTAAACTGTTATTATACACATTTTTTTATTTAATCCTAGTCCCAATCGGAATACAAACCTCCATCCAATTAACTTTCAATTATAGTTAGATTTAGTGCTTGTACCTGTATTGCTCAGATTAAGATTAAATAGATGTATTTTAGATCTACAGCTTGGGTACGAGGCTGCAGCACTAATGCATCATACAAATGTTACTTGTCTTCATTTTACAGCAAGTGTGAATGCCTGAGCAGGAATTTTGTTAAACATGAGAAACACAAAATATGTGATACAAGTTACTTTAAAAATCTTGTAGATAACTGTGGAGGAGGACAACTCTCCTGCTCCAGATCAACCTGAAGATCTTCTGGATGAGTGTGTACAAGAAAAGAATGATTTATTTGAGGCTACATGCCAACAAGTATGTGTTTTGTTTTAACATGCCAACCAAACAATCTGATTTCAAAACAACTTAGTTTCTGGTTTAATTTACGGTAATTAAATGATTTTACTATATCTTTCTTTAGGTTCTTAAGAACATAGACATCGCCCAGCAAAAACAGAAAAAACAATATGAAAAAAGAAAGGCAAAGGGTGTGAAAACATTTGTTATAAAGGTTGGGGATACTGTTTTCAAAAAGCAAATGAAAAATGAGTCAAGAAAGGGTGGAAAGATGGAGCCTACTTGGATAGGACCATATAGGTACTCTACATAATTTGTGCCATTGTTGTGAAAATCATGCACTTTATGAAGAAATCACCAAATTTGGCACAGTTGTACTTCTTGAAATGGCGAACAAATCTGATATGGAGGCAAGTCCAGAAATGATAATTACAGCCATTAACAGCCATAATTTCTACTTCTGGACTTGATTCCATAACGATTTGTTCATGTCAAGAAGTATAACTGTGCCAAATTTGGTGCTTTCTTCACAAAGTGCATGATTTTTGACAGATCTGTCCAACTACTTAATATATCCTTAGTTGGTCCTCATTCTTTTAGAGTGACAGAAATTGACAAAACCCAAAGGGCAACCCTTATTTCTGTGAAGGATGGTGCTGTGCCATTGAAGAAAAAGGTCCCTTATGACCAACTGCAACCATATACAACAAGCGAACTGCATGACAGCATCTCATCACCAGCAGATGACAGCACCTTGTCCTCGCCACCACCAGATGACAGCACCTTGTCCTCGCCACCACCAGGTGACAGTATCCCGCCACCACCAGGTGACAGTATCCCACCACCACCAGGTGACGGTATCCCGCCACCACCAGGTGACAGTATCCCGCCACCACCAGGTGACAGTATCCCGCCACCACCAGGTGACAGTACCTCGCCACCAACCAATGGTACCTCGCCACCACTCAGCAGCTCACCACCACTCAGCAACTGTACCTCAGCCAGTGACAGCACCTCACCAACATCTAGTGATGGCACCTTACCAGATGACAAGTACAGTCAGCCACCAGCCAATGACAACACCTCACCACCACCTGATGAAAAGACTCTGCCACAACCATCATACAAGGTCACCAAAAACACACAAAAAAGGAGACCCAAACAAGTTTATGCTCGTTTCCAAATCCGAAGACTGGCAACTTGGTGTCAACAACCCTGCAAGCAGACTACTGGCTGACAGATGAACACATCGATCATGTCCAGTGGTTGATCTCAAAAAAGTTTCCTGGTGCAACAGGTTTGCACTCCGTGTTAGCCTTTGAAAGTAAAATGCCAAAGGTAGAGAAGAAAGAAGACTTTGTGCAGGTTATCAACATGGGTGGAAATCACTGGGTGACAGTCACCAACATCGGTTGTGAAAGCAAAAGAATTAAAGTTTATGACTCTCTGAACTATCTCTATGCTGAACTCCGAAAGAGCGATAGACAGAAGTTCCACACCTCATTGGCAGCATTGCTCAACACAAGCTTGGCAGACATGGTGATCGAGAGGCCATCAATGGTACAGCAAAAAAGCTGTTCTGACTGTGGCCTTTTTGCCCTAGCAGTTATTGTCAGCCTTTGTAATGGTGATGACCCTGGGCTTCAAGTATATGACCAAAGTGTCATGAGAGTACATTTAGCTCTTTGTATGCAGTGTGAAGATATTACTAGATTTCCAGTTAAGTCTTCAAGATGTGTTGTGGGACTTGGTGATGAAGAAACAGTACAACTATTCTGCCATTGCAGAATGCCATATAGTGATGGTGTATTTATGATTGAGTGCTCAAAATGTTTCAATTGGTTTCATCGATCATGTGAGAAGGTTCCAAGAACTGTCACAAGCAAAACAATGTTTTATTGTAAAAATTGTAAATAAATTTAATTTGTAAATACTTCATGTACATAATGTATAAACTATTCTGAGTTATCTCTTTTAAAAATTATAACAGGAGTTACCCCAGACTGGGGAGTATTCAGACCAGTTTCGATAGTCCTCAGTCTGAGTTACCTCATTTAAAAAATTATAACAGGAGATCTCAGACTGGGGAGTATTCAGACCAGTCTTGATACTCCTCAGTCTGAGTTATCTCATTTAAAAAATTAGAACAGGATATATCCCAGACTGGGGAGTATTCAGACCAGTCTTGACTCCTCAGTCTGAGTTATCTCATTTAAAAAATCATAACAGGAGATGAGGGAGATCCCAGACTGGGCCCTGGGGAGTATTCAAACCTGGGTATCGATACTCCTCAGTCTGAGTTATCTCTTTTAAAAATTATAACAGGAGATATCTCAGACTGGGGAGTATTCAGACCAGTCTTGATACTCCTCAGTCTGAGTTATCTCATTTAAAAAATCATAACAGGAGATGAGGGAGATCCCAGACTGGGCCCTGGGGAGTATTCAAACCTGGGTATCGATACTCCTCAGTCTGAGTTATCTCTTTTAAAAATTATAACAGGAGATATCTCAGACTGGGGAGTATTCAGACCAGTCTTGATACTCCTCAGTCTGAGTTATCTCATTTAAAAAATTATAACAAGAGAAAAATTATAAAAGATATCCCAGACTGGGGAGTATTCAGACCAGTCTCAATTTGCAATACTCCCCAGTGGCCAGTCTGAGTTATCTGTAAAATATGTTATCTTAAAAAATATGCAAAAGTAATCATATTTATAAAGAAATAATACGATATTTAACGTCCTTACCATATCTAACAATAACGTGCCTTCACGAGAGTATTTTTAAAGTCTTTTTTTTGTAAATACGCAAAGATAAAAAGCAAAAATATAAAGAGGATAACTCAGACTGGGGGAGCGTTCAGACCAGCTAGCTACGTGCTCAGCGGTCCGCTGTTTCGGCGCATGCGCAGATAATGAAAGGGGATAATTCAGACTGGGGGAACGCTGAGACCGTGACACCGGTGACAACGAAGCTACGCGGTACGCCATCGGACGTTCACGCGGTTCTAGAGAGACGTCTCAAAGAAGCTGGGTTTTTTCAATCAGACAAAGAAATTGGACGATTCACAAAGAAAGAAAGTATGGCCTTGGAGCATTCACAAGTATAAAAAGGCCAGAGAATGTACTGCCATCTGTAGCACGGTCACCACATTGCGCGATCGTTTGTCCTATTAATACCTAATAATTATTTATGCTTGTCCTATTAATATTTAGAAGGAAACACCCAACTTTAATTTAGTTCTCTGTGTTTTATGTTTATAATATACAGAAAATATATTGTTGAATTTTTGAAAAACTGAAATCAAACTGTCTACCAAAAACTAAGATGTGCATTGAGTGTAGCAAATACAACATCTTTTCACAAGTACTTTGTGGGAAAACTGTGGTTGTCAAATCTAAACACGTGCAAATTGACCGGGAACTTCATGAACAAAATATCTTATACTCACATCTTCATGGTGCCTTTTGGACCGAGATTTGTCTTGAGCACATTTTGTAAACCTATAGCAGCACTTGTATTCACTTGTAGAGCCGCCGCAGCGCGAGCAAATTCTGCTTTTGGATTTAAAGTTTGAATTGCTGCCATGATTTCTAGTCTTGTTGAAAACTTTGAAAAAGATTGTGGGTGTTTGGGGACACTAGGGAACTGACTAGGATAAAAATGAACAAATAGAAGATAAACGGTACACTCAAGGATACCGATACTTCTGTTTTATTAATAATTCTAATTTTGCTCCATATTTAAGTCTGAAAGGTTTCTTCAAGGCCCAATGCCCTTTATTTTTATTTATCCGTAAATATGATTGAATTCCTTCTTTTTATGGGCAAATAATCAAACCATTTTCTAATTTCTAGGGATATTTGGAGATAAAGTCAGGGGTTTTTAGGGTTAGGATTAGGGATCTCGGGGCTAGGATGAGGGTAATTTGTAGATAATTGAGCCAGTGCTTCCACAACCGCCGGTTCAAAATTCCTTTCACAATCTCCAAAATTCCTTTTTTCCCACAAAATTTCCCTGCCACCCAAACGGTAGAAAAAATCAAGAAAATTCAGGCAAATTTGAGGCAAATGTATCACAAAATATTGTACGCTCACAATTCTAGGCATTTCCAACTTAGAAGTGTTTGGTTTGTAATAAGAACGTGAAATTTATGTTCATCCAGGGGCGTAGGTGCTTGATAATGGTGGAGGGGTCGAATGGCACAAGGCGCTGAACGACAAATTTTGAAATTTAGTCTCTAGATCGCCGGAGATGGCATTTTCAGATTCTTCTGTACCTCTTTTGTTAGGCCTATACTATTTATAGCTTCATTTTTACTGGTTTAAGTGGTTTTAGACTTGTATAAACTGGTATAAGTTAAATAAATCCTTGCAATTTCCTTTAATTTTTGTATTTTTCCTTGCCATTTCCTTGTAAAACTCATTTCCTTGCATTTTCCTTGCAAGGACCAATATTTCCTTGCTGCAGGGAAAAATCCTTGCAAGTGGAAGCACTGAATTGAGCTGATAAATTCCAGTGAGCTCCATATATATCTGGAGTAAGAACTCTAATGTTCGGCCAATAGGCCAAGTGAAGCCAAAGATGGCGGCAATTGACGTCCAAACTCATGAAGGTCATAAACAGTTTTCATACCATTTTTCTAGCTAATTCCAGTTTTTTCTAACAGATCGCATCGCTAATCAAGTTATTAGTTCATAAAATCATGATGTTATTGTTTACATCGGAGTAAAAACACAAAATTTCGGCACACTCCTTGCCGGCTTGTGCAAACCGCGCGGTCGAAAACAATAGAAAGGGATTGGCACTGGACGTCAATTTCCGCCATCTTTGGCTTCACTTTTTGGACATAAGTTCTCACTCCAGATATATATATATAGAGCTCACTGATAAATTCGTGTGCTTAACCGTATAAGCGATAATTTTGTCTCGCCGTTTCCATAGAAATATCGACAAAATGTCGCCACTTATGAACAATGTGACAATGCTTTAGAACACAGGTGCACGAAGTCCATTTCTGAGCATCTGAATAGTACAATGGAGTTTGTCTCCGTTATCAACATTTTAAGCTGTTTTTGTGCTATCTCAATACTATTCCTTCTCGCTAATGAAATAACAGCAACAGGAGAAGTTGTATTTGCAGTAAATTGCGGAGGACCTGATCACACTGACCTCAATGGAGTGCATTATCAAGCCGATAAACTGGGTATAGGAACTGCATCTGACTTTGGCAAACAGTTAACTATAGGTCGCGTTGCACCTCTTGACCAGATATTATACCAAACTGAACGATATCACTTATCAAATTTTGCTTATGATATTCCAATCAAAGAAGATGGTGATTATGTCCTTGTGCTCAAATTTAGTGAGGTCTATTTTCAGGGCCCCAAACTAAAGGTAATAATTAACTATATAATCATTTTATATAATTATTAACCCATTTTAAAACATCTAACACTTTCCCCTTGACAGGGGAAAAGTCGGCCAATAGAACACATTACGGTTTAACGGGTTCACCAAGGATGTGTGCACGTAGCCTTGTCAATTAACCAATTAAGGTGGCTCCCTACAGTTTTTTTACGAAACGGAAGATTTTTTATTTAGATCTGAATTTTTGGACAATTATTATTTTTCTCAACTCTTTGTTTTTGAAAACATAATATTTGTCGAAAAATTCAGATCTAAGTTGAAAATCTTCCATTGTTAAGAATTCTATAGCAAGTCACCATAAGGCGCCCGTCGACAAATAGATTTCGTCCCACGATCACAGATGGGTTCTGCAATTGCTTTACCCCCTACCCCACCATGCACCAGTCGATGTCTTTTTCACAGAAAAGTCAGCAATTGCAGACAAGTCTGCCCCCGGCAAGTCCATGAGAAAGCCCACAGGAAAACGTCCATGAGTCACCACAATCTTAGCATTTACATACTTTAGAACAGCTTAAAATTGTTTGTACATATGAAAGGTTGAAGTTACCAGCAAAAAAAGGCCATCCCAATCAGGCAGGATCTCACTAAACTGAGCTTGTTCATTTTTCATATGAACACTCAATCTCAATGATTTTTGTATGACAATGCCCGTCTAACTCAAGCAGGACTCAAAATAGGAGCCTGCCAAATAATGGCCAAAAGCAGGCCGTATTTGAGAAAGGGTAGGCAAAAACAATTTTTAATATTGAACTGCCGAATCAAAAATCAACGAAATGCCAGGCGAAACTATGCAGATTTGTTTCATTTCAAAAGAGATGATAGAGTTGCTATTCAAATAAACCATGTGGAAATAGTCAAATAGACCAAAAAATAGAAATGAAAGTTAATTATTTCTTTCTTTAATGTTAAATGAAAGAGGCCCCATTCTGGCATTTCAACGATAAAAATTAGTCAGTTTCCCTTATATGAACATGCAGGCCCAACAGACATTGACATAAGGCAAATGCTTGGCAATGTATTATTTTGTTTTTTCTTTAGGTTTTTGATGTGTATGTAAACAACATTATAGCTGTAAAGCAGTTGGATATTTACGTCAAAGTGGGGAAAGGCATTGCACATGATGAGTATATACCATTTACAGTTAATAAAGGGCAAATTTTGGTTGATACACAACTCCATCGATTTCCTGGAAGTTTACATGTAGAATTTGTCAAGGTAAAAAGTTAATATCTTAAATTCAAACCTATTATATTTATACTACCGAAAACTTTTTGTACCATTCCAATGAGGATGCTTCTGGTTGTATCAGCAATCTCCCTCAATTAAATAGTGCCCCAACTGTAGTTTGCTTAAATTGAATTAAAGATTGCTGATAATGTCAACTTGCACATGTAAGTCCAATGACATATTTTCCCCTACAGGTCTTTTCAAAAATGAAACATAGTGTAAATGGTCTTTGTCCCTCAATATTAATCGTGTCGACTTATTGCAGCATTACTTGTAATTATAACGTACAGAACTCTCACCAAGATAAAGATTTTGTGCACATAGTTTGTAGTTTGTTTTTTATACACAGATTTTTATACAAACTGTACATTATATAGACTGAAGTTGTTTTTGCTTGTATTTCCACCACTGATTGTATGTACATGTGCACAGAGTACCCTTTATTAGAGGTTCCATTGTAGTCATCTTTTTCGTTTGTTTTATAGGGTTACGATAATCCCAAGATTAACGCTATTGTTGTTATGAAAGGCAACTTAGCAGGTTTGTACGATTTAGTTTGTTTAATACACCTACAGTAATTATATAGGTACTTGTGTGCAGGGACAACGGAGCATTTTTGGATTGGGGCCCCCGGACTAAAGATCTCAGAGGGGGCAGTGGCACCACAGCCACTAGTATTGAGTGCTGAAAGCCCGAGATTCTACTAGAAATCACAATATGTATGACAAATTATTGGGGGTGGCTATAGCCCCCCCTCCTTCCATGGTCCCTGGTGAGGCCTTATATACAGTTTTGACTGTTTTAATCCTAAACTCTAATCTAGTGGTGGGCGATACCACTACTAAAGTATCGATACTTTCGATATTCACAATTCAAAAGATGGTATCGATACTTTTTTTAAATATCGATGTTTTCGATACTTGTCATGTGACCGGATTATGTTTAATATTTAATGTTACATGAAGTTCTTCGTTTAGTTCTTTGCCAAACGAGCATGCAGTAACAGCTTTTCACAGCGGTTTTTTTTCCAGGTTTTTCTTTTTCATGCTGGAAAATGGCAGAAATGTTAAATTAAATATAAAGACTATTAATCGTTGTGGTACGAACATATTTAACTAGTGTATGAAGTACTTTGTCTACTGACCAGTATCGGTATCGAAAAAAAGTATCGAAACAGTGGTATCGATAAAAAAGTACTCGGTATCGTATCGAAATCGATATTCGCAGTATCGCCCATACCCCCTACTCTAATCTATTCTAAACTTAACCCCAACCCTAATCATTACCCTACCCTACCCTGATTGTGTGAGTACTTGCTTGATCATACCATTATGTTCCTATTTCTTCCTAGACGTCCCTAAATTACCACCACTGCCAGGTGCCAATGTAGACGAGAACGACGAGCCGTACGAAGAGGATAACAAATCAGAAGATAAACCAGAACGACCTAGGAAAACATCGGGTCCCAGGGCAACAGATCCTTACGCTTCAGATGAAAGTAGCTTACTTCTGCCTGTCCTCATCGCTTTAGGGGTTTTTATTCCAACTCTATTCTGTCTTTGTAAGTTGTAGAAATTTTAGATAGTGAACGCTTGTTGCGACACTGTGGTCTTGACATAGTTTGTTAGGTGGTAACTTATGCTTTAAGAATGTTGAGTATAGAACTGTGAACGGGGCATTTTGTGCGAATAAAAGTTGCAGTTGATGTTTTTGGCTGTGCTTGGTAATATTACATATGGATGTCTTCATTAGTATTCATTATTATACACTTCATTGAACAGGGCTTTCGCAAGAACGTTACTAAAGGCCAGGTTACACGGATCCCAGACTGCAGAGTTGTGCAGTTTTCGACGAGATCTCTGGTGCGGAAAAGTAAAACATCTAAGTGCGGGTGTGCAAAACAGTTCCCAAGTGCGCATCAACAAGCAGTCAAGGGCACAAAAGTATCCAAATACATGTTAAAAACAACGAAAATTAGAGATTTGGGGGCAGATTACAGTGCAAAAATTGCTGTAAAGAACACCCTAGACGCGCTAAAATCCCTGCACAGAACCATATGAAGAATATCGGTAAAGCTAGCAGTGGTGTAACTTAACGCTTGCCCAGGGCAAGTGAAAATTATTACGGGCAAGTAGAAGTTTCTTCTTGGTTGCCCGATCTGGCAAGTCACTTTCTGTTTCAGCTTTGCCAGAACAAGCTGGCCATCTCTAAGTTATTATCCCCAACTACAGTATTAAATGAGTAAAATATACACCAGTTAACGATTCATTCTGCTGGATAATTCGAAAAATGTAAATAAATGAATATGCCTCGACGGACATTGTCTGACCATTGTACAACGGACATTGTGCCTCGACTTAAATTCAACTTCAGTTCTTAAGGAAAATAAAAGAATGGTGATTGGTGTAGACTGGTGTTACATAATGCAAATTGTAGTTATCATCAGCATATGCTTACTGCAATCATTTGCTTCAAACTTTGTTATTATGTGACCAATCAGAAATTATGAATTTTAAATAATAACATATACATGATGTGCGCCATAACGAATCTGTCTGAGTTATATTTGTTGTGCTACTCCCAATGAGAAAGACAGGAAACTCACATTTTTCTAACACATACAGATAATGGCATACCTAATTTTAGTGTTCAGTGAACACTAATTTTTGCAGTGATAAAGTGAAAGTGCGCAGTGATAACATTTGAAAATTTTCAATATCGGTTTCAATCTAGATTGTAGAAACTTTAGTTATTTTGATTCGACACTTTTCCGTATCAGTTGTGGACTATTAATTTTCTATTTTTATGTAAAAAGGCCTGATTTGGTTAAAAAATACTTGTCACGGATTGCTTTTAGTACCGGACAGGCATGGTTGTATTTTCAGTCAGTATAAAGGGTGTCATCTGTAACATGCTCCTGGAGGGTACCGTGGTCTCCGCTCTGGCAGACTCCCTATTGCTTATGAAATGTGCAGTGATAAAAATTTCATAAAATTGGGTATATATGGATAATGGGTCCTTTTCAGAATAGAAATAATCTTTAATTCATTAAATGGTGCATTGAAAAACCAAATGAAGCAACAAAAATCAAACGTACAAAACCCAACTTGCATACTTGATAAAACTCAACAGACCCGACAAAACCCATCTCACCCAACAAAACGCTCAACCTCGTACCCAGGGCTTCTGTGCTCGCGTTCTAAGCGCAGAAGCCCTGGATACGAGGTTGTTAAATTACGCCCTATACAGGTCACATGTCATGGTCACATGTATCTTCGTATATCTAAATAAAGGTAAACTACTCGCCAATTAAGCTAATCTTTAACAAAAGTTGAAAAGTCAATTAGCCGTATAGGTGATCTTAATCAAAAGGTACTCATAAGCTTTGTTCTTTTGTTCATTTAATCAGCAAGTTCAGATCACTGAACTACGTATACTAATTTACCACGTAAAGTTTTACTAGATTAAGTATATTCGGCGGTTGAGTTGTGTAAAACTACCTGAAAAATACAATAAGAACTTCGACGTTTCGAGCGAAGGCCCTTCATCTGGAAGTTAGTAGAGTGGGTCGTGGGGAAACATGTGCTTTTATAGTGAATACAAAAGCGATCACGTGATAAAAAATAAACCAATCAGATGGATTTAATCAAAACAAACTATAAACAAAATATGGAAATCACATTAGAAAATGTATTAGCATGTAAGGAGAAGCGAACAAAACAAGAAAGTCAGAACTTAAGGAACGAGGTGAGATGTAGAGTATCTGCTGATGGCAGGCATAAATAGATAGGAGTTAAATGTAAGAGAAGCGCTCATTAATGCCGTGAGGATGAATGGTGCCAAGTTGATTAGAGTTATAGATTAAGTATAGGTCAGTGGTTAAATTATTTACGTCTATTTCTATGAAAAATACAAAGCCAAAAGGCTTGCTTGGCATGCTTGCGGCTGGCAATAGCAGTAATTGCCCATACAAATCAACACATTTTCGTATGATGGATTTCATCGTTTTAATACCCGTCTTCTCTAATGATACTTGTCGTTGTTCATGTGCTCTCCAATCATAGGTCAATTGGTTGACCATCTTATTGTGAAGCAGGAGGTCGTGACTTTAAATCCCGATTCCAAACCAACACTCAACCTTTTGAGGAAGAAGTCGCTGCCTTTGGTCGAAAACTTCTATTGATTAGATTTTACTTCTCTCGTATAAGGACGTTAAACCGTAAGCACTCGGAAACCTTTGTCGATTTTGGGTTGTAGAATCTTGTTGAGGCAGAATCAATTCAAATTCAAAATGTTAGATCAAGCATTATCATCTCATAACTTGATTTATACTTTATCGCTCTTTACCATTATGGAATAATGTACTATTTTGACTATTATTATTTTTGGTAAAACGTTCAGTAGCGTGATGTCCATTGTTTTGTTCCTTGCGAAGTATTGACCATGTGGATTTCTTCATAAAGAGAACAGCTTGGCGTACTATTGCAACAAACCAGACCAGCTGCAGTGTGAACAGTCCTAAGCAGCTGACATTACAAAGTAATGGTATTTTGAACGGAACTTGCCATATATAGAGTTCCGAGTGTTTGCCATAACTGTTATACATGAAAGGAAAAACGAGAATTCGACCAACAAAAAATGAAGTTGCTAATAGAAAACCATTGAGTTTGAAGATGATACTCCTTTGCATGTCCAGCTAAAATAGATAAAGATTGGGATTTTCGCGATATTATCAGCGGATTTTAAAGGATCTTTTCGGCTCAATTTTGAGGAGGTTTGGGGGATTTTGAAAAGGAGTTTTCAAGAGAATTGTAAGATTTTTAGTATTTTTCTGCAGGGATTTATAGGGATTTTAAGGGAACTTTTTGGAAGTTTTGAGGGATTTTTAGGAAGTGTACGAGGATTCCTGGAATTATAGCACCCCATTATAGTTTATTGTTTTTAAGCGTGACAAAAATATTATTTGATTTTCATGTAATCTAGGGCAAGGGGTTCATACATTGCCATAAATATTTATTGTAGTAAACAAAATGGTTAAAGTTCTATAAATTTTGGCCATCTCGCTCGATAGAACTGGGGCCGGTTGTACAAAGGCCGTTTAGCTTAAACGGTGGATAAGCCAAAATTAAATAACACTTTCACACATTTTGTGAATTTCTGAACTTAAAAAATCTTACGCACTTAATATGTAGTTGCAAACATAATTGTTCTATTCAAGTTGAACTTGGTTTTTCGACGAATGTAAAGACTTGATCGATATTTTCGATTTATCCACCGAATAGGCTAAACGGGCTTCGTACAACCGGCCCCTGAATGTTAAAGAATAAATGTTTTTTGGTGGATGGAAACTTTGAGCGAAAAGTATACACATATTTTAGACCTAAAGCAGGAGCAGTTGCGAAAAATGCAACGATTGCCCTCTGGCAGGAATTGAACCTGCGGCCCTGCGATTCCACGTTCGGTTACCAATAGCCTGCGAACAGGCAGCCCGGCTCCCAACCCGCAAGAGCCTGCCTTGCAGGCTAATTACCAAGAGCTAACTTAGACATAGTTTATGTATAAAATTGGTATATAGTCTTCGCTCGAAATTTCCATCTACAAAAACCGTCGCCATAGAAGGCAATATACACTGCAAATTTGCGAATACTGAAGCACAAAATATGGCTATATATATATAGTCAAATCTGCAGACATGCATGTTTCGCCGTTCAACGGCTCGTCAGTGCAGCTTGTAACGCAGTCTAGATGCGAGTGACTTCGTATTTATACACCATACTCTTGCCCTCACCAAGCGCATGTGGTACAATACTCAGACACATGCGCATCCAGACATGCGTGAAGTGTCTTGGGGCCAGAGTGCTCAAACGACCACAAGGGAAGTGAGCTTTTGCATTATAGCTTATTAGCCACCAATTAACCTCACAGAGTGCTCAACAACACAAGTGAAGGAGCATATATAGTCAAATCTGCAGACATGCATGTTTCGCCGTTCAACGGCTCGTCAGTGCAGCTTGTAACGCAGTCTAGATGCGAGTGACTTCGTATTTATATATATATATACGCTGGTATGCTGTATACTTACTTTTCGTAGTATTTTATGTATGGATAAAAATGGCGTACTCATTTCTGTTAAATAAATACAGCCAACAAAGAAATCGCCAAGACCACGTCGGTAAAACTATTAAAGCAAAAAATAAGTTTTAAGTTGTTCTAATACTGGGGCCTAGGGGTTTGTGAATGATTAGGGCTTCACTGCAATGGATGGAGAGCAATAAATATAGTTTCTTGAACTAGGAGTCAGTTTTTTTAGGCTTGTTTCAAACATGGCTGCAGAAAGTAGGAAGCCGTGGAGCGACGCTACCTCCAAAGTCTAAAGGGCTAACTCCAAATCCAAAATATACACTTGAGTAATTCAAAACTAACTGAGTTGAAATATGAATTGTGGAGTTACTGGCTAACTCCAAAAATCATTTGGAGCTAGGTATAACTCCAAAAATCATGAAAAAGCTAGGTATCTAAGCCTTGAGTTACTGGCTAACTGCCTAACTCCAAAAAGTATGTGTAGCGAGCCAGCCTAGCCGCTAGGTATGTAATCCTGAAGTTACTTGCTGTGTTGCTAACTCCAAATTCAAAAAATCATTTGAAGCTAGTTATCTAAGCCTGGAGTTACTGGCTAACTGGAATAACTGCAAGAATGCAATCTCAGAATGCACTTCTATATTCTGTATTCAATAAATAACATATGCACTTGACACTTGTTAAGACTAAAATACCCAGCGGACGCGCATAAACATGACAATTGACATGAAAGAAATTTATGACAATTAAACTGGAAAGTGGAAACACTGTCATGGAAACAGTAAAATTTTAAATTCGCCAAAAACTGCAGTGTGCTGCAGTGTATGTGAAACTGAAACTAAAATACTAAAATACCCCTCGACCCTCGTCATGCTCTGTTGACCGCGCGTAAGACGAGCTCTGGGTACGAGAATGTGGCATAGCCCAGCTCCATTTGAAGATTAGCTACCTCCACAAAAATAAAATCTACAGGCATGGTTTCAAACGTCGAATTTTGCATGTGTCGAGTTCAATTGTTAAAATATGCACACGTATTAATGTTATATGCAATGCTTTAATTGGACCATAATTGGACAAATTCGACGTTTGAAACTTAATGATATTTGCTCGAACTATATAGTAATGTGAATTGAATTCGACACATACAAAATTCGACGTTTGAAACAAGCAACCACTAGTATATATATATATATATATACTCTATAGACTATACTGTTCATTTTTACACCCACCACAACCAGCGGAAAACCAAATATTGGGAGAAAGATATGATGTAGCACAATCAACCATTTCTTGACAAAAAATCTTCGACAAATTGTAATAAGATTTTCATTTGGAAAACTGTGAAAACTCTCCAGGAACATTGCTCCGAGATCATAGAAAAAATATGAGGCACCAAACCAAGCATAATAAATGACAGACAAAAACCTGCAAAGGAATTATTATACCAAGATAATCAGAGGTGGATACACTGTATATGGAATTAGATATCTTGGAGTCGTGAAAACAATTAATTATGAATTGATGAAGCGAATGATTGAATATTTCCACCACGAGAAGATAAAATTCAATACCGGTAATATACATATTGCTATATAGGCTGTTGCAGAAATCGATATTGGTATTATTTTTAATATCTGTTAGTCAATATTGTATTTTGAAACGTTTGAAAAAGATCGATATACTGAAAATATCTCATTTGTATTAAAAATACTAGTTTAATAATGTAGTTTAATGTGTTAGACGGCCAGCCAGCCTCGAAAAAAGTGACTGTCGATGGCATTTTTTGTTACAAGCAGGAAACCACACTAAATGTCATCGGAGTGTGTTCACTTTGACGGTGATGTAATTATTCTATTTATGTAGCGAAATTGGAAGGTTTTTATAACGACATTTCGATAGATGGGATTCCATTTAAAAGCAGTTTTCGATATCATGGATTTATTGTAATTGGTTCACTGCCTAATTAGCATGTGCAAATTTCTCCTTTTCTTAATTGTCATAACTCAAAGTGACATGCTAATGAGAAACATGGTATTACTGGCACTTGTTAAAATACCTGTGTGGAGGCAAGTTTCATTATAAAGATGGATTTATTAGAACGAGTGGTTACCCAAAGGCTTAAATTCGTAAATTATTGCGTTTTATTTCGAATATTTACCGATTTTGAAGGTCTATGTGTTATAGTGAAACTACGTGTTTGCGCCAACATGCTGTTTTTCAACCATTTACATTCCAAAACTCGACTGGCTCAACAGAAGTATATTGTGTTACACGGGTGGCAACCGGGCGTGTAGTACCGATTCGTATGTAATCTAAACATATGTGATTGTTGCCTGTCTGTAACACAACAAAAACATATTGTTGTGGCTTCTTTTTGAAAGGTCGTGTTTTGATGTATTTGCGCCATGTTTCTTATTAGCATATCATTTTGAATTATACGAAAGAAGATTATCCAAATTTTACAAATGTTAATTAGATAGTCAGCCAATTAAAATAAAACACTGATATAAAACACAGCATTCGAAAAAAATCCCATCCTTCGAAATGTTTTAGAAAAAACCTTCAAATTTTAGCACATAGATAAAAAAATACGGTTGGCAACCACTCTCACCCTCAAAGTAAACACTATCCTGAGACATTTTGCGTATTTTCATGCTTGTAACAAAAAATGCCATCGACAGTGTTTTCTAGACACTTTTTTCAAGCTTGGCCGGTCGTCTATGTTGAAATCAATCATAAAATAGTCTGAACGACTGGCAACTTAGCAAGACAACAAATACATTGAGACACATTTTTGTGGCATATATATTGGGCAAGGAAGCGCTCGAACGGCCTAGAGCCTCTATAGCTAACCTAAGTTTTCCCTAAAGGAACAGGAGGACCTCTAGGTTACTTATTTTAATTCATTATTATAACAAGTTATTAGTTACAAATGTATAGGTCACATACACAGACGATCTACGTATTATGCCGACATGCAGATTCTCGACCAGTCCTTTGCTGTGGGGAGGTGGGCGGAAGCAGATTTTGTATAGCAGAGGTTTTTGCGAATGACCAATGCACGTATGAACTGTAGGCAAAAGTCTTTGTAGAAAAATTGACCATTGTGCTCGTGCACGTGAAGAATTTTTGATTGATCAAACTCAAGTTTGCATCAAGGGGGTTTCGGTGGCGAAGTGGTTATCGCACTTGCCTTTCACCTCTAAGGCCGCGGGTTCAAGTCTCAGTGAGGACTTTCTCAATGCGACTCGAACCCAGTCCTCAAGTGAAAAGAGTAAAGTCAACGCTCTGCCGAAAGTCGTGGGTTTTCTCCGGGTACTCCGGTTTCCTCCCACAGGGAAAGTTGACAGGGTGGGTTAGGTAATCATAATGTAAATAGTGTCCCCAATTAGCTGTTAAAGCTAAACACATTGACACTTAAAATAAAGTCATTCATTCATGCTAAGTTGCCAAAGTTTGACATTTATAAATATTAACAGGGCTAGTAAA
The DNA here is from genome assembly GCA_016169945.1 of Trachythela sp. YZ-2020. Taxonomy (NCBI): domain Eukaryota; kingdom Metazoa; phylum Cnidaria; class Anthozoa; order Malacalcyonacea; family Clavulariidae; genus Trachythela; species Trachythela sp. YZ-2020. The sequence continues at coordinate 2,527,887 of JADLSH010000121.1, read as the reverse complement.
GGGACTGCCTTGTTCTATCGAGGCGCTTGACCTTGTCCGAGCTAAATTTGCGATAGTCGCGGTGACAGCTAGACTGAAAAAAAACCATGTGTAGGGCAGATGGAATCTTCTTGAGAATATTACTCCAGCTTTTTATAGCTTTGCATATAAATTTCTTATTTAAGTAGATAGTTTGACTTAAAATACTTCGATTTCCAGTTGAGTTTGGAGCGCCTATAGTTTTATCGCAGCCTAGTCATAGAGTAAGCCTGGTCACTGTCGTTCTGAAGCTAGCATGTGATCATGTGAGCACGTGACAGGTATCCCAGGAACAAATAATATTAACGACGAAGAGAGAGAGCCTGGGACTAGGCTGGTTCTATCGTAATGTTTCGACGTTTGTAGAAATAGTTTGGACGTAATGTGAGCTATGTTGTCAGGGCGTTGCACTTACGTTGTCAAAGCCTTCTAAGGCCGATTTCCACTTCCAACGTATCGTATCGTACCCTAGCATTTTCTTTTGTGTCGATGTCTTTAGTTCTACCCGAGTGCTTAGGAAACAAAGAAATACGCTGCGTTTCGGTATGATACTGTTGAAGTGGAAAACAGCCTTTGTACTTTTAGCCTATAGATGTTCACAACAACGCCTGGACAACATTTATAAATGGATTGACAACCTAGTGCCAACGCCCTGACAATTAGCTCGGCATTACGTCAAAACTATTTGTTAAAACATCGATAAAACCGAGGGGCAAATCACTGATTCGTACCCCTTCACAAAAATCACGAAAAAAATCACACAAAAAATAGACAAATCAGAAAAATATAGAAAAATTACAAAAATCTCATTATTTTTTAATCTCGTACACTTTTTAGCAATGATTTGTCCCTCGATTTGAAGTAAAAAAGGGAACAAAGAAAAACTTTTGAAGAGATTTAATATGGAAACACAGATCCCCCTGGTAGACGGCCGGCCAGCTTCGAAAAAAGTGACTGTCGATGGCATTTTTTTGTTAGAAGCAGGAAACCACACTAAATGTCATCGGAGTATGTTCACTTTGACGGTGAAAGTGGTTGCCTTCCGTAATTTTTCTATTTATGTACCGAAATTGGAAGGTTTTTATAATGACATTTCGATAGATGGGAATCCATTTAAAAGCGATTTTCGGTTTTATTAGCATATCATTTTGAATTATACGAAAGAAGATTACCCGAGCTTTACAAATGTTAATTAGATAGTCAGCCAATTAAAATAAAACACTAATATAAAATACAGCATTCGACAAAAATCCCATCCTTCGAAATGTTTTAGGAAAAACCTTCAAATTTTAGCACATAAATAAAAAATTACGGTTGGCAACCACTCTCAGTCTCAAAGTAAACACTGTCCTAAGACATTTTGCGTAGTTTCATGCTTCTAACAAAAAAATGCCATCGACAGTGTTTTCTAGACACTTTTTTCAAGCTTGGCCAGCCGTCTATGGGAGACCCTCAGTAAATGCTCAGTTAAGGTAGCAAAAGAGATACCTAGGCCTCGATCTTGTCTGCCATAATGTCAAATATGTCATAAATACTATAAGAGAAGCATCAATAATAATTTTTCGTTCATTCCTGAGCATTAAATGTATGTACCTGTCTTTCATGACATCATTACATTTCAAGACAACTTGTAGACCAACACAAGACGCAGAGACAGCTTGAAGCAATGAGACTAGTCTGAAATACAGTCATGAATAAAACAATTATAAGATGATTGCAAAGCCTGCAGTCAAATTCCATTCAAGAACCAACGTTTCGACCAGTGGCGGATTACCCAATAGGCTGAGTAGGCTTTCAAGAGGCCCGTGATTTTCAGAGAATGCACTTTCTATTAGAATGGTTATTATTTTTGCTCTTTAATAAGCAAAACGGCCCCAGAAAGCGAGAAATAGCATTTCTGAGACCTTAAATTTCCAACTATTTAGGCGGAATAAAAATACCTCGCTAAAAGATGTGTCACCGTTTACAGATTTTACTTAGCCTACAGGCGCCGTAACTGGTAATCTGCCACTGGTTTCGACACTTCGGTCTAGTGCGTGTTTTCATCAAGGATGATCTGAAGTCACATCTTAGCTCTTATATACTCAATGGATGTTGTCAACAGCCAACAAGGTACTGAAGGTAGTGATGTTCATGTTTTTTTGTTTTTTTTTGTCTGCCATGTGGCAAATAGCTACCAACCATACGGTCATCTCTATTCAAGGCATGATCATTCACAGGGATGCCGGAACAATGAGAGGGCACAACCTTGTGTACCTCCCTCTTGTGGAGAAAAGACCCTGGTAGGAAGGTGATCACTGCACCCATGCAGATGTGCCCTACTTTAGTATTTTACTCTGTCTAGCGCCAGACGATTTTACTCTTTCAGTGCATGATACTGGGTACTGCCAGTTAAGTTAGGTTAACAAAACTATCTCTCAGTGCATGTCTCTTGTCAACCCATTAGCTTGCAATGCAACCAGATGCGCCCTACTTTAGAATTCAACTCTGTCATAACGCCAGACGATTTTACTTGTCAGTGCATGGTAGGGTACTGCCAGTTAACAGGTTAACAAAACTATCTCTCAGTGTCTCTTGTTAATTACCCATTAGCTTGCAATTAGCGCCCAAATGCGCCCTACTGTAATATTTTATTCTGTCTAAGGCCAGACGATTTTAATTGTCAGTGCATAGTAGGGTACTGCCAGTTAACAGATTAAAGCTGTCATCTTAGAAATTGGTCTTGGGTCACTCCAAACATGTTTATAAGTCCTAAGTTAGTCCTTAACAGAGCCTGAATACTGGTCAGACATCAGACGTTTTATAAATTTGCAAAAATTAGATGTTTTGGTTACAGTTAGCCCTCAGACACGACTAACAACATGCTTTAGTTTGGTAATACGTCAGGTATATGTATTTAACCCTGTGTATGCAATTGATGAAAATTAATGATCAAAAAGCCAATCAATCAATTGAAATCAACCAATAACAATTAGCTAATTGATATCGTTGATAATGACCAATCGATAGTCACAAAATTAAGTCTGTACTTTGTCAATTGTTGACTATAAAAAAAGATTTGATGAGACAACCTCGTACCCAGACTCTCGTGGGCTTTTATCTGCACCAATTAATAGATACCAATCAAACACGGTTAGTTCATATCGATTGTATTTGATAATCAATACCAATCAAATACAATTAGTCTATTGTTATAGACTCTTTCGATAATTACGTCATTTGGCCTGGGAGCCTCACTCCCACGAACAGTGGGCCAATCACGTTTCGTCTTGATGCACGAAAGCGAGGCTCCCAGGCCAAATAGGCGGATGTGACGTAATTATCGAAAGAGTGTATTGACAATCGATACCAATCAATAAGGTCACAGAAACCTCCACCATCCATTGTTTATTGATTTTCAATATCAATATTGATTGTAATTAACTGATATCGATCATCTATTTTTATAGTAACGCTGAACGCTGGATATATATAAATAGGTCTCTAGTGTCATATTACTGAGAAGCAGACTTAAATTCATAAAACTATCTAACTTTAGTCAACTAAAGTCATATAACTTTTATAACAGACATACTCTATTATACTGTATCTATTTGAGTTACCTTGTGCTTATAGTATAATATAAAGCTTCTGATCTACCAGGTAATATTCTTTTGACAACATACAGAAAACTACAATGAAGGAATGGAAATACAACACATCCAGTTAATAACAGTAGAAATTCCATAATGCATGTTCTTCGTACAACACTTTGCAATCAAAATCATAGCAAAAATGAGTTTTATTCAAAACATTATTCATAAAATTTTCCTACTTCCTCAAATGTAAATAAAGATACGCGATACAGTGCTTTCAATATTGAGGACATTTCCTTAAAACAAGGAATTTTGAAGAATTTTGAAGAATTTCGCAGAATTTTGCAGAATTTTGCAGAATTTCCAAGAATTTTGAAATTTGGAACAGAACAGAACAGAACAGAACAGAACAGAACAGAACAGAACAGAACAGAACAGAACAGAACAGAACAGGACCTTAGTATAAATCATTTATACTGATTTGTGTTCTAGATGCAAATGCAGGAAATGGCGTTTTTGTCACCCCAAATTTCAAACTTTTCTTGGGTTGACAGCTGGACTACCAGACATGTAAATGTAAATCATATTGCAATAATGCACTTTTCTGTTATCCAGTTCAATTAGCCTTTCTTACACTGGGCTTATCCGCCATTTTGGGGGTACTGCCAGCCTCCTGATCAGAGAATGTAGCACTGCAAAATGCGACTTTTTATAACTGTAGTTGTAAGTATAATCAGTCAGCGTAATTTAGAGTTAAAGGTAAGAGGTTTACAAAGCAGTACCCCAAAAATGGCGGATTTTGGCCTGCGTGAGAAAGGCTAATTAGAGAAATTACTAAGGAATTTCAGGGCTCTTGCCAAGGAATTCTCAAGCCCTGAATTTTCCTATTGCGTATGAGCAAAAAAGACTGGAAGAGTAAACATGGCGGAATAATAAGGAGCGGATAAATATCTGTACAGTTTTATTCTTAAAACTTTTCAATACAGTCAAGTAATCAAGTGATTAAGTCATCGTTATGCGACGAGCAAAGAGCACATCATCCGGTGGTATAAATTCTGGCGGGAATGCTGTCCCAAAATTATTAAGGGAACTCCATCAACTTATACATCAAATTCAGGTGTGTAAAACTGAATGCAGGGGTCCTTCACTCAGCCCAACCTCCTCCTAATTATAGAATATATATTTAGTAATCCGTGAGTGTGTGCTGGAGAAAACTTTATTTCTTAATGAATTCTAGTGACGGTTATAAATATATTCCTTATCAGATGCACAAGTTTCCATTCAGATGCTGGCTAATTAATAGCACAGTAAGCAGTGCAGACTGGCACAGGGAGGGGTGGGGGGCGTAGGGGACACATGCCCCCAAGTTTTTCCCTAAATATCCTTTTTCTAGATCTCGTCAAAAACTGCCCATTACTCTGCAGTCTGGGGTGTGCCCCTTTCTAGTAGAAAATGTGACGTAGTGCCCCTCCAATTTCAGCCTCACTGTCACATGACACTGTGTGCGATACCCCTTCCCCCTGTTTATGCATTTGGTATTCTGTTTGAACGACATATGCTTCCCCGTAACCTGTTAAGCATTTCATTCTTGAACCATGCAGGCAAGTTTATCATGCTTAGTTATATGTATGGAGTAAATATCAAGATTTTTCTCGCCATCTTGTCCGACAGGATTAATAGAAAAATCTTGATATTTACCCATACACCATATACTGGCATCACTCCTATCTTATATACCGAACTTGCAGTTGATGCTCAGCAGCTCGACTCTGTGGCTTGGTTAGAGCACTGCACCGGAATTGCAGGGCAGCAGATTCAATTCCTGCCAGAGGGCCTAAGTTGCATTTTTCACAACTGCTCCTGGCTAGGTCTAAAAATGTATATAAATTTCCGTTCAAGTGTTCCATCTACTAACACCTTCTACTATATGTATGGAGTGCCTTGCATTATTATTCAGCAAGCCTTACAATATCGGTCGGCATAGTCGTCTGACAAAATGTCCGATGACTTTGAGTTTGGGTCGGACATATGTATGATGATGTCCGAGGACCTTGAGTTCAGTTTGGCTCGGAAATAAGTAAAAATGACACAAATTAATATCAGCAAAATGTATTAATTAAATATTGAACAGTACAAATGTTGTGCGATATTGAATAAGTTGTGTCATAACTATTCATATTTATTTCCGAGCCAAAACTAACTTTCCTTGCCACTTGGGGGAAAAATTGTACATGGCTTGAAGAGCGCTGAATAATTCATTGCTTTTCTCGCCCTAAATCTGTCGTTAAGACGTGGACAATGGATATCAGTCCATAATATCCAATCCATAATACAATCAGGTCGGACAAACAATAAACCTCAGTTTCACTTGGGTCGGACAGAATGTCCGACCACGGTACTTTCCGCTTTACATCGGACAATTTCACGAATGGGTCAGACAATGTCCGTGACCAACCGATATTTTAAGGCCTGATTCAGATAAGTACTGTGCTTCACATGTATATACCTAATTCATCAAATTAATTAGTGCCCTAATGTGCCCTAGCTTGCTAAATCACCAAATGATTTTACTCTTGAGCCTCCAGTGAAATGTATGTGTTGGGTATAAATGTGTTAACCAGACTATCTGCCTAACTGTCTGTTGTTAACCCATTAAGCTGCAATGTGCCCAAGTTTGCTAATGCCAGACAATTTTACTTGTCAAAGGAAAAGTGTTGGGTGTTAATGGGTTAAATTTGAATTCAAAATGATGTGGTGGGATTCTTTTGGCAACCTAAATTTACATGTCAGGGGACACCCCTTTTGACAATATTTTTCACTTTAAATTTGCATGGAGCCCTGATTTATAAACTTAGATTGTGGAAATAATGTTGGTATAGACTTGTAAGTATGTAATGTAAGTTATCTTGGTCCAGGATGAACGGAACAGAAATGAGCATACGCTGACAAACATCTCCAAAACACATGAACGTATGAAATCTGAAGTAAAAGGTAGGATAATTCAGGAGCTGCTGTTGATGTATAAGTATTAATCTCAACCTAACATTCATTTTTATAGTACTTTTATGGCACAAAAACTGTTTATTAGACTAATCCTTAAATTCAGTGACGTAACGTTATATCGGGGGGCCCCCAGTTCAAAAATTTTCAAGGCCCCCCTGGAAAATTTTTAGATCGTAGAGTCTCTGAAATGCCATTTCCTGGACTTTGGGGGAAGATTTTTTACAGAATTCTGATGGTCCGAAAACGACATTTTAACACATCAAAATTTACAATTTGTTAGGAAATTAGTACGGTTGTACCGTAAATCGTTAATTTACATTTATATATAGATGAATTGTGGAGTTTATGTTTACGTAAAATGTTCGATTTTCGTACGGTTGAGAACGCTTTAACTGCGCATGCTTTTTGAGGAACGTATCAATAGCAAATATTAAGGTAATTACTGAGTACTCACTATACAACCTCACGCTGGCTATCTTATAAAATCCACAAAACCAAACAAACACAAATGCCAACGACCCCACTGTGACGCTTGATTTCACATTACTGTTACTGCTCTACAGTCTGAGCCTTGGGGCCCCCCTTTGGGCCATTGGGGTTGGGGCCCCCAACTTGGGGGCCCCCGGGTTCGCCCGGTCCGAACCCATAGTAGTTACGCCACTGCTTAAATTATGATGTTTTGAAATTATGCTTGTGATGTTTATAGTGTCATCTTATTTCAAAACTAAATTGAAAGGACTATATGGTGCAGCAATTGCTGATTGTGAAGCTGAAGCTGAGTAAGATCATTTTACACTACATACTTTATAAGATATAACATGTCGAATGTATCGCAATCTAATTTATTGTTATGTGGACATTTCAGATACTTTTACTCAGGTTGCAATGCTCACACCATCAAATTCATAGAATAGAATGATATAATATTTTTTCTCCTTTTTTATTTTAAGACTTATCCGTAGAGCTACGGATAAGATTGCAAACATTCAAGCATTGACAAACGAGGGTGGTCAAGGTTTGTTGTTAATCACATTCTCTATTTTAACTCATGCAAACTAAGATAGCTAGCATACTAAATATTGCTGTGGGAAAGCCATGCAATATGAATGTAGTGACTGAAATAGGAAGGTGTGGGGGGGGGCTAGACAAACTCTAGGGGGTCCAGGGTCATGCTCCCCCGGAAAGTTTGAAAACTGTTTTCTCTGGAATGGCATTTCCTGCATTCTGGGGAAGATCTGACATGCAGAAACCAGGTCATTTTTCTAGTTTTGTATTTCAGGCAGTGAAATAACTCACTCTTTCGTATTAAGTTTTCCCACTCTGATCTTTATTTGGCGTGTGGACTTAGCCCTCCCACTTCTACTTCTGGGGGGGTTATAGCCCCCTAGCCACCCACCCCTATTCCGCCGTCCCTGCGCCATTCTGATTACAAACTTATAACAATATGCTTGAGCAAAAACTACTTCTATATAATGGACAATTTGTATAAAAATCTGTATATAAAATCAGAGAACAAAGAACTAACTATGAGCATGAAAACTTTATCCCAAGTGTGGCCTCTACAGATTCATATCTGTATTTGTAGACCCTGGAAATTGGAGAAAATATACTCGAAAAGCCACCAAAACACTTGCCTATCAGTCTATCACCGAATCTTGCACACTTATTTAGTCTGTAGTTATTGTCACTAAGCTGGGGACAGCGAACACATGCACAGTACGTTAATCTTATTGGTTTCATATTTTCAGGTCGAAGCCATGGAGAAGGGAGTGGCTTAGAGATAGAGCCGAGTAGAAAAGCTGGCATGAGAAGAGGTGTCCTTATGACTATACTTCAACAAAACGCTGCTCAGTTACCTATGTTCATGGGAAAACCCTCAGAGAAGTAAGTAACTTTACTGAACGTTTTATATATTTGTTGAGTTGTGCAAAGGGTACGTAGAACTCAGTATAGAGACGACCAGTATGGCCACTCGGCGATGCAACATGTAGCCTGCTTTTTATGCAAAAATATGCAGTTTACTGGCCAGGAAAGTAAGTCCAGCTTGCTTATTGGCCAGAAAAAGCAATTGACTGGCTGCCAATGCGTAATGAGCGGCCACACAAAATTTCAAATGAGTGGCCCTACTGGTCGTCTCTATACTGTGCTCTGGGTAAAGATATAATTATAATGTAACACTCATATGCTAAAAGTTTTCCATGACTTTATAGAAACGTTTCAATAATACAGGTTGTATTTCAATTAACCCATTAAGCCGCAATGCGCCCACTTTGTCTTTTACTCTGTCTAACGCAGGCCTTAAAATATCGGTCGATCACGGACATTGTCCGACCCATTCGTGAAATTGTCCGACCAAGAAAGAAACGCACCGGACATTCTGTCCGACCGAAGGAAAATTGAGGTTTACCGTTTGTCCGACCCAACTGTATTGATGTCCGACCAAACTTTAACTTTGTCCGAAGTAAATTTACCCCGTAAATGTTTATCAGAGCTGCTATGTGGTCCGCTAAGCGTGACAGCGGAGCCGGGTATTCGCAGTCGCATCGTAAGTCAACGCAAGTTTACTTGCGATGACTTGCGTTCTCGGACGTTTGATTCGGCCTTAAAGTATCAATGCATAACTGCCCAACATTTAGCGTCAGTATACGATTTTAAAAGAACACATTTTCGCGCCAAACTAAACACAAGGCCATCGGACATTTTTATAAAAATGTCCGACCCATCTGAAAGACACCGGACATTTTGACCGACGGCACTGCTGACCGATATTTTAAGGCCTGGTCTAACGCCAGACAATTTTACTCGCCAAGGGAAACAGTAAAATGTAGGTCAATAAAAAAAGGTAGTTTTAGCAGCTGTTTTAAAAATTTACGTTTGTGTTTTTAGTGTCCCTCCTTTATGCGGATCAATTCCTCCTGCACCAAGCTACACACCCGATTCTGGAGATCATGTAAGCATAAAGGCTTATTGACCGAGCGTGAGGTCTGTACTGTGAAATATCAGACCGAGGTTTTTTAGTATGGACCGAGCGACGAAGGAGCGAGGTCCATGCAAAAAACAGAGGTCTGATACTTCACAGTACAGACCGAACAAGCGAGATCAATAATCGGTTTATTATATGGCTGAACTGAGTCTGTGAGCATATGCTTTTCGCGCGAATTAAATCGGCTATCGTAAGTTTCACTGGGTAACAATATACGGTAGGCATGCATGCTCAATCAAAAACAATTTGGTTGTTTGAAACTTTTTATCTGTAAATTTTAATGACACACAAGTTTGCAAGGGTGAAATATCTAAGAAAACAATTATGCACAACTTATGATAAACGACATCCGGGACACCGGTCCAGGGACGGAAAATACGGACCACGGTCCGGATATGGGTTTTTACGGACCGCTTGTCAACCAATCAGAATAGAGAATTTTGAAAAGCCATGTAAGCATACTTGATATTACCTTGCCAGAGGGATATGTTTTCAGCTGACTCTGCGTTTTTGTGTGTTTGTTTGTTTTTTGTGTGTTTGTCAGCAGGATGACTCAAGAAGTGTTACCATAGGCTGCCCAAAAATTCGGGGTTTTAATCTTTCTAAAAGCTTTTCTTTGATATATTCACTTGATAAAGCAAGAAAACACGCGCGTGAAAATCGACGCTCGGCGCTCGCGCGCGTCCACTCGCACACACAAGTCTAAATTCCGTATAATATAATGACGTGCGAGTGCACGCGCGCGAGCGTCACGCGAGCGTGAAGTATATGACAGTTTGTGGAGCTGATGGCCATAGGCTAAGGACAAATCTTTCACGTTATTAAAATTTCACGTTGAATTTGGTGTGAAATCTGTTTAAAACTTTCCAGGCTTCGTAAAACAACTATAAACATAAGACACCACAAACCGTATTGGACAGAATTTAGTGAAAGTTTGTGCAAGATTTTCTCACATGCTAAAATACCTTAAAATATTTGGGAATATAAAACCCTCTATTATAATATAGATTGGGAGATATACAGTCTCTAAATTAAATGCGCTTTCATTGCTATAATCAGATTCAACTTCCCTTGACTATTAAGTAGATTATTTTTCTTTTCATACATAATAATATACCATTAGTATCCCTGATTGAATATCTATATATTATTTGGTCAATATTACCAGGTGTATACAAGCCCGTAGCCAGGGGGGTGTGGGGGGTGATACACCCCCCCATCATTTGTGGATTTTCCAAAAAAGTCGGTCCCAAATTGTAAAATTACACTACTTAATTCGGTCCGAGTTGGTCCGAAACATCCTGTCTAAAAAACGTATAATAAACGATACAAAAATTGTCAATAAAAGAAATCAACATTGCAAAACCCAGAGATATATTTTCCTCTTAAAGGAAATCTTTGACATCTTATGATGTTAAAGGTTACGTTTTGGGGGGCGTTTTCATTAAAATAACTGCATTTAAAGAAAATTGCAGCGAAATATTTGAATTCGAAACTAGAGTGTTTGAAATCTTATGTATATTAATGAAAGGGCCTATAACGAAAGAGGTAGAGAAGACTCTGAAAATGCCATTTCCGACGATCTACAGACTCAAGTTTTTCAAAATTTTCCCCGTCGGCGCCAACCATGGTGGCGCCTCGTGGAAGTCGGTCCCCTATTTTTTAACAATCCTTCTACACCCCTGGCACCACACATATTTTTACAAAGTTGGTCCCTGAACAATGGACACCCCTCCCCAAACTTCTTTGGAATGTGCGCCCCTGCCCGTAGCTGAGGGGGGCCCGGGGAGGCATGGCCCCCCATCCGGAAATAAAATTGAAATCATGCCCCCCCCCCCTAAACACGAGGACAATCACGTTATTTTTGTTTTGGTTAAGTTCATTTATAGCTAGAAAGTTGATTTTCTATGTTTACTTTCAAGTTTTAAGAAATAAAGGTCAAATCTAATATTCTTCACGGTCCAGAAGAACGTATTTTTACCAATTTGCCAGGACTGCGACCGGAAACTAGTACAAAAACATCCCCTCTGCTAAATTTCTCAGCAGTGCCCCCCTAGAAATTGAGAGCCAGCTACGGGCTTGGGTGTATATATTTTAGCTAATATTTCAGTATTATTTGATTATCTCAATACACAGAAGTGACTACAATAAGAATTCCAGGTCTTTTTTCTGAAGTGACATTTTGTGTCTTTTAATCGACTGGTTTTAATCTTATAGGACAAGGAGCAGTCTTGAATATTGGAAATTATTTAACTCTTTCGGGCCAAAAGTGGGAAACATTTTAGTCAAAAGTTTTAGACAAAGACTTATAAAGACAAAATTTTCAAGAAAAATTGAAACAAGTTTATTATTATTTAGCTTTTACTTCAGTTTGTTTGAATATAACACATTTCGTTAAAGGTTGCCGCTCGGGTTAGGACTATTGATGGAGAGGAACAGTGGATTTTGGCTGAAGTGGTCTCGTTTAATCCATCTACAAATAAGTATCCTTTCATGCATTCAATGTTTATTCAATGTTTATTCAATATGCCAGAAACATTTGAAAATGATATATATAATATAAACATGGTATTGCATTTTCTTAACTGTGCTCAAGATACGACATTGATGATATCGACGAAGAAGGTGGCAACAAAAAGGAGTAAGTAATAAATGTTTTGATGGTACTCGATGAACCAATTCGGCTCGTACAAGTGACGTCAGCAGTGCTTCCACAAGTCGTAAGTGAAATTTCCTTCTTCGAGCGTTAAATATCCTTTTTTTCGTTAAATTTCCTTGCAAAAATCACGAAATTTCCCTTCAAATTTCCTTGCAGTTCTTATTAAAATTATCAAATTTCTTATACTCTGAGACTTCTCGGAGACCTCGTACCCAGGGTATCTGCGCTTGTGGCACAAGCACAAAGCCTTGGTTAAAAACTTGACGGCCGCACAGAAAGTAGAATACAGTTCTACTGTCATACGTACAAAAGGTTAGCCGCGACGGTCAAGATTAGCGATCATTTTCGAGTCACAGAGCACTTGCACGTACGGCCAGCGCGGCCGATTTTGCGCATACGAAAGTATAAACACATACGTGCGTGCAAGTGGAGCCCGGCCTTAATTAGAATGAAATCCAACTGCATGATTGACATTAATACGTATACGCCAACTTTCCTTAATAACTCGAGTTTCTTGATATGTTAAAACAACAAACTATACACCAAAATACTCCTCGTTGTTCAAGGATTCTAGCGAGATATGCCGTATATAACTCTCAGTATTGCGCGAGATATATGCGAAAACGGCACTTCGATGAAATCCACGATAATGCCACCCAAAATAGGGAATATTTAGCATGACGGTACGTTTTGGAACGTTGAAGGGTTTTTGTAGATGGAATCCCTTCAGCGTTTAGTTTTATCGCGAGCAAGATGCCCAAAATGTAGAATTTTGGAACATTTTATTTCCTCTGTAACAGGAGACATCATCTCAGCAGACGAAGATTTATACCACTGCCAAAGATGAAAGTCAATCCATCGACACATAAACATGCTTTATTTCAAAAGCAAGAAGTAAGATTTAGTTATTTAATTTCATTGATTATATTTAACAACAAAATAGATATCCCGTTTGTTTATCAAACCAGTTGAAACTTTGCTATTATCTTTAGCAATGGGAAACATAAAGTGTCATAAAAAAACGTTAGTTTATGCTTGCATTTTAAACAAATTTTAGTAGATGAGAATAGTTGGTTGTGTTAAAGTCCAATAGGTATATTAAAGCTATATTTAATATACAATATTTGTAAATATATACCAGTACAAGTTGATTTCGAAAAGTGCTACTGTGCTGATATATGGTGCAGCACATGGTAGGTAGGAATAGACATTGTCACAATTATATTAGCAATTATTTTGTTGAACATCGTGAATTAAAAGTGAATATTTCTATTTTCAGCTTGTTCTCGCACTGTATCCTCAGACAACTTGTTTTTATCGTGCTCTTATCCACGAACCTCCTTCAAGGGTAAACGGTCGTTGCACTATTATCTATTATCAATAATACACTCTTATCAAGCACGTTTCGATACTTTGGTTTCGATACAGTTTTTTGGCAAAAATGGAAAATTAGTGATTGGACAATTGTTACTTGTTGGAAAACAAGGAACAAGGAGGGTATGACTTTTATAAAATAATATCGAAAGAGTTTGAATTTTTTAAACAAAGGTCACGTAACTGCCGTTGCTATGGTAACAATGACGTTTCAATATGGCGGATATTTCCCTTTATTTTATTTTTAACAGCTTTATTTGGCACACAAATAACCACACATTATTGTACATACTAATAGAACAACAGAAATATAGAATAGAAAAAAGGAAGGGGAATGGAAAGCAAGAAGTGCAGTAGGTTAAGAAAAAGAAGAGATCGAATGACTGACATGGAAGATATTAGTCAGTCGTGGTCAATGAGTGCGAGCTAGGTAAGTCAGGAGTGTAGGAAGTTGCAGTAAGGTGGAGGTAAGCCTTGTGTAGGTATGTTTTAAAGGTGGAGAGAGTGTCGTAGTAGTTGGAAGGAGCAGATTTACATACATAGTTCGACAGATTTACAATTCTAACAAATGCTCGAGACCTCACCATTAAAAACGACTAATTATTTTTAATAGCTCACAGCCTCTGCGGAGGAGAATGGTATTCAATTGTTTTCGGCCCGGGAATGCAAGATAAACTTTTGTAAATTTCTCAACCAATTTTCATCCAAATTGAACAAAAATTTAATCGATTTTCCTTGGCCTATGGCCGTTAGCTCGACAAATTTTCGTGTTAAATTGTTTGATAATTTTTAGTTATCGTGCTCACAGACATGCAAACACAAACAAACTCTACCAGGTTGCCGTGAACCGCTGCAAGTAATTGCAACCAATCCCCAGGGCACAGAATAGAGACGACCAGTAGGGCCACTCATTTGAAATTTTGTGTGGCCGCTCATTACGCATTGGCAGCCAGTCAATTGCTTTTTCTGGCCAATAAGCAAGCTGGACTACCTTTCCTGGCCAGTAAACTGCATATTTTTGCATAAAAAGCCGGCTACATGTTGCATCGCCGAGTGGCCCTACTGGTCGTCTCTATACTGTGCCCAGGGATTCAAAGATTAGAACAAAGAGATTTTCACCATTTTGGATGAAATTTGCATTGCAAACAAGCAAAATCCTTTGTCAAGTACATCCAACATGGCGGCGATGACGTCAGGTGAAAACACCTATAGTTATAAACTGCAAAATACTCTATTTTCTAGCCACAGGATGACTACTCCGTGTTGTTTGAAGATACGTCGTACCCTGAAGGATATTCACCGCCTCTGTGTGTGGCACAAAGATATGTCGTTACTTCGAAAGAGAACAAACGAAGATGAAAACATTGTAAAATTTTTGTAAATAATGCTTGTTTAGAAATAGAGTAAATCATACGCATGGGCCATGGTCAATTTTCACGAAATTGATAACAGAAAGAAAATTTCTTGTCATTTTATGATAATGACCTTCGCTTATGACCTTCGCGTAATATAATGAGGAAACCGCTGAAAATCGGAGCGCGGGCGGAGGAAAGAAGGAACTGAGGGAGCGCCCGCGGTTATCATACTCGATAGCGGCGTTTTGTTTATTACCATCTAGCGCATTCTTTTATTTATTATCCAATATTAGCGTATCCTTTTATAATTTTTTTTATCCAAGCCTCTGCGAAGGAGAGAGTCGAAACAGGATATTCAAATGCGGTTCTGGACCGAACAACTGTCGACACAACCATGGAAAACAGTAGCGGACACTAGTAATCTTCTGGTCTTTAGGATCAATCTACCTGAAAAATACAACAAGAACTTCGACGTTTCGGGCGAAGGCCCTTCGTCTGGAAGTTAGTAGCTTCCAGACGAAGTTAGTGAATTTCTAGACGAAGGACCTTAGCTCGAAACGTCGAAGTTCTTGTTGTATTTTTCAGGTAGATTGATCCTAAACTTGACCCGATCCTAAAGACGCTACCTACACTGGCACCACACGTTCGAGGTATTAGCGGACACTAGGACTCGGCGAATTCGGGAGCCAATCCCCCAGGGGTTATCCTAAGAAAAATTTAGAACTGCCCATTTTGGCGGCGGAACAGGCAATGGACCGCAATGGGAAGCTGGCATACCTGGCTTCAAGCATTGTCACAGGGTTATCCCAAAGATAGAAATTTTTAGGAATTTGTTAAAATGTAAAAAGTATTTGAAAGTATATATGATCATAATGACCAATTCAAACAATATATTAAATATTGAATGTTTAGACATTTTTCGGGTTTGTGAATTCAACATGTTCTCTCCAAACTCAATTTTTAGAAATGCCCATTTTAGGTTTTAGAACTACCCATTTTACAATTAGAACTGCCCATTTTGGAAAATGGGAGGCCTTAGCCCTTAGGATGACCCCTGCAATCCCCCTCCTCCTCCAATTCTTAAAGTCTCCTTACATTGCAAACAAGCACTGAAATCCTTTGTCATGATCACCCAACATGGCGGCGATGACATCAGGTGAAAACCACCTATAAACGAAGTAACTAAGTTTTAACGAGTTTTTTTTAACCACTGAAGGCCTGATATCGATTTAGCAAAGCAAATTAGCATTAAATTTGACCCAAAAAAGTTTTGAGGATGGCAGAAATTTTTTGGCAATCTAAATTTCTTCACCCAGCCGTTTCAAAAGTGAACATTGCCTGCGACGTAATAGACAGAATATAAGCTATTACAAAATTGAATTAATTGATAGGGGGCGAACAAAATGTTTTTGTTTTGCATGCAAAAGTTCTTGACTTGTTTTTAAATCTCGTGAGGCGAACGCGATTCCTATAAAATTTCCCCAGGAGGGCGAAATTCACATGGGAGGGGACGAATTTCCTGCAGTAACGCCGGAATTCGGTAAGGTTAACTGTGCTTGAATTCGGACCACGGTTCTACATTCTATGTTCCATTCCGGGCCTTCGTTCCACGTTTCTCACGTACGCTGTGTTGAAAGATGTTTTGTTTATATAGTCGCGGGATAATGATTTACGGTAACACAACACCTCAAGCAATTAAATTTTTTACAAACAATGCGATGTTATTATTCATTGTGACATTGTGATCGCACTGGTCTTACATAGTCACACAAACTACTTTTCATTAAGCTAAAGCGCCGAGTTGAACCTTTTCGACAAGTTTGAAAGGAAAACAGGATAAAACAGAGATGTACGGAATACTAAAGCTTTTCATCATTTTGGGAGTAGTTGAGATTGTAGCCGCGCATGTATTAAATCACTCGCTGACACAGAATCGAATAAGTAAGTATATTACAACTGATTTATAAGTGTTGTGTTGATAAACAGTGTCAATATTCGAAGTGAAGGAGTTCTTAGAATTATAGTTGTAAGGTTTTTGGGTTAGTTACTTGGTTTTAATAAATGAATTTGTCTAAAGGCTGCTACGCATATTTGTGAATAGGGTAATTTGATCTGAATAATTACTAGACATACGGGTGTCTAAAAAAGTTAATCAAACTTTATCATGTTACCCTGTGTTAGGTATTGAGCTTATTGATTTAGTTTTTTGGTATCAAAGAGGATCAGGTATTTAGTTTTCAAATGATACCTTCTTTGTATCATTGCGAACAAAAATGGGCAAATACGATCCGATTAAAAATTGCCGGTCAAAATAATATTTTTCCGTGTACTATGATCATGACCACATTCTTCGAATTTGCGATCATTTGTTTGCACATTTTAAAGAAGTAAATCTATAACCTAAGAATATGCATGTTTGTCATCGCGCAGACCACAGTTTTTACGATTTTTGGCATACATATAATTTACAAAAAAATTCTTGAGCGTGCCCTCATACACGTATAGCTTCGACTCCATTATTCAATTCTTCTCGCATTTTAATCGGCTATTCAGTCTTTATACGCTGCAAGCTTTCCTTCTGTTTTCAAAAGAACGAAGTCGCCATTTACGCATTCAGTTCTTTTGAGCCCGGGAAAGCAAGACAAAATTTTTGTAATTTCTCATCCAATTACCATTCAAAACAAAGTTTAATCGATCTGCCCTTGGCCTATGGCCATCAGCTCCACAAATTTTAGTATTGAAATGTTTGATATTTTTGAGTTATCATGCTAACAGAAAACACACAAACAAACCAAGGGAAGCCTCACATATCGATTTCGCCCACGAGAAACGTCATATGGACGTTTCTCTGAAGAGGCCCCCTCCCAACCATCTCCCCCCTCCCCCCTTAGAAATGTCACGCATAGTTGTCGACATTATATGGTATACATAAACACTGCAAAACTACTGTAAAACCATAACTTCTTCAATGAATACTTCCTACGATTATATTTGAAAGTTCTTTGAGAAAGTATAATTAGAATTACTTCGGTAATGACACTATATATATATACTATTTACTATAAGAGATCATCAGGTCGATAAAATGAGCTCTTATAGTAATACCGCAATGGAATATTGAAGGAACTGCAACCTTGTGTAACTGCTCCAGTATCAATAGTAAAATACATGAACAAAACACAGTGTAAATGACAACAAACTTGCAAAAGCGGGAGTGGAAATGTAGGTTTTTTACTCAATTGACTGTAAAATTGTTTGTGGTATTTGTATACCCGAAAATTTTGTGGTATTTGGGTCCCCCGAAAATTTTGTGTTTGTTCGCTTATCAATCAAGATTTCCACGACGTACATCGAGAAACGTCACAGCCGCAACCCCCCCCCCCCCCCCCCCGAACGTCCATATGACGTTTCTCGTGGGCGAAATCGATATGCGAGGCTTCCCCAAGGCAAGGTGAAAACATAACCCCATGACAGAGTCTGAATAGAGCGATCTTAACAAACATAATTATTCGCTTTCATCAAAAGTGTTATCATCTCAGGAGAATCCATTCCATTGTTTTATAACAGGAAAGTGCTTGGCGAGACATTTTGATGTTGACGATAACTATGTTATTTATATGTGCCCATATACGTATTAACCAGGCCCGTCTGCTTGCCAGGATGAAAAACATTTCAAACAGGGAACATCCTGACATGCAGCTGGGATAATGATTAAATTTCCCCATATACAGCAAATTCAATTGATCCTAAGTGCTAACGTCACACAATTTCAATCCATATAAACATGAGGTATACGCAATGGAATGTGGGATACATGCAGGTCAAATTTATATTCATTGTTTGACCATTTGACAGTGGCGTGACGTAAGGACTTCTAATGTCAATTTGTCCTTTCCGGCAAAGTCAAAACTGGCTTTAAACCACAAAACTTCTACCTCTATTAAACGCGAAAAGCACAATGAACGTGAATATGTAATCGTCCACTCGTCTAAGAGGCTATCAGAAACCGTAATATAGGATTTGGAATAATTCCCAGACATGTGACGAAATTGAAATGATGTACAATTTTATTAGGGAAATGGAGACCCGGCTTGAGCATGCATGACTCAGGACACTCCAAATGACTGACAGAAAACCCTGTTCGCATGCAGGCTACTTATTTTACCCAGTTTAACAAGATCATTAAATTTTAGGCAAATGGCAGAAATTGACACACCATCCGAAGTGCATCGAAGCCAGATCAGACAAGTACGCTACATTCCGGCATCATCGTCAACCTGGATTTTTGGCTGCGGTCAAATTTGTGCACGTCTCTGGTCGTATCCGCTGCCATCATGCCCAAGTACACAACTCGAACTGGGGCTGCAGCCGAAACGTTCAGTCCAATCTCGGCATTTTCTTAACAGACTGGAAAGATCACATTATATTCCCAAACAAAAGGCAGGCGTTCTTCACAGAGAACGGAAGATGGTATGGTCTGGCTGGCTATGATGCCACATCACCTGAGCTCGTCATGTCGAACTTTGCTGATCCAATTTACGTGAATGGAAATCAAAGATTGAGAATCTGGTACGGCGAAGATCTATACGACCACAGTGAAGGGGATAATCACGGCAAAGTGTGCATGGATATTTATGGATACTTATTGTAAATAGAGGATTATTGTGAATACTTGTGGATATTAATCTTGCTCAAATATTTGTTAGGACACTTACATAGTTACATATAGGCACAGAGTAGAGATCATACAGAGGTGTAACGGGTGTACCCACTTATGCTTCAGACGCTTGCCGAGCATGCGCAGTTAAGTGCACGATTCAGATGGCGGCTCGCTTTTAACTGCAGTTTACCTTTTAGCCAAGTGCGTAAAAATGCGAAAGACCTTAAGATTGTGAAACTTTACAGTCGATTTCAACTAACTTTTCACTCAAATGTTGCAAACTTCGTTTCGAACTTCGGAAATTCGTTGCGAAGTTCAAAAGTTCATAATGAAATTCAGAACCGGTTTGTAAACTGAGCATTTGATTGGCTGCCTTTTCTCTAGTAACCAATCAGAGGGTTTGTTTACAAACTGGCTTGTGAATTCATTATGAACTTTTGAACTTCGCAACGAATTTCCGAAGTTCGGAACATTTGAGTGAAAAGTTAGTTGAAATCGACTGTAAAGAGCCGAAAATGTTGGGAACTTGGGGAATGTTGGGAACTTGGAATGGGGGGAACTTGCCGAGCATGCGCAGTTGATCTTTTTTGCCCGGCCGCCTGAAATCAGGTGGGTACACGAAAACGTAAGTCTCCCAAGTGTTTACGACGGCCCTTTCCACCTCTGTATGATCTCTACTCTGTGATATAGGTATAGCCTCCTCAGCAGGCAGATTGCGTCCACTGAGGGTTGCGTCGGAATAAGCCAGCTCGGAGTTTCGACTGCGCATCCAAATGACGCGTTCTGCGGCGGGATGTTGGGATAAAAATTATTGGATGCGCAGTCGAAACTCCGAACTGGCTTACGAAAATGTAACAATATACAGGGTGTATAAAAAAAACTGAGACCTTTAGAAATTCACCTTATTGTTATAATTTGAATGCCTGAGTACTATACTGAACCCATGGGTGCGTAAACACAATTGAATCAAATTTTATGCACGGAGAAGTTAATTAAAAGTCAATAGGATAATTTCTAAAGGTCTCAGTTTTTTTTATACACCCTGTACACCTAAGGCGTTTATTAGATCATTTACGATAATAGATATATTTTTGTGAACTGTGAATACTTTATATTGTGCATTATAGTAATAGTTCTAAGTCAATATCAAGAAATAGGAATATTGTATGGTACAGTATATACTGCTAATTCAATGTAAAATTTATATGTATATTTGATGTACAGTATCGTCAGATAAATCCAACAGAGAGTTATTTTCTGTGTTACTATTTGTATTTTCGCACGTAGTAAGATCATGTTTCAGCTTTCCAAAATAGGCTGTACATGTATGTACTTAAACACAGCATAGGTTTTAATGACAAAATTTAAGTCATTTTGTGCATTTCTCTTAGTCGAAATTATTGTCAAACTCCTATGTCTATCAGTCTATGAATCACTATGAACATTGGTTATAACTTATAACTATAAATAATCACAAAAAATCGACACTCCCAATTTAAGGAGATTTTCGCGTTGATTGTTCACCCCCCGCCCCCTCCTCCATTACGCGGGTTACTCATATAGGGAAAAGTGTCGAAATTTTGAGACGGCCCCTAACACATACCCACTCCTTCGACCATTTTGAATAGCGCGGGTGATTTCGTAATCATAGACTGTGGACCACAGGGAAATGCAAGAAACTAAACCCCCCCAGGAAATTCCCATTTTAAGACACTGACCCCCTTTAGGGCCAGTGTAATAAACCAATAAAAATAACAAAATATATAGACATGAATTATCGATGTAAAGTAATACAGAAACCGGTACTAGTGGTAGCTATGGTGATTGTTGTATGGGATGTTAATACTGTTTATGTCGTCTGAAATGTGGAGATAATGACAGATCATGAGCTTGATAAAAAAAGAATCGCTCATCGAGACCATGCATGTGGGTGAGTGGTGCCAAGTTTGAAAATGACACGCTGTTCATTCTTTTTGCGAACGTTTTACATTATGTTCAAAATGCACAAAATGTAAAATAATTTATCGTATGACGTATTATTGTGCACTTATTATTCCATGCATGTGACTTGCTTATATATACTGCATGGAATAAATTAAACATTAGTCCATTTTATGTGCCCTATAGATACTATATATATACCAAAAAGAAGCTATTAGATAAGAAACATTTGGTTTGATTATTGTTTTTTGCTTTTTCGTGAAATTTTGTATTAATTCGGCCGGGGAAAGGATTGTTCGAAATCTTCCCTGGGTCTTTTCCCCGGCCAATGCTTTGTTTATACGTGGCGTGCTCTCAATACAACGTACAGCACTGGCAAGAGAAAATTTGCATTTTAGTTTATAAAGAACGTTTATTTTACCTGTGATGGGCTGAAAACCTAAAGAAACCTTTATACTCGTCGTTGTTTCTTGTTCAAGTAACAAGAACGACTAGAAAGCTCTTTAAGGATAGTTTTTCAGGCACGAAGGGACGATATAGATTATAAAACAGACTGAGTGTTTATAATATAACAAATTCAGTATGGATGGGGGAGACGGTGGATTTGATCCCTGCGAATGTATTTGTAGTTATGATGGCGCGATGAGGCGTCTCATTTCTCTGGTAAGTCGACGAAATAAGAATTCAAACTATTCTGTTTCTTGTAAACGAAGTACAGTCTATATAGCTTAGCTTTTGATGCATACATTTTCTCGGAGAAAATTAGAACTTTAAATCTTCAATATTATAAACATTACGTTTGTTTTGATGGCATTCGATGTTCGGAAATTCTTTAGATAAAAACTGTCGCTAATGTTGTCTTTTTTTCACTATTTAGCTGCGAAGTTCGCAAAGCTATTGTACCGATAATGAATGTTTTATGGAGCGTATGTATGAATTATTATCCCTCTATGTAAACTATGTTGACGTTTTGCATACTTCAAATAAATTGTATATTTTGTACAGTATTTTTTCCGTGTCAGTTTTGGTACCTATTTTAGTATCTTGGTCTCCTATGGTATAAATAGATAGAATTTATAAGCCTTTTACATATACAGTAGTATCTTATCTCAATTTGAACCTGCACTAATCATGGGGGTGCCTTATGTTAGTATACTGAACAGGTGTCCAAATTTTGCCATTTGAATTCATTATCTACGTACCAAATTTTTCCAGACGAAGGCTATTTAATCGCAAACTAATCTTCTGCCCTTAAACCTAACTAGTTTCTCCTTGACAATACAATTATCTGGCCAGCATTATACAGAGTAAAGGTTTAACAAGAGGCATGAGCAGATGTAGTCTGGTCAGCCCATTATTTGCCCAACACTTTCTCCTTGATGAGTAAAATTATCTGGCATTAGATAATAATAACAGTCCTCAGAATTTAGGTTGGCATTCAGCATTCCTCAACTCTCTCCTCCGCAGAGGCTATTTATTTAAATTTATTTATGATTGAGAAGCACTAGAGCGTAGTTGAACATCGAGTATGATAACTGCTGAAAATCAGAGCGAAGGCTGCAAAGGTGAGGCGAGAAAATTAAGACAAATTGTGGTGTTGTGAATTAATGGCTTAACGCCTTAACCCACAAAATTGCATGTGGCCTACTAACTTTATTGTACTCTTACGATGTCTAACGCAATGTTATTAATGGGACTCTGGTGTTAATGAGTTTAATTTCATTTTATTTGTATGATGTATTTTGTAGCTCCTGGTCCTCAAGGGAATGATGGAAATGGTGGAAGTGGTGGTTTTAGTATGATGTTATTGTTGATGGCATGGTTAGTTGCTGCTGTAATATTGTTCCTGCTTAGACCACAGAACATGAGGCAGTCTGGAAACGAAAAACCCTCAAACCAGGTAAACTAATGAACAGCATAATGGTTTAAGAACTATATTAGGGGTCACCACAAGTGCACAAACTGTACATTGGTGGGGAGAGGGCTAATGACATAAATGACCAACGCACACTTTTTAAAATGTTGAACTATAGACTGATCAGGCAGTATATGTATAGGTTTAGCAAATTTCTGCTTTAAGAGAATTGGGCTTAACTGCGCATCTGGGCTTTACCACACGTCTAAATATTCGAGTAGACTAAATATTCGAGTGAGAATGTTGATAATTATGCATTGACACCTTAGATATTACACTGTATAGCACATGTGTATATAGCATATTTATTCATTTCAACTATAGTTGATTAGTTACCGTGTTAAAAGATGTTTTAATAATAACATGTCAGCCCTCAAAAATGAGGTCAGCATTCTGCAATGACGACCTAAATTTGGCAAATTTTTGACGACCCCCCAACCAGTTCTTCTTAGCAGAATTTTTTTTAACTGCGGATAGCAGCTCAAAAAGCCATCATGTTTGTTCGTGTTTCCGTGCAAGATCTTATAACTGTGACACCAGATGGCTGCACAACTTTGTCAGACTGTGTAATTACTAGTGCTTGCAGCTGCTTGCAAGCTCAATTTTGAGGACTGACATGTGCATATAAGCAGTTACTCACAATTTTAGATTCTTTCGAGTTGTACCAAGACTATAAAAACCTGCAAATCGGCAAGGACAAATCTGGACATTGAAATGTCAAACACATAGTACATAACAGCAAAACCATGTGTGTTTTAACTACTGTAATAGATAATAATAGGCTTACTGCAAAAGCATGAAAGATATCACTATTCAATAGAATTGGAAGGTATTGGCAGCATGAGACCTGGGCCATTGTCCACTATTGTTTCTTGTTCTGTGAGTACTTGCAGTGACGAGGTCCACAAATATTAGTTCATTTGCACACACACCTTTTCTTTAAAATTAATTTATTGGAATTTGCAGCAAAATGTCCTTGTGTAACATGGCCATCATAATGTGAAGTACATAAAAACTTGTGTCAGCCCCTCTTATTTCCCTTCCCCCTTGAGTGAAAAAAGCTCGATACACCCTTAGCCAGTGGCGGAAAGGGCAAAGCCTCCTAAATTTCCAACAAAAACCTACAAATATCCAACAAACCCCCCATATACACTCAAAATAGGCCTTTTTAGATCACAATTTCCAACAAATTGTCTATTTTCCATAAAGGTGGGGGGCAATTGCCCCCCACTCCACCAAAATGTCTGCCACTGCCCTTAGCCTTGCCTCTCCCCCTATTTCTACACTTTTCCAAGTCCTCTATGAAAACAGTTTATTATCATCTGTATTAAATTAAGTGATATTTATTTTCTTCATTTCGATTATATAGGGCCAAGGACCTCCACCACCCGCACCACCAATACAGTAACTGACAATGGAAATATATGAATTTCTTGAATCTAATATTTAGTAGTATTGTATTGCACAATACAAGAAAATATAGTAATGTGTGAATATTATCTACTTATGTATAGTATTTGTAGACACACCTAGCCTACACGCAAGTTTGTACAATGTATATCGTGTAAAAATTTGTATTTACTGTAATTTGTAGGCATGTATGATTATGTTTATAGTCACAAGAATAAATATTGTAATTGATAAACTACATCGGTTATTCTACATAGTTTTTAATCTTTTTTTCGTATTATAAAATAAATTCAAAATTTCCGATTTTAAACAGCAATTAATGTAAAAGATACATTGAATACTGGGTTTGCTGGATAATCCAAGTGAGTAGACATATACACAATTTAAGACATATACACAATTTAAGACATATACACAATTGTTGCATTTTCGCAACCGTTCCTGGTTAGGTCTTAAATTGTGTATATGTCTACTCACTTGGATTATCCAGCAAACCCAGTATTCTAGTTCAACCAAGTGAAGTGCAAAAAAAAAATCTTTGAAGTTTACCTTATCACAACCCGCACACCCGATAACCTATATATATACAGAACTTACGGTTACAGCTCAGCAACTGGCCTCTGTAGCTCAGTTGGTTAGAGCGCTGCACCGGAATCGCAGGGCCGTGGGTTCAATTCCTGTCAGAGGACCTAGTGTTGCATTTTCGCAACCGTTCCTGGTTAGGTCTTAAATTGTGTATATGTCTACTCTCTTGGATTATCCAGCAAACCCAATATTCTAGTTCAACCAAGTGAAGTGCAAAAAAAAAATTCTTAAAAGATACATTGCCGGTGGAATGTTGCATGATTGGTTGGGGAGGGGGTAGACAAACTCTAAGGGGTCCGGGGGCATGCTCCCCCACAACGTTTAGAAATCTAGAGTTTCTGAAATGCAAAATTTAGGGCTGTTACTGGTGGAGGATCTAGTGTATCTGGAAGTACGAATAGTTGGACGTAGGGAAGGTAGCCCGCGTGCAGGCCCACTGATGGAGGGCCTGCACGCGGGCTATAGGGAAGGTTGAATATAAACTAATATATATGAGTTATTTTATAAAAGAGCACCTGCATGTCAGGATATTCATACCAATAGCAGATTGGTGAGAGACCCAAGGTTTGAAGTCTGGTATAATCAACAGAGAAGGAGAGTGGAAGACGGAGGATATGTTTGGTTGCTCTTCTCTGTGTCCGTACAACGTGGCGTATTAATTCGATGGATTGTGATGCCCATATCCTTGAATATTCCATCTACACACATCTACTATTAGTCCCATCGAACGAGATGCCGTGAAAAAAATCTTGATATTTACCCATACCTAATACTGCTGGCATCACTTCCATCATATATACCGAACTTGCGATTAATGCTCAGCAACTGGACTCTGTAGCTCAGTAACTCAGTTGGTTAGAGCGCTGCACCGGAATCGCAGGGCCGCAGATTCAATTCCTGCCCGAGGGCCTAAGTTGCATTTTAAAAATGTATGTAAATTTTCGTTCGAACATTCCATCTACAAACACCTACTATTAGTCACATCGAACGAGATGCCGAGAAATAAATCTTGACATTTACCCATATTTGAGTAGCATATCCGAGGTGCAGTGGTCGAACTAGTGCAAGGTAAACTAGTGCATGGTTGCGGATGTACAATGCATGGTGGATAAATGTGACCCACTAGTTGTCTAGTTGGTTCGTTTATGCTTTTGTTCACGTAAGATTTTTATCCATAAACACGCGGAGGTCTCGTTCACATTCAGTATGTACTGAGCCGATAATCTGTTTTTTATCGGTAGAAGCCGATAATCGCTAACTTTTAGGCTTATCGGCCGATAATATCTATCAATATCGGCTCTTCCGATACTTAAAATGCTTGCCTTTTCAGTTGTTTTTTATTATATTTATACACTTCCTTCACGTATCAAGAAAAACGGGCGACATTACTAGACGCATTTGGTTCTAACAATAAAACTATCAAGTCTAATTCGTAATCAAGCAAAACTTAATTGTCATGGACAACCCGTCAGGCCCGTAGCTGGGGGGTCCCCAGGGGGGGCAAGGCCCCCGTAACGGAAAATTGTGCCCCCCCTGTGCCCCCCCTAGCACAAATAACAGTAACGTAAATTTTCATTTTGAAAAAGTAAATTTGTTATATATTTTATTTGAAAAAGTGAATTTGTTATATATATAAACTTTTAACTATTAAGTAATACATTACTAACGCAATACAATGTGATTTCCGGAAAAAATTTTCCCCCCCGCCCGTCGACAAGAAAAGAAAGAATTTCTGTCGGAAAAGGTTAAATATTTTGACGAACGCGGACAGACATCGAAACGTGCCCCCCCCCCAAAAAAAAGAGGGCCAGCTACGGGCCTGCAACCCGTCCAGAAAAACTTGTTGAGCATACATATGTGGAAGTCGTTAACTTGTTACGGAAACTTGTCAAGAAAACTCTTGCTCATTTGTAGCTCCGGAGCTTCATACGTTTGCCCTGGCCTAAAGCCGTATCGTATCGGTAAATTGGATTTTCGTTTTTGCCTATGTTTGTAAACGGCTGTGATCACTCTGGAGATCTCAACCGTTTACAAACATGGATGACACAAAATAAAATGCTTCAGTACGTTTCGATACAATTAATTGCAGTGGAAAACAAAGGCAAACCTAAACAAAAATATACTCATAGGCATAGTAATGAGTTGTATTATATTATACTTCCATAAGTTTCCAAACATTACATTCTATTTACAGTCGATTTCAACTCACTTTTCACTCAAATGTTCCGAACTTCGGAAATTCGTTGCGAAGTTCAAAAGTTCATAATGAAATTCAGAACCGGTTTGTAAACTGAGCATTTGATTGGCTGATTTTTCTCTAGTAACCAATCAGAGGGTTTGTTTACAACATGCCATGTGAATTTCATTACGAACTTTTGAACTTCGCAACGAATTTCCGAAGTTCGGAACGAAGTTCGGAACATTTGAGTGAAAAGTGAGTTGAAATCGACTGTAAGGATATTGCATTTATAAAATTGTTACTTGGTGAGTATTTTCTTGGTCAGTTTCATCCAATGTTTCTGGTACAGGGTGGTTCAATGTCTCTGGTAGAAACAGGCCAATCAAACCGGCAAAGATGCCGCTCCCAGCAAACAAGATCATTGGTAATTTTTGGTCCACCATACCCAGTGTTACGACAAGTGGCGCTAATATACCACCCAAACGTGCAGTCATTGAACATGTACCCATCGCAAAATTCCGTACAACGGTCGGCACGAGTTCTGCAGAGTAGACGTATAAAATTCCAAACGAAGAAGAAATGCCAAACTTACCTACATTGGCGGTAATTGTAGCGAACTTCGCTGGCCCGAATGCACAAACGAGACAACCAATGGATCCGATCATCACATTAAGGAACAGCGACTTTTGACGACCCAAGTTATCGATCATTGGAACAGCAAGAAAATAGGAAGGAACTTCAACTAGGCCAGAGAGAAAGAAATTCCAGTACCTATCCCCTTCCATATTCTTGGAATTAAACGACAATCCATAGTACACCATGCTATTGACGAGCCATATAAACATTAGTATAATCATTTTCGAACGGATATTTTTGTGCGTTAGCAGTGTGTGTATGCCATAGTTCTCTGACGTTGTCGATTTTTGCTGTTGGTGCTTGCTTCGCGTGAGACGTTTGTCAAATGTGGTGCCATTTTTTGTCGCAATTTTTTCAAGAATTTCTTCAGCTTCAGAAATTCGGCCCTGTGCTAAAAGCCATCGTGGTGATTCAGGAACTGATTTTGAAAAGAACAACATGTAAAGGACTCCAGGAATGGACACGGCAATCGTCAGCTGGCGCCAGTCACGGAACAGATATGCCATCATGGAAAACAAGCCAAAACCAAGAGCATAAAATATTTGGGAAATTGTCATCACTTGTCCTATAAAAAAACCCGGGTTTATTACTTGTATAAATTTAAGATTTGTAAATAGAATAGAATGAAAACGAATAGACTTGGCATATAATAGAATTATAGAGCATAAAATAGAAGTAGAATAAAAACAAATACAATAGAATGTAGAATAGAGCATAAAATATTTGGGTTATCACATGACACACGTCCTTTAAAACATATGTTGATCGTGTTTGTGGATGAATATTCGAACGAAAATTTATATACATTTTTAGACCTAGCCAGAATGCAACCTTAGGCCCTCTGGCAGGAATTGAACCTGCAGCCCTGCGATTCCGGTGCAGCGCTCTGCATTTTTCGCAACTGCTTCTGGCTAGATCTAAAAATGTATATACATTTTCGTTCGAATATTCCATCCACAAACACCATCAACAATTATTCCCATTGAACGAGATGCCGAGAAAAATCTTAGCATTTACCCATGTCCTTTAAAACAACCTGGCGTTATTACTAGTTTTCATTAAATATATATATAATAGAGTATAAAATAGAATAACACAGAACATGGAAATATTTGGGCAATTGTCATGATGCCATGGATCACTTGTCCTATAAAACAACCTGGCGTTAACATTTGTATTCATTAAGAATGGAATAGACTGGAATATAATGGAATACCATGGAATAGAATGGGATAAAATAGAATGGAATGGAATAGAATGGAATAAAATAGAATGGAATAAAATAGAATGGAATAGACTGGAATAGAATAAAATGGAATAGAATGATTATAATAGAGTAGAACAGAATAGAATGAAATGGAATAGAGTAGAATAGAAGACCATGGAATAGAATAGAATAATATGGAATAGAATGAAAAAGAGTAAAATAGAATAATATGGAATAGAGTAGAATAGAATAACATGGAATAGAATGAAAAAGAGTAAAATAGAATAATATGGAATAGAATGGAATAGACTAGATTAGAATAAAATAATATGGAATAGAGTAGAATAGAGTAGAATAAAATAGAGTAGAATAAAATGGAATGGAATAAAATGGAATATAATAAAATGGAATAGAATAGAGTATAGAATAGAAGGAAATGGAATAGAATAGAGTATAGAATAGAAGGAAATGGAATAGAATAAAATAGAGTAGAATAGAATGAAATGGAATAGAGTAGAATAACATGGAATGGAATAACATGGAATAGAATAAAATGGAATAGAATAATATAGAGTAGATTCCTTGTAGGTTTGCATTGCGATGGCAATGATTGATTTGTTTAGTAGCGTCACTATGTGAACACCAGGTTTATTTATTGACAAAGCTTTCAATTTGCAAACCCCAATCTTCATCAGTTAATATTGAAGATCCGGGCTTACAAATTAAAAACAAATTAACATTGATGGTGTTTTGCACAAAAACAAATGAAGAATAAAATAAACACAGTGCCGGCAGTGGTTATTCATCTGACACCAGATCGCAATATGTAAACTCTATTCATCAGACAAAATGATACCAGGTAAATTTCAATTGTCAAATTGTCACAAGAACAACATGTTTATCAACCTTAAATATTCTTTAGATGGGACGATTAAGCTTGTCTGTTCATTTGCTCGGTGAAGACACTCTAGGAAATTTTTATTTGTGGACAGGAACATTGACACTTTAGACTTTGGAATGGAAAATACATTTTTATTTTCATAATTGTTTGCATGCAAACTGAAAAATTTTAAGATTAATTTTCACTGGAGATCAAGAGTGGAAGATGTGGTTAATGCACCACTCCTTTAACCAATGAATTAAGTCTGCTACAGCAGGTCGACGGCAGGGATTTACTTAGGCTGGGTAACTTATCTGTACTTAAAAACTTGAATGTGTAACCGGTTTTTTCGGTTAACCGCACAAGCCTACTCGAGGGTCCTCCGGTTTTCCTTCCTCTGACACCAAAAACTCTTGCAATTTTTGCAAACTAAATATATATGGCGTTTTGCATAAACCAAAACAAATTACATTTATGATCGTGATGCAAAATTATAAGAAAGATTATAGAGAATTTTAGGCCTCAGTTGTCGTACGTGTGTATCACATGAGCCACTGGCTCGGGTGAATTGAGTTTAACCCATTAGCTTGCAATTCGCCGAGATGTTCCCTAGCTACTTTAGTATTATACTCTGTCTAACGCCAGACGATTTTACTCGTCAGTGGTAGAGTACTTTGTAAATATAATGATCCTTGTTTTCAATGGGTCATTCTAGAAATGATCCAGACTTTCCCTGTGGGGTCTGCCATCCACTAGGGATGTCCAAAGGAGGGAAAAGGGTTAACTTCCAGTTCCCTCTGCGGGGGAGGTGTGGATGTTTTCTGGAATGACCTGGCAACACATGTGGCATCTGTTGTTTTGAAAAATCGGTTATGGCGGTTTTATCGTTTTGGTTACTGGTTTCAGTTAATTTTTCAAAACTACCCCCCTCCCCTCGAGACTCACCTCGGTAAGATGGTCCAATAATTTCACTCATTATGACAAAACAAGCCAAGCCTCCACCGACGATGACTGATCCACACAGGAAACGAACGAATAAGAATTGTGTATAACTTTGGGCAAATGCAGTGAGTATTCCCAAAGCGAAAGCAGAAACTTGTGTGTAAATGGCAACATTCCGTCTACCAAACCGATCTGATAAACGTCCAGCAATGACAACACCTATTAAACAACCTAGCATCATAACAGATTGACCCATATTTGCTTTGTACTCTTGATCGCAAACCAAATTCCATTCTGAAACTACGCTTGTAAATTCGTTATCAAACGTGATTTCCCGGCAAGCAGAACCGTTTCTTAAGCAGGGATATTCCTTGTTTTTGTCAAGATATCGGTTCGCTACATTTGAGCAATGCCAACGTGGCTTATCTGCCACGAACACCAATAAAAACATTTGACAACATTGAAAAAACGACAAGGAGTTCAGGATTAGATATACTTTCCTTTGATATGGTCCAAACTCACCGATACCTTTTAAAATATTGTCATATTCCATGTTTTCCTGGCACCGTAGGTATTAAAAATATACTGAATTGATTCTTTGTTGTTTTCAAAAATACATTTACATAGAAATTATAATTTCGCGCGTGGACCCCACTGAGGTGGACCCCCGCGTGTCGAGTTCTGCAGATCGATTTCGCGATAGATAATTAGCGATAGATAGAATAGCGATAGATAGAATAGCGATAGATAATTTGTCAATAAAATTTACTTACCTTGTATAAATGAAGTTTTTCTTGTGTTGTAGTACTCATTTACGCGAATATTTATATTGGAAATATGATTTATTTCACCGGCTTCGAATCGAACGGCGGTCTCCGGTCTCCCGTCCTAGAATAATACCAAGGTGAGCCACTTCCGTGAGACATGCCTCTGCTAAAACTCAAATATCTCCGCCGTATATCATCGCAGAGCGATGAAACTTGCATCGGTATATTGCACAAAGATTGCTCTTCCGAATATCTTTGCGACCTGAGAACAAATTTCATGCACATATATCTCAAACTTCCAATTTCAAGGCATGCGTGGTTATAGTTCTCGTGGCTACGCGACCTCCACGCAACGCTTTATCCCCACGAACACGAAAGCTGGAAGGGGGGGCGTCCTGTCAAAAAAACTGTTAATTAATCGCATAGTTATACTGGGAGTTTCCCTCAGTGTTTAAAACAGCCAATCACAACAACACCGCGCATCGAAATTCTTTGTTTCGTCAGGTTTGGTGGAAAACGCGGACTGCGGACTGCCTCTTAATTTATTTATAGAAAATATTTTGCTTTTGGGTTGTGGAGAAATATTGTCGCACTACTGCGCATGCCCATATCGAAGTTTATGAAAAATACGATATTGTTATTAAATAATTTATAATAAAAGCTTTAAATGTTCAACCTTCCATTAGCTCTCTCTTCAAATCGCCGGTACGCTAGTGTAGTTGTCTATACACTCGCTTTTTATACTCTATACCCACATATCTTAAAGAGCTTATGCAGCGAAAATTCGGTTCGAGTGAAACTCTCTTATTAAAGAGAACTTTTGAAGTTATGAAGATTGACGTTTGGAGCTTTTCCATATCCCACTTCGTTCTTGAGATATTAAGATGTGTTTGATATGTAAACAACATCACTGTGACATCACACTGCATAATGAATTGTTGGAAAATCACGAATATCTTTGAAATAATTGAATTAAATCACTTGAAACTCTGCATGACTTGTGTGGTGTCCTGCGATAGGCAGAAACAAATGACAGTTTAAAGGCGATTGGCTAAATAATCTCAGAGGTATTCGTGATTTTCCAACAATTCATTATGCAGTGTGATGTCACAGTGATGTTATTTACAGATCAAACACATCTTAATATCTCAAGAACGAAGTGGGATATGGAAAAGCTCCAAACGTCAATCTTCATAACTTCAAAAGTTCTCTTTAATACGAGAGTTTCACTCGAACCAAATTTTCGCTGCATAAGCCCTTTAACCTAACATATGCACGCAACTTACTGATTGACGATTGTGTTGTTGTCCTTTACCCATTATATGCTTTTGTTGATCTGTAGTGAACAAATACGTTGAATAATTACCCTGCGATTAACATTTTGAAAAACATGATGGCAAGAGTTTTTACTTTCTTAACATGTACTCTTGAACGCAATCAACGTCATTTTTAAATGTGTGGTGTTTTATCACAATTACCAGCACAATTTTTACAACCAATACCACCATCTGTACAGGGAGCAGTACAGTTTCAGCCACCACCACCGCAGAGAGTTGCACTACAACCGTTACAGCCTCAACCAACGCCACAGCATTGTCCTATAATTACACATAATTCTTACATAGCAAACAACGGCTTCGCGCAACAGCTACGCCAGCAACTTCCATATCCTTCCCCAGCACCGAGTACATTTATTTTATACTCGCTTCATTTTTGTCCACCAAAGACGTCAGTATGTTCTGGATGTGGAAAATTTCTTAAACCTGGTGGAACGATCATGGCTCCTCCAAACGACCTAGTAATTGTCTCCAATATGTTAAGGGAATGGATACATGGTGGTCAAGTCTACAGAAAACCAGGGAACGTTTACTTCCATTGTTCTGTGGCATGCGTCCGATGTAGGCAACCCACATTTACACCACAGCTTCAGTGCATCATTCCCGACATTATAAACGCCTATCTTGATCTAAATCATCGGCAATACATCCAAGATAACCATGGCATCTATTTATAGATACTATAGAGTCGCATTGTTTCTCAAGATTATGCTGGATTATACATACATTTTATATTGCACGACACTGAACTGCAGCCTATTTCTTGTTCGGTCCGTTTAGTTCTGTTAATTAAGCTATATACATACATCATAACACTTTGCGACACTTCGAATCGCTCAACAATTGTGAGACAGTATGACAATTGATATAAATTGAGTTCGAAAAAATGGCTGATTTGCATGATAGCGAGGGTTGTATTATTAAAAACAAAATGCGTACGAGGATTTTTGGCATGTTAAATGGAATTCTATATAACTGTTCGAGTAATATACCCCTCGCATAATTGCAGTGGCGGAAATTCACAAAGCCTGGGTACCAGGTTGAAATCGCACACTCTTTCAAATTTACTCATATTTTACAATAATATCTTTCAAATGGATATAGGTGTATCTTGATAGGGGGAAATTAATCAAACTATATTGGGGGTGGGCCATGAATTTGTGTTCAATGACATGGGGTGGGCCACAAAAATGTAACCGTTGTTCATGGGTGGGTCAAGAAAATATTATAAATCAATGCTGCAAAATTATCGGCCCACCCCCCCCTCTTAAATAATGAACGGTCCCTAAATTTGTTATGAATTGAATTTGTTTGAAGCGATAGTTTACCGAACGTCGTTTTTTAAAAAGTAAACAATGCGCGGTGTGTTGTGATTGGCTGTTTAAACACTGAGGGAAACTCCCCAGTATAATTATGCGATTTTAAAATTAACAGTTTTTTGGCAGTCCCCCCTTGCAGCTTTCGTGTTCGTGGGGATAAAGCGTTGCGTGGAGGTCGCGTAGCCACGAGAACTATAACCACGCATGCCTTGAAATATATCATGCCTTGAAAATATATCATGCAATATAATATAATATGATATAATATATATAATATTAATATATATAATATAATATATGAAAATATATTGAGATATATGTGCATGAAATTTGTTCTCAGATCGCAAAGATATTCGGAAGTGTGAAAAAAACCTTATTCGTTGGAAAGAGCAATCTTTGTGCAATATACCGATGCAAGTTTGATCGCTCTGCGATGATATACGGCGGAGATATTTGAGTTTTAGCAGAGGCATGTCTCACGGAAGTGGCTCACCTAGTTGTGACCTTGGTATATTATTCTAGGACGGGAGACCGCCGTTCGTTATTCGTCTGTCTCAGGCTATTCGATTCGAAGCCAGTGAAATAAATCATAACCGTCAATACTCAATAGGCCGCACAAACCGTGAGATTGGGCCGTCTGTGATTCGCCTTAATCGCCTAGTCCAGTCCTATAGATCAGTCCACTAGCCTGGACAGTGGACCTGTGTCAAAACCCGCAAAATGTCACAAAAATGTCTTATATTACCGCACGTGAACATGACCTCGAGAATTCTGCTTGTGTTAAAACCATATTCCTATCAATTTTAACGAGGTAAACGAACGTGACATATTGTACAATGCTCCTTTTTATTACGAAAGAAGACCAAAGAAGGTCATTGATGATGAATAAATAACTAATTACATATTGTCTTTCAGCAGCAGTGTACGTTTTGAATTTGCGGAGCACGTGTCCAGTTAATGACACCAAACATGTTCACTTTTTTCTAGTAAGAGTGTCGTAAGAAAGCGATTCATTTTAGCTAAAATTTCACGGCATAGGTTAAGTTAACTAATCACTTTCCAATGGAATTATTTTTGAAAAGAGATATTGTTTATATTGCTGAGAAAAGAGCGTGCAATTTACCCGCTCTAGTTTCACGTGAACAGCATGAAGCGTGCATGTCGGGTTTGTGAACTTTGACCACGCAAGCTTGAGCTTATTGGGAGACACGCTTGCCTGCTCGTACGTTTTGAGTGTAGTGTTTACGTCGTTCGAGACGGATTTCTCTGTTGTTTTTCATGCTAGAAGACGAAGGAATGAAATCTCATCGGCCAACACATCAATCTGCTTTGGTTCACCTCGCTGCGGGAGGGTAAGTTGTAAAATGCGAAGTGAAATTTTACACGCGCGTATATTTCACTACAATGTTGTGTTTTATATAGAATCCACGCCGTGCAAAGTACGTGCATTGCATGGCATTTGTTTAACCGCCAGACGGCGTGAAATTTTCAAAGAAACTTGTTAAATACATCTCCTAACTTCTTTTGTACTACTAAATTGTCAAAAATTCGCGAAACATGCTTACATTTACTATAAAATTTTCATTTATAGTAAGCTTTTCGGCTTTCGCGCGTGCTTACTGCTTGGCGTGCACAAAATGTTTTTTTTTACAAATTGCGGTATTTTTCTCGTAAACTCAGTAGGTGATTTGTAATTACAGTTGCAAATTGTAAGGGCTGCAGTATTGTAGCTTTTTCGAGTATTTTTTGCAATATTTTCACAATTTCATGTAAATAATTTATCATATGTTTGTCTATTTTTAACCAAATTGAAAATGAACTCAATCGAAGTGTACGTTGCCGGTTGCCCTTCGCTACCCTTCCAAGGTCTTTGGAATTTTGAGCGCATATTTCCGTTTTATTACATGCTGTATTAGTTTCCACCAAAAACTAAAGAATTTACTATATTGTTCCCTGTGTTTTTTCCAGCCTTTTCTTATTTTTGGAAGGCAAATCCCCACTATGGCATAGGCGTGTGCTATTTATATAATACATTTTTAATCTGTTAATATGTTATCAAGTGTTACAAATGTATTTGGCTGATTACATCATTTTACAGTTTTCAGTTTATGTTTATAATTTGTATGTTTACATGCTACGATTTGTCTGGCTGATTTTAGGTTTTGATGACATTGGCCATATATTTTTCAAATATCAGTAACCCATTAGCTGGCAATGCACCCAGATGCACCCTACTTTAGTATTTTACTCTGTCTAATGCCAGAGTATTTTACTCTGTCTAACGGCAGGCGATTTTACTCGTCAGTGGTAAGGTACTGCCAGTTAATGGGTTAACATGCATCTGAAATCGGCCTTACAAATCAGGGTGTTAGCCAGAAGGAAAAAAAAATCCGGCAATTTCATGATATTGGGAAATTCAGTTAGTTCTTAACTCTGAACGTCATGTCTTTTACCGTGCATTTGGGCAGTGATTTTTAAGCAGAATTTTGAGCAACCTTATATTTTAATTTTTTTATAATAGTTATGTTACTTTTGGCAGATCTAAATCGGGAAATTACAAGCTAAACGTAATACAACTTTTCGATAATTACGTTACCGATCGTGAGCGAATAGCCTTTCGTCTTGATTCACAAGAGCGAGGCTCCCAGGCCAAGGAAGTATTTGTGACGTAATTATCGAAAGGGTGTATTGGAAAAACGGCATATAATGCCGAATTTTTTACTGTAGGTAACACCCTGCAAATCATTAGATTATATACAGGCAAGCCAGCCTGAGTACCAGATCCTTTAAGGTCGAAATCTGTTGAGAAAATGCCATTTACAACATACATTCATGTGAACACAGCAATAATACTCAGCCTGGGTAGGTGAGCCAGCCCAGGTCATTGCGTTTATATATGGAAAATACCAGCCCGGTATAAGTGAGATCCCCGGTTAGTTGAGGAGGGATCTTCCTTAGGCATGCCAGCTCAGTTCCCATATAAATACAAGATGAAATTTAATAAGAAACAAATGCTGGATCTTGCCAAAACCTGGCAAGGCCTGAGCTAACCATAAGCTGGTAGACGGGATATGATATGAACATGCTCTTAAATTTTTTAGTGTTGGAGGGACTGCTGGAGCAATAGTAACATGCCCTTTAGAAGTGATCAAAACACGACTACAGGTAAATATAATTAGAAAACTAATAGACACAGGCAGGCCGGATGAAGAATAATTACTTTACCAGATTTTTTGCTTATCATATTTTGGTTTTCTCATTTGCATCTATTTTAAGACGTGTATACGTGTGTAAACATGCTTACAGAAAATATATCATTGCTCGTGGTCCAACAAAGCTCAAGTCTAGGTTTTGCCATGCAGCACTTCCCATGAAATGACTTTCAGAGTTTCTCATATGTTTTGAAAATTTTGCTCATTCCATTCCTGACAATCTGCCATATTTTTAAGATCAGTGGGAGGTCCACCCATGAGACAAAGCCAGATGCTGGCGGTGATCATTGACAGACTTTAGACTTCACATATAGCAGAGAAGAATTAATACCATTGCTGCAGGCTTACATCCTATGTGCTCCACTATTCTGACATTGTTATTCAATCTGGGACTCTTAAAACTGGGACTAATTTGTTTTACTGATAATGAGATATGGTTGCAAGTCAATTCTATTTTGGGCAACTGCCATCAATTGTTTGCCCTCCAGAGATAAGCTCGCTTTGCAGTACATTTAGTTATTTTATGATGTTGCTTTGCCATGTAAACATATAACGATTCAATCATGGCATGAAGTAAACTTACACTACAAATGATATGTATTGTAGTACATGTATTTTCACTTCAATATTAATTTATTTTGTTTTTTTACTAGTCATCCATTCCAGTATTCCGCCCTGTTGCATATCTTCCTGGTAACGTCACCTTCTCTATTGCTGTGGAAAAAGTACCTGTCGGGATTTTCGCATGCACAAAGTATGTATATACTGTAGGCAGTTGCGATATATCGATATTTTCGATAAATATCGATATTTCAAAACTATCGATATTCGATATTCGATTTTTCGCATATCGAAAATATCGAAAGTTGTAACTAAAAACTTAATCTCCGATTATTCGGCAATTATTGTTTTCACCGGTGAAGTTAAGACAACGTGTGTGTGGCGGCAATTGCGAATTTATGATACAAGTGCGTGGGCAATTGAAATTAAAAGCGGGAACAGAGAAACTGTGACCACAGAAGATCACCAAGCAGCGGCATTGAACGCTTGAAAACAATAGTTTTACAGTATAAACATTATATACATTAAACAATCGTACTGTGAAACCATTAGGCTTGTAAATATATCTTTTTAAACTTTCATAAACGGATAAACCGTTGTTAATAAATCTTTGAGACGTACCATGACTGGTTTCGTGCACTTCTTTTTAACTGTTTGTGATACGTATACATGCAAGTTGACTAAATTACATTTTCTCATTTGCATAATTCGATATAGTCGATAATATCGATATTTTTTTTTCGATATCGATATATCGATTTTTTTCAATATCGCAACTGCCTAATATACTGTTCTACTGTATAATTAAGTATGTTGCTTTCATTCATGTGTATTATGTACTAAAATGCTGGGAATATTTAATTAATTGCTGATCTGAACTCTAAAACATCTATTCTAGACATATCATAAAGACAGAAGGAATAAAGTCACTTTTCAGAGGATTGGGTCCAAATCTGGTTGGTGTCGCACCTTCAAGGTATTACAGGCATTTTTGATTTGCTCATGTGTTATTTTACATTATACAATTACTTTATGGTTTCCGTGTTTGGATGGCCTGATCCAAACACGCGGGAATGTTGCGAGAATTAAGAAAAGCGCGCGAAATCTCGAGCCGAAGGCAAGTGATTTTGCGCACTTTTCTTAACTCAAGCAACATTCCCAAGTGTTTGGATCGGGCCATCCAAACACGGAAACCATAAAGTAATTGTTTTATAAAATAACAACAACACGATAGTCTTCCCTGTTTGGATGGCCTGATCCAAACACGGGTTTTCGACCAATCAGAGCACATGTTATATACATGTTATTTTATAAAAACAAGTATTACCAAGCATTAAATCAGTTTACTTAACCCATTAAGCTCCAACACACTCTAAGTTGCGGTATTGTGGCTATTTTCTATTCCTCTATATTGTGTGTCATGCAGAGTACGAATTTAGCGGCTCGCACTTCGCAATTTGCGAAGCATTCTTAGATTTTGCGAAGTAAAATTCATATGGAGATGGAAAAATGCGAAGCAAATTGAAGGAATTACTGTAACATGCTCTTCTGCCTTATAGTTCTGCACACTTATTTACTAAATTTATTGTTCAAACTCAAGAAATTCAACATAATT
Organism: Trachythela sp. YZ-2020; assembly: GCA_016169945.1. Taxonomy (NCBI): domain Eukaryota; kingdom Metazoa; phylum Cnidaria; class Anthozoa; order Malacalcyonacea; family Clavulariidae; genus Trachythela; species Trachythela sp. YZ-2020. The sequence goes on along the minus strand of JADLSH010000121.1, from coordinate 2,487,754 downwards.
TTGCTTTGTATTTTGTTCCTAAATTCATTTTTTCTACTAAAAGAATGTGAAAATGAAGAATATGGTTGAAATTCTTTTGAAATATTCACGAAATTTGCAACGAAATGGCCGCCATTTTGTCAGTGTTTCCACTTTACAAAATCGAAGAGTTCCTTGAAATTTCCTTAAAATTTTCATGAAAAATATTTGCGAATCGATTTTTCCTCCATAATTCGTACCCTGTCATGCATTAAGTTTTCCAGTGATGTATTGATGAGAATGTTATATACATTGAATACTTTATGAACAATATAGTAACCATATACACTTCCCTGTTTGGTCTTTTTAGGGCTATCTATTTCACTGCATATGCAAAAACAAAAAGTCTATTGAACAATTCAGGCCTAGTAAAACGTGACAGCAGCTATGTTCATATGCTTTCTGGCCTTTCTGCAGGTATTGTACAACTTTTCTAGACATTTTACATGATGTATATAAAACTGACTTCTAATGCGTCATATCTTAATGAGAATGTTGAACAAGTCTGTAAATGTCTTTTACAGGTGTAACATCAACAACAGCGACATCTCCTATATGGGTTGTAAAAACAAGACTTCAACTAGACAGTAGGTAAGTAAGTGTGACTACATAGAACGGCATGTTAAGAGTTTTTGCAGATGGAAATTTTGAGCGGAAATTATATACATGTTTAAGACCTAACCTGGAGCAGTTGGGAAAACGCAACTATATAGGCATTTTGCTCTGGCAGGAATTGAAACTGTGGCCCCGCGATTCTGGCACAATGCTCTGACCACTGAGCTACACAGTCCAGCCGCTAGGATCTAACCACAATTAGTTCATGTATATATACTGGGGTGATGCTAGGGTATGGTATAAGGATAAATTGAGTGAAACGTTCCAATCATTGATAATATGCATGTATAAGGGCCTGTTTATGTGATCCCGTCTAGGCGGCCGGTACGGGACGTTTTCATCCCGTCTAGCCGGGAAACTCGCCTAAGGCAGGATAGCGTGTTTATATGGACATTATACGTTGCCGGGATGAAGCCAGTTAAGTGCTTGACGTCATATTTTCTTGCAGAAAGGGATTTACGCGTGCTCAAAAGAAAAGTTCATCCCGGCTAAGCGGGATAGTGTTTATATGGGAATTTTTCGTCCCGGCTAAGCGGGATTCCGGCAACAGACGCCGGGATCCCCGTCTAGGCGGGATAAAAGCAGGATCATATAAACACTCAATAGAGTTTATATTACAAGCGGGATCTCAGCAACTGTCACGTCCTGCCTAGCCGGGATCATATAAACAGACCCTAAAGTGATAGCAAAGCAGAGAAAATTTTAGCAGTGGACGGTTCACCATAAGTTTTCTTGAACATTATTTCTTGTGGAGTGCATGTATACTATAGGTTGGTTTCGTTCTCAATTTGGATAAAACAAAAATTTGTCAGTTCTTTGAAGCCCTCAAATAGCAGTCGTTCTTGGCCTCCTGCTGTTTAGATGGTCTTTGTGACTACAAGTTTGTACATGTTTCTATATTCAAATTGCATGGGAAGCCATGAGCTGTAACATGTACAACCTATCCGAAAAAGCAAGATGTATGGAAGACTTTGGAAAAGAGTAGATAATTTCTATGTATTGGTTCTAACTGAACTTTTTACATTTTCACAGTGTGGTTAACAGATTTGGTATCCTTGATTCCGTCAGAGAAATTTACAGCAAGGATGGACTTCGAGGTTTCTACCGGGGACTTTCTGCTTCGTATTTTGGTGTCACGGAAACCGTTATCCACCTAGTCATTTACGAATACATTAAAGCAAACATCAATGGCATTCGTGGTATCAGCAAAGATTACGGAAAGAAACCAAGAATTGAGAACTTTATTCAATATATGCTTGCAGCTGGAATATCCAAAAGTATTGCGTGTACCTTGACCTATCCTCACGAGGTAGTCCGAACAAGATTACGACAATATGAACTTGATGGTCAACGAAAATACCATTCCTTTTTACAGACTTTAGTAAAGGTTGGTGCTGAAGAAGGCCCTAGAGGCTTGTATCGTGGACTCACTACACAACTATTTCGACAGATACCCAATACTGGGATTATTTTCTTAACATATGAAATTATTCTTAGCTGTTTCGAGAGTTAAATATCTTGTAGTATATATATATTTAAAAAGTATTGTGCAGATGATTTAAGGTGTAAATAAGAGAAATAGTTAAAGATTATCAAATCGTGTATATATTTTTGACACAAATTTGTACAGTTCGAAGATTTATATAGTTCGAAGATTTATATAGTTCTAATTGGAAGAGAGGTTAAATAAAATGTAGTAGATTAATTAGTTATGGAATTTGTTTTATTCTGCTTTTGATTTGTGTTAAGGCTGATTTCTTTTTGCGATTGTTTTCTTTTGAATTATGAGCCCTCGACCGGATCCGTTCCAGTCGAGTACGCATAATTCCAAAAAAGAACAATCGCAAAAGCTCGATCGCGCGACATTTTGCACTGAATGGGAATCAACTTTAAAGGCTCTTTTCCACTCGTCGCAAAAACCAACTCGCAAGCTCGCTGCGAGTACTTTCATTCAATCACAATGCTCGACAGTTTATTTTAATTACATGCAAGAACTCGCAGCGAGTTGGTTTTGCGATGAGTGGAAAAGAGCCTTAAGGGTGGATGTGTTTATTTCACACAAAACAGCAACGACTACACCCTTTCACCAATTATGAGCCAATTGCCTTACTCTTGTCAGCAAATCCAGTAAACCGCATACGCCAAGAGGAGAATTGGGTCCGACAAATCGGATCGTGTGAACAGACATAAGGTAGGGTTAGGGCGAGAACTAAGGGTCCCCAACAGTTGGGGAGCCCCCAGCTTGCTGCTGCCTCTGCCAAAACTAGAATACAGTATTAAAGGATTACCAAATGGTTTTCCGTGCAGGATTGCGTGATCCTAACACGCGAGATGTTGCGAGATTTTCTGAAAGCGTAAAACAATACGAGCCGATAGGCGAGTATTTTTTAGCTTTCAGAAAGTCGAGCAACATCCCAAGTGTCAGGATCACACAATCCTGCACGGAAAACCATTTGGTAATTATTTTATAAAATAACGACAAAGAAACAACGGACATTTTAAAAACCCCGCGAAGCGCCTAAAATTTCCAGTGCATGATTGTCTCATCCTGCACGGGTATTGACCAATCATAGCTCGCGTAGTAAACATGTTATTTTATAATATACAATTATAACGATAAAAATTCAGGTTAACATCGAGGTGCAAGCCTGTTTGACGTCTTATTACATGAAGTTCTTGAACTTTCCATTTGATGAATGCAAACCACTGACCTGATTCAAAATAGAATGTCTGCCACTCTGGGGCGCAAAAGAGGGCACAAAAATCTCTTAATCTAAAAACACATAAACGCTAATACAGGCAGCTTTCAAACAAATCCAATAATCCGTGGCAGTCAAATCATGACGACAGGGGGCCCCGGGCCTTTCTTCGTTACGCATCTGCCTTTGGGGCGGCCAATGTGTCAAACTGGCATTTCCACAGTAACCCAAACTCAAACTTGTGCTTCTTGTGCATATCTAGTGTATGAATAACGATATATTTCAGCGTGCATCAATTCCAATATTGCGTATGAATTTCACGTCGTGTTGTACTCTGGACTTCATCGCGCGTTGCATTAATGCATTTTTGTTGGTGCAACGACTTCGAAAGTTAATAATAATAATTATTATTAGCATGACAAAATTACTGGATGCTGATTGGTTGAGAGGAGTACAATTATTTCATTAATTTACTGCAGTACAATTAATGATTTTCCCAAAAGAAACAAAATGGCGGAAATTTTGTCATGCTAATAATAAACAAGTAATCATGTGATGTTGCTCGTACAATTAGGGATTTTAATAGTACTCGTGATGTAAAGGTCTTTATTAAGGACTCAAAAACACACGTCTGAGTTTACATCAATGGATAAAGAAGATAAACTATTGCTATGTTAAAATATATAACTATTTGCAATCTTATATAAATTTTGCATGCACTAATGGTTAAAAATATATTAAAATATATAAAAATATATAATTATTTTATATGCGAGTATTGGTATAGTTATTATATAAAGTTAAACAAGCACCGGTTTATGAACGCGTTCTTGAACGCGTTGAATCTGAACAATATACAAGGTATATTACACGCTTGTCAAATATTGATCTTAAACGTACGTTCACACACAGCGATTTGTCGGGCCGATTTTAGGTTTTGCGGAATGTTAATGACGAATATTTTCAGTTGATGATGTCACCAGATGACGTTTGCCACGCATTTTTCAAATATCATTAACGTGCATCTGAAATCGGCCCGACAAATCGCTGTGTGTGAACGTACCTTTAAATATAATTTTAATACTCTATAATTTTGCTTTTCCTTCGTTTTGCATCACGTCGCAGTACTCTGGATTTCCTCACATATCTATAATAAAATAATAGCATTCTGGCATCGTTGCTGTAACTACCAGGGGCCGGTTGTATAAAAATGTAGTTAAAGTTAACTATAGTTAGCGTTAACTACCGTAGTTAAATCCTTAACTATAATTAGTTAACTACATGACTTAACTGCGTTGCACAAAACGTAGTTAGTCGGGTAGCAGAGTTAACTGCGCGTGGGGTGATTAAACATGAAATAACACAAAGTACGCACTGGATTAGCAACCGCTGACAAGCATTTTGAAAACGACTGCGGACTCATATTTACCAAAAATGGCGGTATTTTGATTCAAAATATTGAAAAATATGCAAGAAAACAAGACATAAAGACCAATAAAGTCTACGAAAAAGGCGTATTTACCATGAAAGTCAAACTGCAGTTCTTTGGTAAAAACGACATTGTTTTTCTTTGTTATGGGTTGCCTCTCGTCATCGATAAATCTTCCTATGCAAAAAATATATTCCGTTTTCGTCGAAAAGACCAAAATTATAGCGTTTTAAAAGCTCACGAGTATCAGAAAAAACTTTCTAGGGAAGATGATGATTGAAAACCCTCGGTAAGCGTTGCTTTTAGTATTTTTTGACTGATTAAAGTTCATCACTCCTACAAAACGCCATATTTAACTACGCTTTGGGAAGTTAACTATGCCCTTGAGCATAGTTAACTTTAACTACTTTTTAACTGCAGTTAACGCTAACTAGGTTTTTATACAACCGACTTAACTACGTGGTTAAAGTTAACTACCATTTAACTAGAAAATGGGTAGTTAAAACGTAGTTAAGAGTTTTATACAACCGGCCCCAGAAAGTCAAAATTCTGACATGGGGCACATCAAAATACTTCAGCCATGGGGCACATCAAAATTCTTTGCACCCTTTAAACGTCTAGGAGGATACCAGCATACAAGGGACACTTAGGTCAAAACGTTACTTTTGAAAATATTTGCGCAAATTCACAGCTAAACCCCCCTCCCCCGTTTCAATGTTGCATTAAGTTGCCGTATAATTATCGACAATCATGTACGGAAGACAAAATATTATTTAAGGAAAAATAGCAACATTGAACAGGGGGAGGAGGAGGGTTATGTTATCGATTTAACCCTATCGGTCCACATATTTTGTCACTGATTGTAGATAGAATACTGCCACATATAAGTGGTTATAAAGAGTAATACAAGAGGATTAGACTAGAGATCACACTGAGGTACTGTGACGGAGTTAACGCCTGAGCAGAGCAGACATCTTGTTTGTCCTTAAATTTGTGTATGCTTACTAAATGACGTACATAATTATAAGAAATCTTACCTGCATTCGACGTTTCAGCAGTTGTTTTCATACAGTTTTCACACAAGTCAAACTCACACTGGGAACAATGGAAGAGAAGGTTGTCCATTTGCGGAATAAAACTTCGTGAACATCTATCACAACGCCATCCACCATTAAATCTAGGATACGTAACGTTTGAATCTGCTTTATACAGTATATGTCCTTCATGGAATGTCGACCTGTATGGCTTGATACAGTTGTCACAAAGATCAAACTGACATGACGAGCAATGCGCCGGATAGCTAAAGGAATTCAAACATATATTTTTAAGGAAATGTATTATAGCAATAGTTGAAGAGTACAAATCTATGTCTATTTAGTGCACGAGATACTCTCGCTACTTATTATTAACATGATTCATATTCTATCATCACTCTGCTTAACCCATTATCTACCAACGGGACTTCTCAGCTGCGTACTCCGGCTAATGCCGGGTGATTTTAATAATCAAAATATCAAATTCCTTGGTTCAGTAAATAAAGGTAAAGCGCGTGATCCAAAACGGAAACCAACGATTGGTAAGTTTGGAGAAGACGTCATGTCTATTTTGACGATCTGTTCTATTGTTCCTTTTCTTAGTAGAATACAGGTAATTCAGTTACAATTGTCCTTTGAACGTAAAACAGAAAACCAAATAACATTGTAGACTTGAATTCATGAATCTTGTACATGTAATCAAGTATGAATAAGGGCATGAAATTGTGTAGTGCAAGAAATACACATACATTATACATTTCTATTGTGGTTTCGCGCTTTGAGATCAATGTTTTGCGGCTGTGAGTTTTGACCTTCAGGGGCCCGTTGTTCAAAGCTCGATTAGCGCTAACCCTGGGTTAAGTTTTAACCCGCTGTTTTGGGTTATGTATTTCTGCATGGCCGTTCGTTTCAAAACTTTAAAAAATAAAACTTCTATTGATCCAGAAAAGATTTCTGCAAAAACATATTCAACTTTATAAACAAGCTGTTGGGAAGTTTGATTTGAAGATTTTCGTCAACCCAGGGTTAGGCTAACCGGCTTTTGAACAACCGACCCCAGAGGAAGGATCAATTGAATTATAATGCACTTTTACACTGCCTTGTTCTTTTACAAGTTCCATATATTTTATTCCTGGGATAGTCGAATTCATGAATTAAATAATTAATTAATGAAATAGGCAATTCACCACAGCGCTAATTTATTGGGGTCGTATATTTCAATTTATAACGTGTTTATTTTGCTGTCGATGTAAAATTAGATTCAATAAATATTCCAGTGTTGCGTATTGTTTGAGATCAGTGGTGTTCCGCAATCAAAGCATGTTGCTACGAAAAGTGACAAGAAACTGAAAGATAACATAATATATTCGTATATATTTACGCACTTTACTCAAGATTATGGTGGATTTTAAAGCTTCTTTTTTTTCTTTGCTGTTCGTGTTGTTCTTGGAACTTGACAGTGTTAAATCTTGTTTCTAACCGGCTGATAGACATTAGGCTTAGAAGTGCTGGTTTTCATATCGTTATGTTATGGTCACAAGAGGGTTAGGGATAGGGTTGTGATTGGCGTCAAGATGAAAGAGAAATATATTCGTGCGCGTAACATAACGATATCACCGAAGTGCTGACGTCATGCAATTCTTAATACATATTTCAGGAATATTTGGTCAATTATTCACTGTTTGAAAATTACGTGACGTAAGCACTTCTAAGGTCTATTGTCCAGGTAATAATTACAGTATATTCGTTCTTGTCAAACTTCATATAATTCAAGCACCTTTTAGGACTTTTTGTCCCCTAGGGCAGTCCCCTAGCCTAAGATCCCGGATGTGGTCAAATATCATAAAATTCTGCCGTCTGTTACAGCCAATCTGATTTCAGCCCTCAGACTTACGACTGACAAAAAGATAAAAAATAATATCTTACAAATGTCCTGGTCCATTGCCGTTCCTACAAATATCACAGGCCCATTCTCCATCAGATCCATGATAAACAAATCTGACATCAGTACGATATAAAGTATGTATATGAAGTTGACTGCTCACACCAGAGAAACATTTCTTACACAGGTAAAAGTCACAATGCAGGCAATGGTAGCACGGTATCTCCTGGATATTTGCACTATGGCGCTTGCATACATCACATCTCCATGGCGATATAGGGGTAGATAGGTACACTTCGTGATTAGGATGGACAGGATGGGACATTGGTCCATCACAAGTTGCACATATGGTGTAGTCACACTGATTGCAGTGAAAGGGTGGTTTCTCAAATTGGGATAATGGTTCGCGGCAGCTACTACAACAATATTCAGTTCGACCAGTATGTTGAGGATGCAAGCGATGTATAGAGGACATCACACTGCCTATACTAGAAAACAGAAAATATTTGAAAATATTGGTGCGTGTCGTAAGCGTTACATGCAGGGCACAATATGGTGGTCAACTTCAAAAATGTTGCCTTTCAGTATATATTCTAATATTGGCCTTCATTCTTCGAAGATTCAAATTTATAAAATAATCTGAGTTCAATCTGCCTTTTCATTGGTGGAGAGCCCTGGGGCCGGTTGTTCAAAAGCCGGTTAACTTAACCCTGGGTTAGTGGTAACTTTCATACAAGTTTCCCGACATCGGTTATATTAATATGAATACTTTTCTCTATCAACCTTGTGCTGGGCGATATAAGTTTTTGTTTATAAAGTTTTGAAATAAACAAACATGTAGAAGTATACAAACCAGAACAGCAGATTAAAATTTAACCCGGGGTTAGCGTTAACCGGCTTTTGAACAACCAGCCCCTGATCTATTAGATGACAGACGCACGGCTGACGCCATTTCAGTGACGAATATCTTTACCCCAGTCACAGCTTTCTCAGAAGGATCACGAACCAATGATGCGCTTTGTTTTGTATAGATCATAGAGCACTTCAAATGGCGTGTAAATCTCTTTTCGTCACCTTCGATACGAGTTTAGTTAATTTTTCAGTATATAATTATATTATTGTATAAAAATAACAGCCCCCTTTGATCCACTGACCGCCAAAATCGCGGTCATTTCGGGTCGCCACTTGTTTCCATCTACCAAACTGACGTTACGTCATTTTTTCAACTTTTGAAGTAAAGTTAAAAACTTTGTAACTGACCCTAAAACCTACCCTACCCCCAAACCAAAACCTAACCTAACCTAACCAAATTGATGAAGAAAAATCAAGAAAAACGAATATGAAAATCGGGAAAATTGCGTAACGTCAGTTTGATAGATGGAAACAAGTGAAAACCGTCATTTCGTTGCAAATTTCGTGAATATTTCAAAAGAATTTCAGCCATATTCTTCATTTTCACATTCTTTTGGTAGAAAAATGAATTTAGGAACAAAATGCAAAGCAAAATTATGTTGAATTTCTTGAGTTTGAACAATAAATTTAGTAAATAAGTGTGCAGAACTATAAGACAGAAGAGCATGTTACAGTAATTCGTTCAATTTGCTTCGCATTTTCCATCTCCATATGAATTTTACTTCGCAAAATCTAAGAAATGCTTTGCAAATTGCGAAGTGCGAGCCGCTAAATTCGTACTCTGATAGTGTTTCTTTTGGAAACTGCAGGCAAATGCTGGGAGTTGGTGGAAATAACTGGAAAATTGGTTAATTTTACAATAACAAATGTCTAGATAATCAATATCTTTTATTAACAATTTTTTATATTAAAATAATTATGAACAACACACTCTGCATTTAAGATCAATTTCATGGTTGCAAGTTCAAAATTCGGCTGCATTATAAAAGTAGATTCACTCCACAAAAGGCTATATTTGGGCAGGCTTCCAGTTTCATAGTAGTACAAATATCAACACAGACTGAATTCTGAAGAGTATATTGGTATAAAAAGCTTGCTGGCTTGGTGATTTGGGGGAATTGAAACCCTCTTGTCGATCAAGATTAAACATACATGATAAAACAAAATTACTTACTTTCCTTTCAAGGTATTTTTGAGTATAGTAGATCTTATTCCGCCTCCATATGTGGAAGCAAACTAGAAATTGTCTTCTCATGATTGTGGCAATAAAATATTATTCCCGCAAGGACAACTTTGAACGAACACAAATGCCGTTATTTTTGAGCAATCTAGATAATTTTAGTTTTAAAAGCATCAACATAACATCTTTTATCCATGGTAGAGCGATGAGGTTAGTACAAGATCCCGAAGTGTCGTTGACTGTGTGCGCTGATATCGCTGAATCGGGTGATTTTTAATAAGCTACATATTTCGCTAATTTGTGATTTTTGTGGCTTTCTTTTCTAATTTTAATCGAGTTTTAATGTAAATTCAAACATTTAGTGGGCTGCCTATGAATTCGTGATGAATTTCGTGACAGTTTCACATTAGTCAATAATCTGCCAAGTCGATAAAATTTCGTATTTAATTGTTCTGAATTGTCTACGTAAGCGTTGCCTCTATCAATACTTACCGTCTGTGGACTGATTGTGCTTCTCTTCTAGTCTTCTTCTTGAATTTTCAGTGCCTTTTGATATCCTTATCCTTTTCACTTTACATGTAAAATCTTTTATACTGCGAAGCTACATGCCTAGAAAGGGGGGAAAATTCAGTCTGCTGCGGCACAGATTAAAGATTAAGAGGCTCGCGCATGCGCATTGAAAAAAGTGGGGACAGGATCCCGCCAGTGAGCTCCATATATATATCTGGAGTAAGAACTTCTAATGTTCGGCCAATAGGCCAAGTGAAGCCAAAGATGGCGGCAATTGACGTCCAAACTCATGAAGGTCATAAACAGTTTTCATACCATTTTTCTAGCTAATTCCAGTTTATACTAACAGATCGCATCGCTAATCAAGTTATTAGTTCATAAAATCATGATGTTATTGTTTACATCGGAGTAAAAACACGAAATTTCGGCACACTCCTGGCCGGCTTGTGCAAACCGCGCGGTCGAAAACAATAGAAAGGGATTGGCACTGGACGTCAATTTCCGCCATCTTTGGCTTCACTTTTTGGACATAAGTTCTCACTCCAGATATATATATATAGAGCTCACTGGATCCCGCGAGAGTTCCATATCTGTATATCTTTAATCCTGCCTCCTCCGCAGGCCCTTCGTTGGACATAGCCTGCATAGCAGGCGTTTGAAAGGGGAGGGTGGGGGAGGAGGAAGAAACGGACGAGGGGGGAGAAACGGAGGGGCTACGTTGGACACAGTGCAGTGCATTTATATATCTGTGGCTGTGATAAGTTGTCGGGCAGTGCATGGCGGGATACTGCGGTCAGTGCGGTGATAAGTGATAAGCACTGGTGATAAGCAGTGCTTCCACAACCGCCGGTTCAAAATTCCTTTCACAATCTCCAAAATTCCTTTTTTCCCACAAAATTTCCCTGCCACCCAAACGGTAGAAAAAATCAAGAAAATTCAGGCAAATTTGAGGCAAATGTATCACAAAATATTGTACGCTCACAATTCTAGGCATTTCCAACTTAGAAGTGTTTGGTTTGTAATAAGAACGTGAAATTTATGTTCATCCAGGGGCGTAAGTGCTTGATAATGGTGGAGGGGTCGAATGGCACAAGGCGCTGAAGGACAAAGTTTGAAATTTATAGTCTCTAGATCGCCGGAGATGGCATTTTCAGATTCTTCTGTACCTCTTTTGTTAGGCCTATACTATTTATAGCTTCATTTTTACTGGTTTAAGTGGTGTTAGACTTGTAACTGGTATAAGTTACATAAATCCTTGCAATTTCCTTTAATTTTTGTATTTTTCCTTGCCATTTCCTTGTAAAACTCATTTCCTTGCATTTTCCTTGCAAGGACCAATATTTCCTTGCTGCAGGGAAAAATCCTTGCAAGTGGATGCACTGGTGATAAGCAGTGGTGATAAGTGATACTGACGTATCACTTACACGGATTTAAGTAACTGTATGTGATTGGCTCAGACATATTAGCGATATATCAAACGTTTTGATTGGTTTATTTGCTAAATATTTTTGAATACATTTCTGCAACATTTAATAATTATGCATTATCTGTTTTGAAAACATGGCGTCGATGAGGCACACTCACAAAATTGCTGATCATCGTTGGGAAACTGCTTTGCGGATTGTATGCTCCACATTTAAATTAAAGGAATTATATCCCGAGCAAATAGAGGCATTACAGGCATACTTTTCGGGCCAACATGTGTATGTAAACTTGCCTACTTCGTTTGGAATTGACCATTGAACTATAAGTAAACTGGAATGCTAACGCAGGGGGGGATATTGAAGCCAGCTTAATTCAGTTTTTCTGAGTTTTGAGTTGAAATACTTAACGCCGAACATTGGGCTGTATATGAAATTGAAGCTATTAAAAAGTTATATTTGATACAAAAACTTCCAAGACTTTGGGTAAAAGGGAAATACTTAAAACTTTGAGGGCAAATTTGCCGTATTTTACAAAATTGCAGTTGTTTTTGTATTTTTTAAGTATTTCCATTTTGCCTAAAGTCTTGAAGTTTTTATATCAAATAGAACTTTTTAATAGCTTCAATTTCATATACAGCCCAATGTTCGGCGTTAAGTATTTCAACTCAAAACTCAGAAAAACTAGCTTGGCTTCAACGAATCATAGGACTTGATGAGGTCGGGAATCTTCGAGTTAAGCCCTTCGAGTTAAGCCCCTCGAGTTAAGCCCTTTTCGAGTTAAGCCCCGACCACGCCCTTTTTTGCCCCGACCACGCCCTTTTCCAAAAAGGGCTTAACTCGAAGAACGAAACACGATTTGGATCATTCGAGTTAAGCCCCGGGGCTTAACTCGAAGTTTGACAAAATTGTTGTTGCTCGAGTTGAGCCCCGACTTTTGAAGTATGTCAACGACTCAACGAGTGCAATAAGTAGAGGTCCGACCAAGGTCTCCCAGCTTGAAAGGCAAGCGTGGTGACCACGACACCACAAGTGCTGGTGTGGATAAACGAACCGCCAAAAGTATGAAAAACCTAAAATAGTGTTAACGATTTAATAGTTGTGATTGTTTTTGATAGTCGTGTTACATTAGCGATTTATACGTTCTTTTCGGGAGAAATGTCTGTGTTTTGGCTATTTTGTATTGAAAATTTGACAATTTAATATTGCCTCGTTGACATATTTCCAAAGTCGGGGCTTAACTCGAGCAACAACAATTTTGTCAAACTTCGAGTTAAGCCCCGGGGCTTAACACGAATAACCCAAATCGTGTTTCGTTCTTCGAGTTAAGCCTTTTTTGAAAAAGGGCGTGGTCGGGGCAAAAAAGGGCGTGGTCGGGGCTTAACTCGAAAAGGGCTTAACTCGAGGGGCTTAACTCGAAGATTCCCGACCTCCATAGGAGTTAGCGTTCGGGAATTGACTGCTCCCACTCGAGATAGCATAATTTATCATAATTACTTAAATGAAAATATTTAACCAAAATCGAAAGAAAATCGAAATACAGAAACAGCATCGAGAGTAGCATAACAGCATACGTGTTCGCAGAACGGCATAGGGAATTAGCATAACAGCATACATAATTAGCATAATAGCATAGGGAATTAGCAGAACCAGTGTTGCCAGATCGTGAACAAAGTTCACAGATTTGTGAACTTTTTGCTCTCTTTATGAACTTTTTATGAACATCAAAGATTTGTGAACTTTTCATGAACTTTTTAAATTTCCATGAACAATTCCATGAGCATTGATTTTTTCAAGATAGAAAATGTTAAGTTTAGTGGTATTTGCAATAGTAATGTTCATGATTTCATATTTTCATGACTCATGTATTAAATCATTTAAATATTCATGTTCAAGTGTTCAACAGTAGTCGCAGGTGATACAGTAGGACACAATTTGCATAATTTATGTTAAATTAATATGCAGTGGATTTCCCGCCTTTTTTGTGATTGTCATCGGTGACTTGTTTCGCACAGTGAACTCAATTTGTTTACTGTCGTTCCAATTGAAGTGTTCCTCGAATATTGATTCGATACATTACCTCGCGCTGACCAATTCATTTGTTCAAGTTCCTCGAGATATTCATACACTTCCTGTGAAAGTTGACCAATCACAATCCGTATGTGATTTGAGTACGAATCAACTGACCAATGAGGAACCTGCATTGCAGAAAGTAAACAATATTCAAAAATCAAGAATTCGGTATTTCGGTTGTTTTCATCATTCATGTAACTGAAATTCTTCAAATGTGTTTACATTTGTGCTCAGAAAAACGTTTAATTGAAATCAAGAAAAATGTCAAAGTGTTGAAGATTTTCTATGGTTTAGAAAACTGTTTAGAACCAGAATAGAACAAATATGCAAAGCCGCGTTGCGAGTCAAGGTTTTACTTCAACAAATATAACAAATATTCATTTTATTTTTAGAAACTAAGCGATCAAACGTGGCGGTTTCCTAATCTATATTTCAAAGGAAAATGTCACTTTCATCTGTTTACAATATATATTTTTTCCCGTTAACTCTTTTAGTACAGTAAAAATAATGTGTATAGACACGTCATTTTATAGTGCAATGAATGTCAGTGGCAAATTTTGGTTTATAGACCAAATAATTTATTGTAAAGGTACGAAGAGTTTTTTCTAAATTTCAAATTTAATGTTCTCTGTATGAAATTGTAACAAACTTTACTGTAATATAGTAATATTATAAACAATATAGATTATTAAGTACAATTTTATAGTTTTAGAACACAAATATGTTAAATGTTTTATGTACTTGCTTGACATTTTTTATTTATTATCGTATTTATATATATCAGAATCGATCCTAAAAATAGCGCCACAAAAATAGACACTGTCACTGTTTGTCTAAATCATAAATGTGAAGCAAGTACATAAATACATATTTGTGTTTTAAAACTATAAAATTGTACTATAATCTATATTGTTTCTAATAGTATTGCTATATTACAGTGTTAAAAGTTTGTTACAATTTCATACAGAGAACAAATTTGAAAGTTAGAAAAAACTTTTCTTCATACCTTTACAATAAATTATTTGGTCTATAAACCAAAATTTGCCACTGTCATTCATTGCACTATAAAATGACGTGTTGATACACATTATTTTTACTGTACTAAAAGAGTTAACGGGAAAAAATATATATTGTAAACAGATGAAAGTGACATTTTCCTTTGAAATATAGATTAGAAAACCGCCACGTTTGATCGCTTAGTTTCTAAAAATAAAATGAATATTTGTTATATTTGTTGAAGTAAAACCTTGATCTCGCAACGCGGCTTTGCATATTTATTCAATTCTGGTTCTAAACCGTTTTCTAAACCATAGAAAATCTTCAACACTTTGACATTTTTCTTGAGAAGCCATACATGTATTTCAATTAAACGTTTTTCTGAGCACAAATGTAAACACATTTGAAGAATTTCAGTTACATGAATGATGAAAACAACCGAATTCTTGATTTTTGAATATTGTTTACTTCCTGCAATGCAGGATCAGTTCCTCATTGGTCAGTTGATTCGTATTCAAATCACATACGGATTGTGATTGGTCAACTTTCACAGGAAGTGTATGAATATCTCGAGGAACTTGAACAAATGAATTGGTCAGCGCGAGGTAATGTATCGAATCAATATTCGAGGAACACTTCAATTGGAACGACAGAAAAATGGAAAAAACTGCCGCTAAATTCAAGGAGGATATATTTTTGACATTTTTAAAGGTAAGCGATAACAAATACACTATTTTTCTTCCATGAAAGGCAGCAGGCTCGGTGATTACAAGCCTCAGGCTCGGTGATTACAAGCCTTTCGGCGACTAATTGTTAATTAGACAGCGAGTAGCGTAGCCAATCAAATTACAGCATTTGCAATAGTATACTAGTATGATTCTACTAATATAGATTATATTATATATAGGGGGACGGCCCCCCAGGATTTACACTTTGATAAAGCATGTGAATAAAAGTACTTCTGAAAAATGAGTGCACAAAACACAATTTTTATTGGTATTCTGCACTTTTTTCGGAAATACTTCTATTTCATATCTGCTGAAATATCCTGGGTTCCTGCAGAGAAACCCACTGGGAGTTGCTCTTCAAAACTTATTCTGGAAAAAATCCGAAGCGCACTCTCCAGTGCTAGTTTGAGATCAGTGTGGAAAAATTTGTTTGCAACAAATAGTCAACAAATGACTGGAACACTAGAATAGCTAATTTGTTTCGGACGAAACGCTTTCATGTGAGCTTTAGCTGGCAGTTTTTAAGGACAATGCTCTTGTAAATCTTCTTGAAAATTCCTTCCTGGCTGCCAATAAACTCTTGAACAATGAGCAGCAAGTCCTCTTTGAGCTCGAACGGTTCGGGAAAAGACAACAAAGCCGGGCAAATGAAGAAAGGTGGCGGGTATCTAGCGAGACAAGTCAAAGCGAAAAAGACCCTGACTGAAGATGAGCTTTCTGCGAAAGAAAATATCTCGCCAGACGATGTATTAAGACTGGCTAAATCCACCACAGGTAGGGGATGAATAGCGATTATTTTATTGCCTGTTTTTGAGGGGATTTTGCTGGGAACTTTAAGTGAAAACGAACCTGTTGTCGACGTGTCTATAATACCAACATACAAGCTAACCGCAAATAAATTTTGTTAGACTCTCATTTTTTATCAAATTTTAATCCCCTTTTTAGACTATCTCTGCGATAGGAAGGCAAACATATACGGTATCGAGTTCACGAGGTTTAAAATTCGCGACATGGACGGAGGTAAAACGCTATTTGAGATCGCAAAACCGGACGATTTTGAGTTCGGTGGCGATGAAGACGAAGCCCTTGGAGATGAGGTTGTCGACGATGACCCAAATGCTGGCCGTTTTGTCCGCTATAAATTCACCTCTGATTTCTTAAAACTACGCACAGTTGGAGCTACGTGAGTATTAAAAGCTATCGCTTAAATATTTGTTCAGAATTTAGAGTTTTAAGTGTAAATTTATGATAGCTTTTTATACATGAATGTTTAGACGATCGAGTTTACGTCTTTATAATAGTGTGTTCTCAAGCTTAGCAGATTATAAGCGCAGATTTCTATACTTAAATCCAGTATAGTACAGTAAATTTTCGCTTTTTAATAAGCCAAATTAAAAATAAATTGACCAGTTACCTGTATTAAAGTTGTTGGCGAAGAAAAACATTAAAACAGGGACATTTTAAATAAGAGAAACTTCAATCGCAAAGTAAACTTTAGCGTACAATTTGGTTGTCATGGTAAAATTGATATGCATGATGCCTTCCTACTGCAATTAAAAATAGGTATAATCATTTGTCAGCGTTTGAAATTAAAGTTTTGGAGCTTTACGTTCTTCTCAACTATTTACACTCCACTTTCCCAAATATATTAATTAAGCAAGATAAATAATTTATTATTTTGACTATAAATGAATTATTGAATAAAGATGATTAGGATATTAGGCTGATGGAAGTAAGGTATCAGGTTACGGTAACCAGGCCCGGCACTACGGGGGGTGTGGGGATGTTTGAGACCCCCCACTAATTTAATTTGAAGCTTCAGTTGGCAGAACTGCTATTTTAGTCGGCAGACAAATAAATATTGTTGACTAATGAAAATAAATATTAATTATATATTTTTAACCTGTTATATAAGAAACGTAATGTTGTGTGCCCGACCGGGTAATAAGTTGTGTTTTGCACTTTAAAATCCAAGGTTGGTATTAGATGCTTTGTTTATATGTTATCAGCAATGTCATCGTGTTTGCATTCTGCAATGAAAGTGCGATATTAGCGGGCATCATTTGAAGACCTCCAACTGAAACTCGATAGGATATAGTCGATTAGTCCGTACAAGTTTGTTTGTCAGTCGGTTGAAATGGCCTTACACCCCCCCTGTAAAATTCCTAAGGACGGCCCTGACGGTAACCTGCAATTTTTTCACATAATTTTTCCTTGCAGGAATTTTTTTTGGGAATTGTCACCGCCCCTCCGGGTTTTTCTAATGGTCCGCCCCTTGCGCAGCTGAATGTCAAAAGCTCTGAAGTGTATTTGCAGCTGCATTATTATATTATTATTGTAGTACAGGTCTATAACTGTCACACACGAGAAATGTTGATAAAATATTGATACAAATTATTATGTAATATAGGGATGAGCCGATAACGAAAAATCCAATTTACCGATACGATAAATTCAGATACGATATGGGGGCTTATCGGCCGATATATCGGTAGTTACCGATATTGGTAAAAAAGTTAGGGCAAACGTATTAAGCTCCCTACAAACGAGCAAGATTTTCTTGACAAGTTTCCGTAACAAGTTAACTTCCCCATATGTATGCTCATCAAGTTTTTCTGGACAGGTTTTCCATGACAAGTTTTGCTTGCTCGTGTGCATCGAATGTTTAAACAATATGTCTATCACAGGCTATCTGCTAAATGGAATTGATTACGAACTAAACTTGCATGATAGTTCTATTGTTAGAACCAAATGCGTGTAGTAATGTCACTCGTTTTTCTTGATTAACAAAGGAAGCGTGTAAATATAATAAGAAAAAACAACTGAAAAGGCAAGCATTTTAAATATCGGAATAGCCGATATATGCCGATATTCACAGATATTATCGGCCGATAACCGATAAGCCTAAAAGTTACCGATTATCGACTTCTACCGATAAAAAAACGATTATCGGCTTATCCCTATTATGTAAGATTGCTCCGAATTTGTTAAATAAACATTTTCATATATTGATAGCTAGATAGGTATTCCAAATATTGCTTTGCGTTATAATGGACAGCAAAAAACCCAAGTACAGTTAATGAGGTAACAATGAGCATTGGGAAATAGTCTGATTAATATATTCATGCCCTGAAGAGTAGAGATGAGCCGATCACGAAATATTGCCGATTAGCCAATTCGATTAATCGGCGGCCTATCACCATGTGCGTTCGGATAACGCTTTTAAGCAGAATTTTAAACCTTTTAAATATATAAAATCTAGCCATAGTGATACTGTATGTGTGATATACAGCTCTCAGTCAAAGTCATTTTGAAAAGTAAAACTCATCATAAAATACAAATTTGCCTAAGAATACACCGTTCTGGTTCCCAATTCTTGGGAACGAACGGAGTTTTGAAGTTAAGCAATCTTATATTTTCCTTTTTTTTTCATAAACTGAAAGTTATGTTATTTTTGCAGATCGAAATTGGGAAATTGCTAGCTAAACGTAATTGGGAAAACGGCATATAACGCCGAATTTCTGACTGTATCTAACACCCTGCGTTTACGCCAAACGTTGTATCTAACACCTTGCGTTTACGCCAAGCAACCTAGTTGCTTTTTAACGCTACCTGTATGTTGCAAGAACAATTACGCACGTAGTGAAGAAAAGCGACAAAAAATATATGATTGCGAAATAATCGGCAAACAGGCCATTGTGCGTTAATAATCGGCCGATTACCGATTATTAAAAAACAGCCGATTAATAATAATAATAATAACAATTAACACCTATAAACATCGGCTCCTCTCACTTAACCTTCTACCATTGTGTTACTGGCACGAATTTCTAGACCTAATGTTATTCTTCAAATCAAACCATGACATAGTGAACCTAAATAGTGACATTCTACCAATACCTCAACGTTCAAATCGACCAACCAGATCAGCAACTCCAAACTCCCTGAACTTCATTGTTCCAAAATGTAAAACCTCCACCTACCAGAAGTCGTTTCTTCTACGGACAACCAGAGTTTGGAACGCGTTGCCACACCATTTAAGATGTAAGGACATTGAAATGAACGAATTTAGGAGGTGTCTATACGCCCATTATAAAATGGCGCTTGAACACGAATTTAACGTGAACGAGCCGAGAACATGGAAATCTGTGTGTGTTAAATGTAATGTAGCTCGAGATCTTACTAAACCTATATCGTGCTGTTTTTAGTTCATTGTTGTGTGTCGTGTGTAGATTTGTGTTCCTATATTGTAACTTAGGATCTGCAGTAATTGGCGTTAAGCTGTTGCAGATATCCTGCCAGATGTGTATGACGTTTTATAGATGTCTATATGCATGTGTTTTTGTATTGTATGTATAGTGTTGATAATGGCAAAGCTAATAAAATTAAAATTAAAATTAAAAATTAACTTCTTTTTTTTGCGGTCCGAATTCAATTCATATTCTAGGGTTTCCTGCAATCTGATTGGCTGCGCGAGCGGTCCGTATGAGGCCGTACGCATCGCGCGAGATTGAAATCCATAGAGCCAATGTTTTTGTTTTTAAAATTATATTTAAAAAAATAAACCAAGCCGGTAAATAACGTATATATATTTTTACAGGTTAGCTTGGTCAGCTATAATAAGCTGCTATAAATCAAGGACTGTGTTAATAAAAAACGCTAAACATCCTAAAACAATTAAAAATTATGTGTACAGTTTATAATAGAATATTCTTTCAAAGTGTTTCAAAAAGTTATACTGGGTTTTGGTGGATAATCCAAGTGAGTAGATATATACACAATTTAAGACCTAACCAGGAACGGTTGCGAAAAATGCAACACTAGGTCCTCTGGTAGGAATTGAACCCACGGCCCTCAAAAAGTTAATAGAATTTTAAATTGTTAAAAATAGTAAAAATGTTTCTATCATATATATTATCAGAGTATTCCATATTATCGGACCGAATATTTCAACTAGAAATATTGAATACTTCCGATAGTAGTTTACATTGTTCTTTAAACTTCAATAATGATGTTTCTTTCATTACACTGACTGGAAGTTTATTGTCTTGGACTGCTCCTTGGAATGCAAATCGTTTCCATTCAAAGCAAGAGCCATGTTATGTGGACATGTATACGCACAGAAAAACAGTGAACATAACCTGTGTTTCACTCCACCGATATTATCATTCTCATTCATTTCACTTTAGAAAGTAGAAGACAGAAGATGAAGTCCATTCTTCTGTATAAAATTCTAAATGATTATACTGCTCCCAACTTGAAAGAGTCATTGATTGGGAGTAGTTTAACACAGGCGAACTATAACTTAAGAAATAGCAATACTGATATAGCTCTTCCAAAACCGAGAGGGGAATTCCTAAAAAATGTTTTAAATACAGCGGGGCAAAGCGTTGGAACAGCCTTTCTCGGGACGCAAAAGAGGCACAATCTATGCTGTAGAACCAAATTCATAACTAGGTGGGCTCTCTAGACGAGCATGTTACCAAGGGTGAAAACATTCTGGAATGGACGACGTCATAAGTAACCGCCCAATCCCATGATAACATTTCTTTACGATATTCATACCTGAAATAGTCATAAGTGATGCTTGGAGAATGAAAACTATGGAAAAATTATATATTTTCAAGCACTCTTGCAAAAAAAGAAGAGGGGCTCAGTCCCACCCATAGCTTGAGGAAGCCCCCCCCCCCCTTCTACACCACTGCAATTTCCCCTTAATGAATTGCAGCTTTAGTTAATGGTTAATTAGTTAACCGTTGAATATGATTAAACATTATGTTGGAAGGATAATACTCTTACGTTGTTTTAAAATATGTTTTCATCTCTCCTTACTAGTTGTACAACCTAAATGCCCAGGGCATTTATTGAATGTTCATACTTTATTAACTGGCAGTAGTGAAGTACCCTACCACTGACGAGTAAAATCGTCTGGCGTAAGACAGAGTAAAATACTAAAGTAGGGCGCATCTGGTTGCATTGCCAGCTAATGGGTTAACAAGAGACACTGGCAGATAGTTTTGTCAACCCATTAACTGGCAGTACCCTACCACTGACGAGTAAAATCGTCTGCCGTTAGACAGAGTAAAATACTAAAGTGGGGCGCATCTGGTTGCATTGCCAGCTAATGGGTTAACAATGGACACTGGCAGATAGTTTTGCTAAACAATACTTTCTAACAGGCAACAATTTGCAGATTGAACCAAAATTAAAACTCTTCAACTTTCATAGCTCTAATACACTACACTACATTACACTTGACCTATGCATTCAACATGCATTTATACTAATTAAATGTTTAATTAAATCTTATAAATGCCCCTGTAGGGAGGAGGATTTATTAGATAAGCCTATTACAAAATTCTGGTGTTTTTGGCTTTAATTGACAAGGGAATATTTATATTTTTAGTGTGGAGTTTGTTGTTGGCGACAATCCTGTCAGCAATTTCCGTATGATTGAACGGCATTTTTTTAAAGATAAAGTGCTGAAAACATTCGACTTCTCGTTTGGTTTCTGCATACCAAACAGCAAGAACACATGTGAACATATCTATGAATTTCCCAGCTTGACCAGTGAAGAAAGTAAGTGCATAAGAATACAACCCTTCGATAAATATGTCACGAATCGCTCATTGGGCCGGGAGCCTCGTTCTCGTGATCGAATTGCAAAGAAGTATTCGTGACGTAATTATCAAAAGGGTGGTTAAGTTGAGTAAAATGAACCCATTGGTGTGTAAGACCCTACCCTTGACGAGTCATAACATGACATGATAATTTATAACAAAGTAGGGCACATTGCAGATTAAATGGGTTTAACAAGAGACATTGGCAGATACTTTTGTTAACCCATTGGGTCGCCAAGGCCCTATACTATCGTGTGGAGTTATACAGAGTAAAATAACGTAGGGCGCATTGAAGCCTGATGTTTTAACCAAGTATAGTTAATGAACTTATTAACTGTCTTTTACATGTAGCATCACAACCTCGTACCCAGGCTCTCTCTCCTCTAGGCCCCTAGGCGAGTTAGCCTTGTTATATATTATTAACTGTATTTTTTGACGCGTGCTCGCGTCTCTATAAGAGGGTTTGTCTGTCGGACCATCGGTCGGTTGATCTCCACTTTAGCTAATATATGAAGGAAAATTTGGGTTAATCCTTGTGGGACCAAATTTGTCCAATACTTTTAAAGGTTGACTCCAAGTTGAAATCGACTATAAAATGTCTTCTAAACTTTACAACTACTATAGTCATTATTTTAACATATAAAGCATCTCTAATTCTCTATATGTTTTACGGTTTTACCATGAAACCTTACTCTACATGCTAGAAAGCTTATCAGTTGATGCCTTGTAATGGCTGATCCCGTGGCTTCATTTTGTACATAGGCGGCGGGAGATTAGTTTGGTTTGTGGTGGCTAGACAAACTCTAGGGGGGGGGGGGGAATTGTGAAATATAGTGTTTCTGAGATGACATTTCCTGCGTTCTGGGGAAGATTTTACGTTCAGAAACCGGGTCATTCTGTATTTCAGGCAGCGAAGAATCTAACACCTTCATTATACAATTACTTTATGGTTTCCGTGTTTGGATGGCCTGATCCAAACACGCGGGAATGTTGCGAGAGTTAAGAAAAGCGCGCGAAATCTCGAGCCGAAGGCGAGTGATTTTGCGAGCTTTTCTTAACTCTCGCTACATTCCCAAGTGTTTGGATCAGGCCATCCAAACACGGAAACCATAAAGTAATTGTTTTATAAAATAACAACAACACGATAGTCTTCCGTGTTTGGATGGCCTGATCCAAACACGGGTTTCGACCAATCAGAGCACGCGTTATATACGTGTTATTTTATAAATTAAGTTCTCCCAGTTTGATCTTTTTTGGGGGAGCTTAGCCCCTCATTTCTACTCCCCCCCTCCGGTCCCGCCTATGATTTTGTACATAAAAGATACTCAACATTTATTAAAGTAGTACATAAAACGAGTTTTGCATTCATACCGAAATTATACACGACAAAATCTTAAATGTTTTAATTGCTTTTTTAACCTTTTAGTTCAAGAGATGGTGGACCACCCATATGAAACAAAATCTGACAGTTTTTATTTTGTCGACAACAAACTAATTATGCATAACAAGGCGGATTATGCATATAATGGCTAGGAATGTAATCATTATGATATTTTAACACTTCAAAATTTTAATATATTTGTAAAGAAATGTAGGCATAGTATAATTGATTTCAATGAACATTCAACGTGTAGTGAATTACTTATGTATATTTAGTTGTTTAACTTGATTTTAATGGTACAGATCAGTTCGAAGTTCTGACTAGACATCCACAATGACTAGACGCGTTCGGAGTCCGTCAGAGGTAAAGGGGATCTCAATCATAACATGGACGAAAGATGAAGATGAGACCGGAAATATGAAAGATGAAGGATGGAAGATGAGCCCGGGACGAAAGATGAAGATGAGACCGGAAATATGAATATGAGACCGGAAATATGACAGATGAGGGATGGAAGATGAGACCGGGAAGACGAAAGATGAAGATGAGACCGGGAAGACGAAAGATGAAGGATGGAAGATGAGATCGGGAAGATGAGATCGGGACGAAGTCAAACCGGGACGATTTCGTTTCGGTCATAGTATTATTTATAATAGATGTTTACATGAGACCGGGACGAAAAATTGTTCAGGCCTGTCTGAAGTCATCCCGCTCGCTGGACCAAACCGACTATCTTCAGACCGGGACGAATTCGGAGCGGGATGAATGTAAACACAAGTCAATTTCAGACCGGTCTGAATTTTGGGACAGCGCTGATAATAAACAACGGTAGACAAGATTAACAGCATCAATTGTGGACTGCACTTTTGATATACGCAATAGAGTGTGTAATGCTTCGTACAGGTCTCATGTAAACCTACTGACAATTTCAATTTTCATTCCGTTCTGACTTCGTCCTGGTCTCATGTAAAAGGGGCCTGACTCCCGAGACTGGATGATTTAAGATATGTGTATCAAAGTATTCAACTGTTCAGTCATCATTCTTGTTTTACATAATCTACAATAGATTTTTGTTTCATAATTGCCCTGTCAAATCCAAAATTTGGATTTCATATGGAAACTAGCAGCCCTTCTGCACCTCCTTGGCCAAGGCTACGGGGGTGCACCCACCCCCAGTAAATCCATCCCTGCAATAGATCTGTCCGTTCCAGAGTGTCCATTCGTAGTCCGTTATATATTTTAATGCCAGTTCATGGTCTTAAAGCGGAGCGACCGTGAAAAAAACGATAAATCATTCGTGTCTAGCCACATGTTTTTCAAGAAAGAGACATTTAATGCGTAGTTACAACTCCGAACTGGTTGATACACTACTGGTTTGTTTACCTCGCTTAGTCAAGATTAGACATGATTTTCTTTATTAGATGAGGGTTGCACACCCCTGCACACCTACTGCTTTGATTTTTTTCAGTTAAAACATCTTGATTCTTTGAGATTGTTGCAAGGGTTATGGAAATTTTTCTAAACACTTTTCTGGTCCATGATTGACATTCCTGGGTAATGTAATGTGATGTACCTTATTTACTCGATTAAGCGCCGCATGTAAGAGCAAAAATATTACAGAACGCCGCCCTCGAATAAGCGCCGCCCTCATTCAAAGTTAGTATATTTCAATGCTCTGTCGTTAAACTCTCTCTTCCAGAACTTTGGAAACGCGCAATTCCGTTGTGAAGGCACACTTACAAATAAAATAATTTTTAAAGTAAGTAAGAGGGTGTGCTTATTATCCTTACTTGCAGCTGAGAGCTAAGCTGAATTGCGAAGGACACAGCTCAACGTGACCAAGTCGAAGGCTTTCTATGGGCGCGCATATGGCAGCCACCTTTTGCTCGCCATCACGGAGCACAGCTACGATGGAAGGGCCAGTTAGGGGTTAAACCCAACCCACCCTGTCAACATTCCCTGTGGGAGGAAACCGGAGTACCCGGAGAAAACCCACGACTTTCGGCAGAGCGTTGACTAACTCTTTTCACATAGCTATCATAAGTCGTCCCCAACGGGACTTGAATCCACGATATGAGAGGTGAAAGGCGCGTGCTCAGACGATTGCGCCACCGAAGCACCAAAAACCCCTATAAGAGACAGACTTGGAGCAAGTCTAGTCTTAATCTTGTTAAGTGACCATAAACACAACAACATAGTTATTCAGTTGGTTAGTCTTAAGTTCGCATTCTGTTTATGCGTCTTCGCATTAAGGCCTTTGTGGCCCTATACACCTTCGCATTTTGCTCATGCGTCTTCGCATTAAGGCCTTTGTGGCCCTATGCACCTTCGCATTTTGCTCATGCGTCTTCGCATTAAGGCCTTTGTGGCCCTATGCACCTTCGCATTTTGCTCATGCGTCTTCGCATTAAGGCCTTTGTGGCCCTATGCGCCTTCGCATTTTGCTTCGCATTTTGCTCATGCGTCTTCGCATTAAGGCCCGTCGTGGCTCGAAGGCCCGGAATATCTCAGCCTAGCTGACACTTATAGTCTTAAGTTCGCATTCTGTTTATGCGTCTTCGCATTAAGGCCTTTGTGGCCCTATGCACCTTCGCATTTTGCTCATGCGTCTTCGCATTAAGTTCGCATTTTGCTCATGCGCCTTCGCATTTACTTCGCATTCTGTTCATGCGTCTTCGCATTCTGCTCATGCGCCTTCGCATTCTGCTCATGCGCCTTCGCATTCCGCCCATGCGCCTTTGCATTAAGGCCCTTTGTGTCCCGAAAGCCCGATTGATAGCAAGGCTTGCGTCCTTCCTACGGGAGAAGCAACTTTGTGAGCGTATCCGTGCGTAATGTTCGCACACCTCAATAACAAACAAATTTTAATAAAATGGTTTAACATTAGTTTAGGCAAAAAAAAATATATACAAAAAATGTTCAATTGGAATCTTCGTCGTTGTTAGAGCAGCGTCTTTCACTCACCAGCTTTTCAAAAAGAAATTTCCTCTTTTCAATAGCAGCAGCCAAAGCTTCGTCAGGATCGAAATCGTCGTCGTCAATGAGTGAATCTCTGGTTTTCATTATTTTCCGCTGTATTGGATCCCTTTTTAACGCCCTCATCCAAACCATTCGTTCTAAATAGGCTTTTTGAAGTTCTTCTCGTAGTCTCAATAAATACAGTGGGCTAGCTTTCGCTATAGCATCTTCCACATTAAAACCTTTGTCTCCGAATTCTTGCAATAATTCTTCGCACTCCGGAATCAACTTTTCTTCTGCGATACCTATTAGTGTCCCCCATGGATCCAATTCATCTTCATCAACTGTCTCGTCATTCTCACTGCTTTCCTCGGCGTTCTCACTGCTTTCATCATCACCTGTCTCGGCATTCGCACTACTTTCATCATCATGTGATGAGGTTGATACATACTCATCCGATTCTGTATAACGGGATTTCTTTCGGGGAATTTCGTCATCTGTGATCACTTTATCACATACTGGCTTATTTTCGTATTCCATCACGGAGTCTTCGTTAAAACTATGAGTGTTTGCGTATGCGCAATGGCTCGCTTTGTGCTGCCTGACATTATAATTAGATGAAAACCGTTTTAGGAAAACCCTCCACGAACTCGATATTTGGTAGTCTCTGGGACAGGGCATCAAATTCTTTTTGATGTTCCCCGTAACAGTACAATATCTTTGTTGGAACAGGATGAAATAGCTGCTCCAGATTATCCAGTATGGAACGAACAAGGTGTGATTTCCCGCTTTGAGATTGACCACAAATGTAATAGTTCGCAGGAGTTCGAAATCTCACATCCATCATATGTAAAGGTAAAATAAATTGTGAGCGAGGTAGCGTATGTCACCTCACTTTATAGATTAGCGATTTAGTCCTAACAAACATTTTACTAGCAAGAAGACTCTACAAATAGCGCTTTCCTTAATCTTAAACTGAGAAAAAATCCAGGTTATTAAAGGCCACAGCAACTAACCGAACAGCTTCGCGTATGACCTCCTCAGGACATCGATCTCTCAACATATATATAGCATGGTTAAATAGGCGATACCACGACCAAAGTTTTTAACGTTTATCTCGTAAAATAGCGTTGATAAATTGCGTGATGTTGGAGTAATACCTATATTCTGAAACATAGGCGCGTGCCGCTCGAGGATGCTTTTAATGTAGAATGATAGTGTTCTCGTATCAATATTCACATTGTTTTTTCGAAGTTCATCTAAAATCACATCCATCATGTTCTCTTAACGCTATACTGACAGCAATTAAAACTAAATGATATTGCGCACACATTTTATTAAGTATAATAAACAAGATTACAATGGTTTACACATACATATTGATAACTCTAAATAATGTTCATGTTCTTAAAAATGTCTGTTAATTCGTTCACAGAGGTTTTTGACCTCAAATACTCTTGACCGGCTTTACGTCTATCTGCCTCGTGACTTTGAAACTCCTCTCCAGTCTTTTTCACAAAATAGTTATATGATGGAGGCATGCTAAAGTTCACAGTACAAAATGATTCCAAAGGGTCTTCGTCCTCAGTGGGCGCCCATTCAAAGTAACCACTGCAGGAATCATCCTTCTTGTTCGGGCAGCACAAGAACATACGATCTTTGTTGACTCCTTCCTTCTTCACTTTTTTCATGCAGCATGGAAACCCATGACGACAGACTGTCTTCATCGCTCCATTTGCCTCGTCTCCCCACATCCAAAACGAACAAGGCCCAACTCGCTCCGAACAAACGAAAAAGGGTCTGCCATAACTCTCTTTCATTTGGTCTTTAACAATACGCATTCTCGCTGGTTTATCATGACCGTGGCACTTGGGCTGTAGTTCGCCAGTAGATCTCCAGGCAGCTATAGCTTTCTCAAATTGGTAACTGTCATCTCCAGAACAAAAATAATTGCAACTAGGATTTTGTCCACAAAACCAAAAGGTTCCCTTGGCAGTCGTTGAATAAGCGGCTGGTTTTCCGTGTAAACACTCCATCGTACAGTCTCGCTGGCATAAACTGAAGTAATAAAAATTTGGCGCACGATCTCGCCCTTATATGTTGTTAAAGTATGAACCCTTCCGGTGACGTCAATGATCTTGCCCAAACTTGTTCCAAGATAATTTATTTCGAAGTCTGTCCTCTCTCCAATACGAAAGATAGCTCAAAATAGACTCAAACTCACGATCCTCAGTGTTTTCACGAAGGTCCATCAATGAATAAACAAACGGGGCTTCGGTGGCGCAGTCGTCAGAGCAAGCGCCTTTCACCTCTGAGTCTTGAGTTCGATTCTCGCTGAGGACTGTGCTCATCACACTAATGTGAAAAGAGTAAGTCAACGCTCTGCCGAAAGTCGTGGGTTTTCTCCGGGCACTCCGGTTTCCTCCCATAGGGAACGTTGACTGGGTGGGTTAGGATATACAGATTAGGAAAGTAATATCACAATTGTTGTAAAAATAGATAATATGTAGGCTAAATACATAATATAGGTAAGCAAGATACTTGATGTAATCGGTCACTGAAAAGCCCCAACGGGGAGTGAGCTGAATAATGTATGTATGTATGTAACGTTGAATCAGGACTTCTCTCTAGACTTTCAAAATGCCCACGAACATCTTTATGGTACTGTAGTTTCATCACTCTAATAGCTTCGACAAATTCTCTCCAGACCATACGTTTATTGATTACTCGATCTATGGCCTCCAAGCCATACGATTGCCATCTCTCCTGTTCAGATAACATAAGACAGTCATGCTGGCGTTGACTTGGGTGACCGTACTCACAACCACAGCATTTTTCTTTACTTAGCTTACAAACTTCGTCAAAAACAGCCTCTGCATATAGCCTCTAACAAACTGAAACGTTTTTTATAATCAACGGACGAAACTTCGTCTGCATGAACACTGTTAGCCCAGTTTGACTGCTCGAAGTTTTGTGAGAAACTCATTTCAAACTTAGTTAGTAACGATCACTGAATAAAAGCGCGGCGTTTTTTATAGGCATGTATAGTACAATTACGTAATGCACACTAAATATAACTAAACATGTCATTACGTCATCTTGATTAAAACCGGAACACGTAGTTGAACGTGCATACTTAATAATTCATGTGGGCGGAATAATTCAATTTTCTAGGGTTATTGGTTCTATTGGTTTTCTATTGGTTCAAGGGTTGTAAAACGCCTTCAAAATAGCATTGTCATTTGACTGGACAAAATTTTTAGGGAAATTCCCAGGCTTGGGAACCTCCCTAGTTCCCTTCGATCATCGCGATCGACGATGACTAATCATGACTGGACGAATTACACGAGTGTATAAAAGGCGAAATGTATATAAAGTTTTCAGACTTCTTTCAAGCAGCAGAGGTACGATGTCAAGATATTATGGTTTTCAATTACTGGCTTATATTGAAGATATTCAAATCTCTTTTACTTTACTTTTATAGGTCAACATCGTCATAGACGCTCAAGTTAAATCGTCGATAAATTTACAAGTAAGAGGCATTATATGTTTATATTTTTGAGAACATATGTTTAAGACATCGAGCTTTGTAATTCATGTCTTCATCTCGTTGGTCTTCTATATGTTCTATGTACATGGACTAAGCTTATTAGGTATAAGATGTGTATATAAAGCAGGATTCAATAGAATTCAGGTATAACTGAGTTGTTTGTGGCCGATCGAGTGACGATCCGGCTTCGTCTGCTGCTTACTCGAACCCTTGGGTCCTTCATGTTTTCGCTATATATTTTAGCGAGGAAGAATCAATGTACCACA
Source organism: Trachythela sp. YZ-2020 (assembly GCA_016169945.1). NCBI lineage: Eukaryota > Metazoa > Cnidaria > Anthozoa > Malacalcyonacea > Clavulariidae > Trachythela > Trachythela sp. YZ-2020. The sequence continues at coordinate 2,457,482 of JADLSH010000121.1, read as the reverse complement.
AAAGATGTAATGTACATTTCAAAGACTCTATCTATACGCTGGGAATTGCGATTTAACATTGCGTGACTGCCGTGACATACTAATTTTAAGTTCGAATTCGAACATAATCGATATGGAATACAAAAACAAGGGTAACTCCAAAAATTGATAACATTTTAATATTTATCTACGTTTCGACTATGTTTCAGTCATCATCAGGATAAACTAACTAATATAATTAGTATATAGCGAGGGCGATTTTCGCGTAGTTTAACTGCTTTTAATCGAAGGAAAAGCGATGGGATAATGTTTAAAAGCTACACCATTTGTCGGTAGACATGTCGTCTGGTAGTTTGGGCTCAAAATGTTTAATAACATGTCTGTGAGCGAACTTAGAACGCATCTTCGTGAACTGGCGGCTGGCGCGAGCGTCTATGGCTATTTGAAAACAGCTTTAATCGAAACAGCAATCGCGGTTGAAAAAAATTATGCTTCCCAATTCCCATTGACTAAGAAGTCCATCTTTATAACACTCTTTATATTTACGGGACCGTAATGCCTCGGCGCCCTACAACTCGCGTGGTGAAATGTGGATTTTAATAAGATACTAAACTAAAATGTAATCACAAAACATCAGTCCTTCATGACTAAAGCAACAAAAAATAGATCTCCGAAAACTGAAACTATAAAAGAGGGAAGAAAGGGTGCCCAAGTTCGCTGGGAATCGAACTTGAGCGTTTGCGTGTCAAGGCATATAAATGCATTACCGCTAGGCGCTATACTACAAGCGACGGTTTGAACTTAAACAATGAAACCTGACACCTAACAATAAACCATTTTCGCAAAATATGTCATAACTGCTTTGTCTCAACACAGTTAATAGAATATTAACTGTGGTCTCAACCACTTGTTACATACGATAAAAACAGCATATTCTTGCAATAGCATCTTTAAACGTTAAGTTTAAACTGTTTAAAATGATTCCCACACACACGAGTTGTAGCGCGCGGAGGCAAATATAGGAACAAGAGCCGTAAATATATATAGTCTGGCGAAGTCCGTTTAAAAAACCAGCAATGAAAGAAAAAGACAGACGAAGCCAAAATCTTTTACTGTACAATATGTAGCTGTCGTCCTTTGTGCAAACGAAGCCATATCCCCGTCACAGCGTCGGCACTCGGCATGCACGAAGCCAAGACTCCAAGTATTTCGTTACTCCTTATCCTTTGTCACCGATGGAAAATGGGGAAATTTAACTGCAATTCCGTCTGCTTCGTTTGTTAAACGTTCTGGATATCTGGAATCACAATTACAAGTTCCCCATGCACACCGTTTTACCATTTTCAATATTGATCTACGCGCAAATTTGCTCTCGCTATATAATATATATATTCCCGAGCGCGTTTGTTTGTCCGAATCGTGTTATTTGATACACGATTTTTTGAGTGTCGGAAAGGTGGATTAATTCAAGGAAGGGCTTGGGAATTTCTCAGTATTTTAGCGATGACGTCATATAATAGGCATGTACTAAAACCCGAAACGGCAAAACGAAACGAGCGGAACGAAACGAGCGAAACAACCAAAACGACCGAAACGAAACAACCAAAACGAAACGACCGAAACGAAAATAATTACAAAAAAAATAACAAGTGAACAATTGTGCTATTTTATAAACTAAAAATTATGCTCATTAATTACATTGTATTTATGGGTGGCTTTCTATACCTCATTGCGCTCTTTATGCATACTGTAAAACAATAGGTTATTTACATGAATAGATAAGATTTAATTCCTTGAAATATGTACCATTTCCTCGAGCAATTCGGTCTCCATATTGAGATGGCGTCAAAATCGGTCGCCACTTGTTTCCATCTACCAAACTGACGTTACGTCATTTTTTCAACTTTGAAGTAAAGTTAACAACTTTGTGACTGACCCTAACCCTAAAACCTACCCTAACACCTAACCCAAAACCTAACCCTGGTCAAAATCAGCAAAACCAGTGCTTCCATGATGGCCAGTTTAGGCGCCAAATTCAGTGATTCCATTTTCTTCCACATTCAAGTTAAACTGACTGTTTTCGGCAGCGTTTTATTTATATTGTTGTCCGTTTCCATTGGGTATTGAACGATGATGAAAACGACACACATACTCTACAATTCTCTTTTCATGTGTTAAATTTCCTCTTTCGGGATCATTTTCTCCGTAAATTTGAGATTTTTGTTATTTTTTAAAAATTATTTTCGTTTTGGTCGTTTCGTTTTGGTTGTTTCGGTCGTTTCGTTTTGGTCGTTTCGTTCCGGTCGTTTTGGTTGTTTCGCTCGTTTCGTTTTGCCGTTTCGGGTTCAGTTTAGTACATGCCCATATAAAATGCAAATGACATTTTACATACTAAAAATAGTTTGTTCCTGTTTCGTCATGTATTTTCTGTTACGCTGTTATTAAAATTGTTGAATCGAGATTGAACAGTAAACGTACATAATTATATAAATGCAGTTTGTGATTTTGTTTCTTTAATAATAGAAATTCTAAGAAGCTAGAGATGTTTCGAAAATGATAGTATTAAAGTAATGTGATGTGTATATAACTATTCTAGTACTAAACAGTGTCGAACGTTTCGTTCAAGTAAAAAGCAACTCCTTATAGACGGCTTATTGTAAAGTTTATAGTAAACTTCAGACAATGGATGCAAGACCGAGTTGGAGCCAACGGCAAAATAGAGGTCAGTACAGAAGAGCAGTTAATCAAGAGAATGATTGCAATATTGATTGGAGGAACTGCTCTGGTCAAGAGCTTAGGGATTGCATAAACCAACTGGACAGGAGACGATTTCGACGCATTCGGGAAGTTTGTAAGTATACTAGTTAAAATGTGAGAGGTTTGTATTGGGCAAATGCAATGACGAGCCAAAGGCGAGCGCTCTTATGAAATAAATAAAAGGGTAATTAGGCTTATTGGTTCTATTATTTTAAATAGAAATCGGCTACGTCAGTACATGGCTTTTTAGTAGTCTTAACTTTTGTTAAATATCAGCTTGAATGTTCACTATGGATGACCCCTAACGTTTTATTCTTTTAAAATTTAGCAAAAAGTGACAGTGGCTATCCTGTGATGCAACCAAATCAGGATCCGCATAATAGCGAGGTAATTTTAATTCACTTTATTTACCACTAAAATATACATACAGTTTGACTTTAGATAATTCATCTTTGGGCCCATAATTAATGTATACAGCATGAGCGTGCTGTATAGATACACCACCATGTTAATAGGTCTAAGGCCATGTCTTATAGCCTTTGAAGGCCCCGTTTACACTATACCGGATCCGCATCGTCACGACATCAATTTGAGCCATATCAAAGCGAGTTTAGCCGCCAAAATTATAATAGTATGATCGATTCAACAAAATCAGCTAACTGGCAAAAGCCTAGGGTCAGGAATACCGTAAAACGGCTTAAATTGATGTCGTGACGATGCGGATCCGGTATAGTGGCGGGGCCACATCCATATAAAGGCCTGACATAACAGGACGGGAAGCTAGCAAAATCTGTATGTTTGAGTTATGAATCTACTACAGATCAGGGCCGCACAGATGGGGGGCAAAGGGGGTAATTTTCCCCGGGTCTCCAACTAAAGGGGGCCCCCAAATAGAAATGAAGTGAAATATGGATATATATTACTGTAAATATAGTCTCTCAGAATGCAGGAATTTGCCATTTCTGAGACCCTAGATTTCAAAATTTTTACCCCCTAAAGTACTTTAGTGCTTAAGAATGCAGATTGAGAATGTTATTTGAAATGTTAAAGAGTACATAACGTAATCCAGAAATCAGTTTTCGAAACAAGCACAATAGCACATGACGCCAAAGATCTTTCAGAATGGAAAATAGCTAGGGCCCCAAAATTGTTTTTGCTCCGGGCCCCAAATGTCTCTGTGCGGCCCTGCTACAGATCTATATCACATCAAGCTCTGATTGGTACCATGGAGTCAAAGTGTTATGAAATATATGAGCAGTGATTGCAAATTATGTTTTTGATTGCTTCAAATTTTTTGAAGCAATCAAAAACATGATTGCAAACCTGTTCCTTAAAACTGGTTCAACATGGTAAAACAACTGCTTCAACCTACATACAGCTTGTTTAACCTGATGACTTAACTAGTTCAACCTATCACAACTGGTTCAACCTGATAGTACAGCTGGATCAACCGACTGTATACAACTGCGTTAATCTGACAACAATACTTGTTCAGCCCGACGAAATATCTGCTTCAATAACCAGATGATACCGCAAAGTTCAACATGATGATATTATTTTTTTATTATTATAACTTTATTTACCCACGGTACTATTTCACTATAAGGTTAAGAATATTTACAAAGTCGAAGAGTGATCTTCCAATTAATTATTAAAGCTTATATCAAGTAGAAGTTAAAAATATCACGCTAAATTACACACTATTTGAAGCTAAATTACTTTTGAAAGATGTTAACGTACCCAATCTTTTCAGATTAGGTGGTAAATTGTTCCAAGCCACCGCGCCTCTATATGAAAACGATTTTTTACAAAAGTTTGTATTTGGCTTCGGAGGCACAAAATTGAAATTGGCCTGTCTAGTTTCATAACCATGTATCATACTCATTTTGGTAAATAGGTCGATTAGATAGTCAGGTATTTACCTGATACATTATGGTACATAATTGATTGTTTCTTCTTACACTGAGATTTGGTAACTCTAGCTACACAATGATACACATTGTTCAAATTTATACAACCGGTTAAATCGTTCGCGTACAACTGGTTCAACCTGATAATGTTAGATCTGATCACAGTATAGAGACGACCAGTAGGGCCACTCGGCGATGCAACATGTAGCCGGCTTTTTATGCAAAAATATGCAGTTTACTGGCCAGGAAAGTTAGTCCAGCTTGCTTATTGGCCAGAAAAAGCAATTGACTGGCTGCCAATGCGTAATGAGCGGCCACACAAAATTTCAAATGAGTGGCCCTACTGGTCGTCTCTATACTGTGATCTGGTCAACTTATTATTATTATTATTATCAACTTTATTTAGAAGAGGGTAACGGCTAACAGTAAAAACTGAGAAACTTGCGGCCCTAGTATATTACATACGAGTTATGCAACAAAGTGACATTTTTTGCCCAAGTCCGCCCAGACAAATCATTCTCTAAAACGGCCATTACTGATACTTTTTCATGTTATTAAAATTCATTTGTGTTCATTATGTAGGCCATGATCGGTTACCCATACAGGAACACACAGTGACCTGATGTCTTCTACAGAAGCAATCAATAACATAAATCTTCTCTCTTGCAAACAGATTGAATTTGAACTTTTATCATGCATATATGCTGCATGAATTATATAAGCACTCTTAAAAAATACATTTAGCATAACTAGTACACAGGGTGTATAAAAAGTAGAGTCCTCGATTAATGTAAATTTCCAAAAAATAAATTCATTTGAAAGCTTAATATTATTTAGCTTTTTCACGATGAGTTACTTTTTAACATTGAACAGTTGTTTGGCGTGTAATATTATTTCAAATGCGTGTGAAAATATAAAAATTTAGGATGAAAAATCGATATAACTTTGCATGATGACTTTATGACTGATGTTACGAACGAAATGAAAAAAATGGAAGGAATTTAAACAACATGGCTAATCAAAAACTAAGTAACCACCACTATTTACGCACTACACATGCGCAACTGTTTTGGTTTAAGCTTGCACCAACTTGTAGATTTACGCGGCTTACATTATACGTCGTTTTCATGACGTTAATGTTGTTATACTTGCGCTAAAAACACAACTGAACCTTTGTCAGAGGAAGAAAAGAGCAAGCTTAAGTTAAGATCATGCAATATATAGGAGCAACTATATTCTTTAAACAATCAAGCTCATGAAAACGTCGGTGACTCCATTTTTATACACCTTGTAGATAAAACATAGATGTAGTAAATTGATTTGTAAACATAGACGTGGTAAATTGATTTGTAAAGGCTGTTTGTGAGGTACAGAAAGAACAATAAATCTTTGTAAGAGTCTGGAAATACGTGCGGTATAATCATTGACTAGATTTCAAATACTATTATGTGACCATAAATGCAAAGCATGGTTATTCAGTTGGCTAATTTACTTTACTTTAGTTCAAATCTTGTTAAGTGACCATAAACACAACAACATAATTATTCAGTTGGTTAATTTTACTATGAAATTTCAAGTTCAATATTACGGTAGACTTGTGAGGTACTGAAAGAACAATAGATCCTTGTAAGAGTCTGGAAACACGAGCGGTATAATCATTGACCAAATTAAAATAAACGAACAAAATATACTCGCTGATATTCTGAGCCACACTGCACTCCAACTTTGAACCAGCCTGACAGTAAAGTGCTCTCCTTCGTCCAGCCTATACCAGTTTGTAATACATAATAAGATACAATGTAGCCAGAGAAAAAGTCAGATGAAAAAATGGGTAGCTATATTCAATCCCTTCGACCTCATCATCCCAAATTAATGGAGCATCTTTTGTTGGTATGCCTTTTGTTGTATGATCATTGCATTCCACTAAAGGTGAATCTGAAGGAATTGTTTTTGGACTAGTGCTACTACGATTACTTCCAGTTGAGTCAATAGTACATTCCTTAAATAACGCTTCCGTTTCGTTCTTCGGTGTAGTAAGTGTTAATGATTCCTCTGTACCTGTTCCAGCAAGATTACTACCTTCTATTAAAGGTGATTCTGAACGATTTGTAAGCGTTTTTGGACTGGCAGAAGTCAGGTTGGTTGTGGCAGACAGGAAAAGTTTATTATCCCAAGCTAGGGAAGTAGTCTCTGATTCTATGACGGTGTTTTTAGTTGTATTCATGGAAGACGGTCCTAAAGTAGCAATGTTTACTTGTGGGGAATCAATGTTTGGGCAGCGACAATTGTTTATTCCTGTGGTGAAAGGGTTGCCTTTCTTTAAGTTATCTTTAAGATTGCAAGGCTGGCTTGCGTTGTCTTCATCTCCTTGAAGGTTATAGCTGTTTTTTACGCTGTCTGAAACGTCCGAATTGCCTATATCATGACTTTCTTGTGATGTCAATGTGTTGTCCTTCCTCATGTTTTTCTTAAGACTGTGAGGTCGACTAATGTTGCCTCCATCTCCTTGAAGATTATAAGTCTGTTTTAAGTTTGCTGTATTTTCAGAACTGCTTATGGTACCGTCTGACTTCTCAACTTTACCAAACTGTGGGGCAACCAGGTCACGGATACTGATATATATTAGTGTACTGGACGTTATTGGGTGTTGGCCATAGGGGAGCCAGGGAAACGATGTAAATTCGATGGGTTACACTTTGGGTGAGGTTCGCTTGAAAATGCTAACCATACAACGTAGGTACAATAGAGCGAGGTCACAGCACACTGGAACAGCCCTACCTGAGGACTGGCTTCACGGACTATGGGTAATAGAGAGATTATCGAAGAGGCAAGACACATTAGCAAATGAAATGTTAGAAAAACAAAGTTATCCAAGCATTCGTAATACAAGGCGTACATGAAGTAAAATCCTCCGGAAGTAATCAATGATACGCTGTACAGAAATACTGTCGTAAACGTCTTCGCGATACGGAACAGTGAGATAGTGAGATCTGAAAATTGACCATGTCTATTTTCGGCGATGACCTCATGAAGGATACAGAACGAATTGGCTGCATCCAGTATGAACGTATATTGAAGTATGATGTAGCAAAATGCAGCGTTGAGTCCAAAGAACAGCCATATTTCACCGTTATATTCATTATGTGGTATCAATAAAAATAAAAACGTTAGAAAAATTAACCCAATTGGCTTCACAAGCCAACAGCGATTTTGGACGTTCGCTCTTCCCTCTGTACTTGATGTAATACCGAGTGTAGCGAAAGCTAGGATCATAAACCATATCGATAAGGCAACCCTCAGAAACATGTCATTTCATTTCGAGATTTGAAGTTTGAAACTAGTTGTTGTCTCGTTCCATCAAACAGTGAAAGAAACGGCATTGCTTAGAAGCATAGCACATAAATATGAATCATATAATGCTTTGAATATGGATGACGGTAGCTATCTGTCACAAGAGTAGACTGGAGTGTCGAAACGTTGAGTTGTTCGGGGATTACATTCATTTACTCAAACCAGAGCAGCGAAACATGTTTGATATATTACACCTGTATAGCTGTCCTGAATTCATATTAATCTTAAGGTACATCGCATGATAGACGTGCGTTATGGTAGATTGGACATTGCGCAACGAATTTTAGGTGTAGTTTTACCAAATTTTCAGTGAAAAAAGACAGAAAAAATGCTGATTTCGATAAACTTCGTTTGATGGGTGTTCAGATAAAACCTTTCTAGTTTTGTCTGACTGAATAAAAATATAGGTACTCCATAAAAACCAAAAATAAGTGTACAGTTTACGCCCAATTTTGTCTAGACATCGCAATTTGAATCTTCATAAGTATAGTAAAATATCGTGTGCGGAAACTTTCTCTTCTTAATGGTTCATTTTTTATAGTGATCTTAATTGATCTTATCATGATAGTTCACGAAGCCGTAAAGCAACACGGCATATCAAAATAACCATTAAAGAAGAGACAATTTCCGCACACGTTTTTTTACTTTACTTATGAAGATTCAAATTGCGATATCTAGACAAACTTCGGGGTAAACTGTCCACTTATTTTTTTTGTTTTTATGGAGTACCAATAGTTTTATTTAGTCAGACAAAACTTGAAAGGTTGTACCTAAACGCCCATCAAACGACGTTTTTCGAAATCAGCATTTTTCTGGATTTTTTCACTGAAAATTTGGTAAAACCACACCTAAAATTCGTTGCGCAATGTCCAATCTACCATAACGCACGTCCATAACTTATGTCGTATGTGATTATTTCCAGTGGCCTGCACGGACCATGAACAGAAAATAGATATGTGTGCTAAAGCAGGCAAACGTTGCCACTGCGAGGAGAACCGTTATGAAATGTACACATATTGCAAAAGATCGTGTGGATATTGTGGCGTGGAAAGATTACGTAAGTCAGCAATTTCTCAATTAAGGCCCACGGGGCTTATTTCAAATTTCAGGCACGTTTAAAGGGTGGGCTATCGCATGGGGGGGGGGCTTAATGGAGAGGGGGCTTATTATGATAACCTTATTCCAACACCGTAATCTGGCGTCATTTTAGTTCTATTCTATATTATGACAAAATCTCGTACTTAAATCTCGTACTTAAATCTCGTACTTAAATCTCGAATAAGCTCCGCATCGATTCAAAAACCACCAAAAATTTAAAGACTAGCATTCTAACTAGGTGTGGATACGAGTACCGCTCTGTAGATCTTTTGCAAAAGCTGCATTTGAAAAACCTGGAAACAAGAAGAAATGAGCAACTAGAAACTTTAATGTTTAAGGTTAGGCACAATATGGTTCCTAAATCATTGTCCAATCAATTTACAAGTATTGACCAAGTCCACGGCTACCAAACTAGACAGTCAAGGCATGACTTTTACCACCTAAACCGAATACAGATTTGACGATACATTATTTTAAAACATTGATCAGAAAAATGTAATAACTTCGCTAATTATTTGTATATTGTTTATTTAATTATCATTTGTATTAACATATTGTATGTAATTATAGGTTATTCGTAATATTAGTTAGTCATACGGCCTATTGGAAGATCACCTTTTTGTTTTGTAAATAGTTTTTTGGTGAAATAGACACCGTATTGAAATAAAGTGAATAATAATAATACAACCCCCTGTTCCCCTGCTAAATTCGCCAATACATAATCGCCAATGGTGTTTGCTATACAGACGAAAAAGAGTAATTAAAATTACCATAATTTAATTTATGACGTACTACAAACTGACATGCTCGGTAATGTAAATCCGTCACCTTTCCCAGCCACTTTAACTAAGTTAGGTTTCCTTGCGCACATTGGACAACATTTGTTTCTAGTCTCTGATGATCTCATCCATATGATAATATTGTGTCTTTCACCAGAATGGATTGGTAAAGCACCATGCATTTGCTGTCCGCGATGTAATATACCATATCCTTGCTGGTGTTCTATTTCTGCGCACTCACTTTCAGATAATGGTACCTTGTAATGTAACAAGATAATTTTATAGACATTTTGCTTATGTTTTCATATTTCCAGGGTCTACATATTAGACGGCCGGCCAAGCTTGAAAAAAGTGTCTAGAAAACACTGTCGATGGCGTTTTTTGTTACAAGCATGAAACTATGCAAGATGTCTTATGGTAGAGAGTGGTTGCCAATCGTAATTTTGTATCTATGTGCTAAATTTGAAGGTGTTTTCTAAATCATTTCGAAGGATGGGATTTTTGTCGAATGCTGTATTCGGCTATATCAGTGTTTTATTCTAATTGGCTGACTATCTAATTAACATTTGTAAAGTTCGGGTAATCTTCGTTCGCATAATTCAAAATGATATGCTAATATAAGAAACATGGCGCAAATACATCAAAATACGACCTTTCAAAAAGAAGCCAAAACAATCTTATTTTGTTGTGTTACAGGCAGGCAACAACCACATATGTTTAGATTACATACAAATCAGTACTACACGCCCGGTGGCAACCCGTGTAACACAATTATTGTTGTTGAGCCAGTCTAGTTTTTCCCTTTGGCCTGTAAATGGTTGAAAAATAGCATGTTGGCGCATACAGGTATTTTAACAAGTGCAATAGTAATACCATGTTTCTCATTAGCATGTCACTTTGAGTTATGGGAATTAAGAAAAGGAGAAATTTGCACATGTTAATTAGATAGTGAACCAATTAAAATAGAATCATAATATCGAATACTGCATTTAAATGGAATCCCATCCATCGAAACGTTATAAAAACCTTCCAATTTCGGTACATTCATAGAAAAATTACGGAAGGCAACCACTTTCACCGTCAAAGTGAACACACTCCGATCACATTTAGCGTGGTTTCCTGCTTGTAACAAAAATGCCATCGACAGTAACTTTTTCGAGGCTGGCTGCAGTGGCTGGCCGTCTATATATACAGCTATTTCAATTAAGGTTGTCACAAGCAATAGTCAAATGTACAATCCAAGCGCGAAGAGTATAATGGGAATGAGATATTTTATAGGCTAAAATGTATTATAAATCGCCTCGTGGGATAAGCAAGTGGTGAGCATTTATCATGTTTGCATATTTACAAGTAATACTAACAGCTCTTTAAATCAATCGCTTGATATATCAAAGAATACCTTATGCGTAGGCTTACAGGCAAGACTTGCGATGAATAACTATTTTCTTGACCGAGAAATAATAGGATTGGAAAAGAAAGAAGCAAATTTGTAAATTTGAAACTCAGAAAAGTATGCACGCGTGTATATCTCTGGGAAATGCCAAAACAAAAAGGAGCTATACTATAGTCATTAGCTACTTTATAGGACACCATTAAACAGCTAAAAATATTAGTTTAAGGTGTACCCATCTTGGATTGTACATGCATTTGACTATTGACTGTGACAACCTTTGGCTAAATTGAATAGCTGTATACATATATCAATCTGTAGAGGCACTGGGGATAAAGTTTTCATGTTCATAATTTGTAGTTTGTTCTTTATTTGTTTGTTTGTCATCAGAATGGTATCGGTTGTTTGGGGGTTTCAGTAATAAGGGTTGAGACCTGAACTCGCTGTCTGTTTGTCTGTTAGGAGAAGGTCTAAAACTCACTGTCTGTTTGTCTGTTAGGAGAAGGTCTAATGTAGCTACCTCTTTCATATCGCCAAAGTAGAGATTGCCTTCTGTAAAATCTTTTCCAATACAAACATTCAAAGTCACTTCAGCATTGTCATAATGATAGCCCAAGTGAAGATCATCTCCTATCTTGTATTTTACTGTAAACGCTTTGTATGAATCCAGAGTACATCCACCATCTTCGGGAAACATGAGACTGCTCAAAGGTTTTATATATTGTTTCAATAATGGATCCAAGAAATTCTCATCAAAACCAAGCTCATCTAAAAGTATCTGACAAAGGAATTCTCTTTGAATAATATCGACCAATATTCTTATTACTATATAAATATATTTGATACATGCCTACAATACAATACTTAATAAATAGTGACGTCATATGTGGTAAGAACACAACGCAACACAATAGTCAATACAATACAAAATGCAACGTATTTTAGTATAACACAAAAAAAATACAATGCGTTATACAATACAATACAATACAGTACAGTACAGTACAGTATAATACAATACAATACAATACAATACAATACAATACAATACAATACAGTACAGTACAGTACAGTACAGTACAGTACAGTACAGTACAGTACAGTACAATACAATACAATACAATACAATACAATACAATACAATACAATACAATACAATACAATACAATACAATACAATACAACAAAACACGACACAATACAATATATACACAATGGATTGTATTGCATAATATGGCATTACAATGCATTGCATATAATTACATTGCATTGCATTACGTAACATTACATTATACATTGCATTGCATTGTACATTAGTCATTAAAATATTAATACAGCTATTTCAATTAAGGTTATCACAGACAGTAGTCAAATGTACAATCCATGCAAGCGTGAACAGCAAGTTGGGTATATCTTACTTTAATATTTTTAGCCTATGACTATATATAGCCCCTTTTTGTTTTTGGCAATTCCCAGAGGTACCGTATACATGCATTATTTTATGGTTCGCATTTCGTTTGTCGGCGACAACGAGAACATAAATTTACAAATTGGCGACAAACAGTTGAAATTTGTAAGTAAAAAGTCGCTTCTTCCACTTCCTGGCCTATTATTTCTGTCAAGAAAACAGTTCTCCATCGTAAGTTTTGTCTGTTAAAGCCTACGCATCGTCGCATCTACGTATCATGTCGGTGCTCCATCTAGTAACATTAGTCATTACATTAGTCATTACATTAGTCATTACATTAGTCATTACATTAGTCATTACATTAGTCATTACATTAGTCATTACATTAGTCATTACATTAGTCATTACATTAGTCATTACATTAGTCATTACATTAGTCATTACATTAGTCATTACATTAGTCATTACATTAGTCATTACATTAGTCATTACATTACATTAGTCATTACATTACATTAGTCATTACATTACATTAGTCATTACATTACATTAGTCATTACATTACATTACATTAGTCATTACATTAGTCATTACATTAGTCATTACATTAGTCATTACATTAGTCATTACATTAGTCATTACATTAGTCATTACATTAGTCATTACATTAGTCATTACATTAGTCATTACATTAGTCATTACATTAGTCATTACATTAGTCATTACATTAGTCATTACATTACACACATTACATTGCGTTGCATTACGTAACGCGTTTCAAGCTTACCCCATAATTATTCATTGTGTTTGGCCTTCCTTTAGGCAGATCAGTTCCATTAAAATTATCAAGCTCCTCAATAAAGTTTCTACAAAATTCTTTCGTGAATACAGGAAAGACGTAAAGCTGGTGTACTAAAAATTGGACACAAGTTTCACAGTTTTTGTGTATATTTAGTGTATATTAATTATGGTGCAAATGCTGAGTAAATCAGTTCATGCATACAAACAGATCGCCACTTCGTCCCAACAATGCGGGCAACTCGGCTACCCTCCAAATAGAGAAGATTATATTCAGAGGCTTGTCTTCACAATAATTCTGACACGTGCAGTGAACAACCAGTGCTGTAGAACTAAATTAATAACTAGGGGGGGCTCTCTAGACGAGCATGTTACCAAGGGTGAAAACATTCGGGTATGAGTGACGTCATAAGTAACCGTCCAATCCCATGATAACATTTCTTTACTAACATTTCTTTACATTTCTTTACCAGCGGCACGAGGGCCCCCATAAACCTTTTGGGTTTTTGCCGATCCCTTTATGTCATGTCCTGACCACGCCCTTTCTTCGGCAAAATGACCCCCCCCCCAATGTTTAGACCCAAGTTACGCCCCTGATGGTCAACGTGTGAACACATTTATAATTATAGTATGAAGTATTTTACCATTGTGTGCCTTAACATCAGGAAGAGAGAGTAATCCTTTGAAAGTTGCCTTGTCTGATCTCGCATATTTCACAATTCGCAAAAATAGAGGATCCAAATACGATTCCTGTATAATAAAAATGATACATGTATCAATGAATTCGGTATAGGAACGGGTTTTTTAAAGTAATTTATACAAAGATTTCTTTATCATCTATCGAACGTTTATACACGCTTTATATATACGCTTAGCACAAATTAACGGTTGATCAAAGCGTGTTTGTCAATTTGATTTATTTCTTCATTGTTTTGTATATAAACTTTATTAAATAATAATTTTCTTATCATTTTCCTTAGTAAAAAAGGATGCATATGTATGATATACATACGTATATGGTATAAATTGTAACAAAACTGCAGAGGACTTGTGCCAATGTTGTTTCAACAACTTGTTATCAGGATGTGTTCGCGCTGCTTGTTCCCAGCTTGTTGACAAGTTGTCAACGGTTTGTTAAGAACTTGTTACAAGGTTGTTGACTCAACAGATTTGTTCCAACAACTTGTTATCGTCCTGCAATTCAACAACTTGTTAACAAGTTGTGAGTGACAACCTTGTAGCAACTTGATAAAATGACAACATTGTTACAACTCGAGTTGATAAGCTTGCCACAAGTTTTGTTGCGAACACATCTTGTCGACAAGATGTGAGATTTTTACGTGCGTAGTATAATTTACACTGACGAAGAAACGGGCTTACTACACTGTTACGGATCGAGAATTGAATAAACGCGGTGTTTACAATGTACAATTTGTGAATTATTGCCAGTTTGGTGAATGTCAAAATGTCTTACCTTTAAGACAAAGCAATTAGGATGCAATCTTTTATATTGATTGCAAACAATAGACTTTCTTTTCTCAGACTTATTGTGAAGATTTTTTCTTCTTTGAACTTCATTTTGTACCTTGAAAAGAATGTAAAGAATAACAGACCTGGAAAGTGGAATCTCGAAATGCTGAGAAGCTTTAAATTTGCCTTCGCAATAAGATTAAGTTTTTTCACACTTATTTAATTGGAGAAACTTAGTTGTAGCATAATAAACGTACAATATACAGGGTGTATTAAAAAATACGGAATCCATCTTTTATGCTATATAATTTTAAAAGTATTAATCCTGAAAAAATGATTTTAGTCTTGCTTTAAAGCTCGTTCATTTCTCCTTCTGACAAGTGGTTATTTATGTCTTTAGCTCAAGTAATAACGGCACAAGAGAAAATTTAGTAGAACGCATAATTTTTAGATGCGGTCTAATTATGCAATTTTACGATATTTCATAGTTGCGTTCGGAATTCTTGAATTTTCATGTTTAAACTTTAATACTGTTTTTGTCACATGAAAGAAAGTACCAAGAAGTATTTAAAAAACGTTTTAAAAGATACTGGGTTGTGTCATATATTTTATACTCCCACATCGATCTACGGTTGGAAAGCCAAAGCTTTCAAATGAATCTAAACATATAAGCTTTACTGCTTTATTCTTTTCAAAATCTGCATTTGAATCGAGGATTCCGTTTTTTTATACACCCTGTAGTATCAATGCAGATTACAGTGACATATATACTTTATTGTTGCACATATAAAGACGTTTTATAATACAGGGTCAAATATAATTATCTCTAGTTATTACGCATTTTTGAGGAATACAGTAGAACCCAGCATCACGAACAGCCAAGAGAAACAACAAAAGCTTTGAGATAGCGGGAGTGAGACCGTGAGAGATAACCGAATCAGTGTCAAATTACAAAAATATAATTATAATTATTATTCATTGTACTGTGTTATCGTTTTCTTATTGTCTAAAAACTTGCGAATTATTATCGATATCTGCCGGTGCCCGCGCTATTTTCAGCGGAAACAGTAATCTGCAGAGATAATTGGACGGCGCCCGGAATATTCCAGCGGTATATCGCATAAAATTACAAATAAGCGGGAAATTTTGAAGTTTGTTTTGTCTTCAAGTTTTAATATTTACAATGGCTAGTGCTCGTTTCGCAACGTTTTCAAACGAAGAAATTGAGAAAATAGTAGAAAACAAAGACTCGGCAAACACAAAAAAGGCACAAAAGTGGCAAGAGAGGTATTTTTGAAATATTCTCATATTTCTTCTGTATTGATATTTATGAACAGTAATAAAATCTTTGTTTTCAATATTTGCTTGTTCTATTCGTCAATGCATGTTACAAAGTGAGTAATAAAACAATTATTGAATTCGGCTTACGCAGGATATCGATAATTATTCAGACCTCGATCAACGTTATCCGCCTCAGCTTCGCTTCGGCAGATAACGTTGACCTTGGTCTGAATAATTATCGATATCCTGCTCCGCCTCATCCAATAATTGTTAATTATTAAATGAAATTAAATTAACGTCGCTTGTCAATACAGTTTATTTAACAATTGTATCCTAAACTGAAGAAGTGCATTCTTTATCATAGTCCGTTTTACGTGCATGCATTTATATGCTGCAAAATCAAATACGTGCATGTATTCCCCGATATAAACAACGAACTAAAGTCATTAAAGTTCGGTCAATGGAAGCAACATTAGTCCGAGATAGCGGGGAGTTCGAGTTAACCGAGTTCGAGATAAGCGAGTAAAATGATTGAAATAATACGGGCAAATCCGCGGGAAATGGTTTTAAGTTCGAGATGGTGGGGAGTTCGAGATATGCGAGTTCGACATATCGGGGTTCTTCTGTAGTATTTGAAAAACACAAATTCAGGATCCGAGCAACATTAAACACTTTTTCCTGCATGGTGTAAAGAGTAGTAGAATAATTCAATGAATGGAGATGCCAGGGGAAAATGGACATGTTGGTATTTTCGATGACACCTCTCTAAGACGGACACCGATTCGAGTCACGTGAATAATCAGTCGCGCGGGAACGCCAAGAAAGTTGAATGTATAGTTCAACTTTCATGCGTGTCCGCGAGCAGCAAAGCGGACAGAAACTCTCGCGCTCTCTACATCTACAGCGCAAGTTGAAACATGTTCGTTCCGCCCGCGCCATATAAAAATCGTCCCGCCTCTGCAAACGTCCCGGAAAACGTCCCAAAACTCGACCAGGGATAAAGAATACCCCGCCTATTCTAAAAATAATACTATTATGGACAAGTAAATTTATTTTCTCCATTACAAGGAATTTTTTGGTTGAATTAGCCAGACTATGCTAGCATTGCTAGGTGAATATGGAAAGATTATGCCTTATACCTAGCACCGATGGTTACAAAATTAATAAATGCGTCCCTCAACCAGCAGCATGTCCCTTTAATATGGAAACTTGCTAACATCACACCTATACCCAAGGAGGCTCCCCTAACCGACTGTTCTCAACTTAGACCTATATCATTAACTAATATAATCACGAGAATCGCTGAAAAGATCGTTTTTAAGCAGGAAATTTCCTCACAAGCCAAGTTGTTAATTGATAAAGACAAACATGCTTACAAAGAAGGTACAAGCACAATAACTGCCTTAATCACATGTCAACATTATTGGCTAAAATGGCTTGACGAAGACGTAGACTTTGTTCGAATTATATCGTTCGACCTAAGTAAAGCATTCGATTCCGTCCCACATGACATCATCTGCGAAAAATTAAAAGCAACGAATCTTAATCCATATGTTATTAATTGGATGATTGATTTTTTAACAAAAAGAAAACAAAGAGTGGTAGTAGATGGAATTGAAATGGAATACGTCGATATAACCAGAGGTGTGCCGCAGGGTACGGTTCTAGGCCCATTCTTGTTTTCTTTGATGGTTAATGACATAAAACCTGCTGATGGAGAAAATAACTTTCTAGTCAAATTTGCCGACGACATGACAGTCAGTGCACCAGTGAAAAATGTTAGAGACACAGCTTCAAATGAGGTTAATAATATTAAAGATTGCGTAAACGAAAATAGGATGACTTTAAATCTCTCCAAAACATGGGAAATGGTGTTGAGTAAAGGAACCTTAAAACAACTTCCTCCTCCAATAGGCCTATTGATGGAATTGAACGCAAGGAACGGCTTAAACTTCTTGGAGTAAGCTTTCACGACAACCCCTGTTGTCTTATACATATAGATAATTTACTGTCAAAAGCTAGTGGACGAATGTACATCCTCAGGGTTTAATTTGTAAGTCACACGGATATCCCTTAAATCATCTGACTAAACTATTCGAAAGTTTAATTCTTTCATTGTTCACTTATGCAATTGAAGTCAAAACAGAGAGATTCAAGCGAAGCTTTGTAAATAGATGTCTTTTCAACTACTTCTAATTAGTTATTTTGCAAATTATAAATGTAAATAATATAGTATCATAAACTCATTCATGTAAAGTCACAGGTATATATGATGTGTCTCTAAATTTTTAATAAAGACTAAATCAATCAATCAATCAATCAATCAATCAATATATAACCAGCCAACCTGTTTAGAGTCAAATTCCGGTTTCAACTGTTCAAATATAAATTCAATAACAGGAAATATAAGCCAAGAGCTCTCCTCTTTACTCGCCTTTTAGTTTGTTTTTTTTTGCACAGCAACGCGATAAGCAACACTTCAGAAGTGTTATGACTATATAGACAACCATATGCCAAAGCAATAAACAGAAGGCAATAATATCCAAGCCAAGGTACTTCCATAACGGAATATCTTGTGCATAAGATCTTAAGTGATCACCACCAAATGTAAGCACATGGTTAATCCAGTATGCTGCCTCTTCAATAGGTGGAACCCTCTCAGATTTTAAAATGGCAGACGCCTTCTCCACTTTAGCTTTGTACGAAGGATTTGTAGTCACTTCTTCGATTGCGGAAATCAGTTCCTGCACAGAAAACGACTTCATATCCAGTTTTAAGCCAAAACCGTTCTCACAATGTTTCCAGCGTTGTGTGGCTGATCTGCAAATATTGGGACACCAATGATAGGCACGCCAGCAATCAATGCTTCTTGTAACCCATTTGACCCGCAATGAGTGATAAAAAGTTTTGTCTTTTGATGGCGAAGCAAGTCAAACTGAGGGAGCCATTTTCGAGACATGAATGTATCTGACTGGTTATTCTGCTGCAGCGAACTTTGGATAATATATTTATATTTTGTTTGTGCGAATGCTGTTAATAATTTGTCCTTTACTTGAGATGGTACAGAAGTGAGAACTGAACCAAATGAAACAATGACGACACCATTATCTGCACTTTCAATAAACGACTGGAACTCTGGAGAGAGTGGTTTGGGTGTGAGGGTCTGTAGGTGAGCTACTCGTTTCATATTAGGCATTAAAGGTGGGTTATAATCAAGTATGCTATGCTCGCTGACGATCCACAATTGGGCCTTGGCTCGGAGATCTATTGGTGAAATATACACTTTCTCGGGTACATATTCGTAAATAAGTGAATAATTAATAAGTGGACTTCGCAGATACAATCCCAAGTGTCTTAAGGTATTAAGCACACGTTGTAGGAAAGTCATTTGATCTGTATACGTTGAATATTTCTGGGGAAAGACAGTAGGCAGGACTGGAGTTCGAGTGTACTGAGGCAATGCTATAGATCCGATCATAATAAATGGGATATCTAACTTGTAGGGTATGAGAGATAACATAATAGCAACTGAGGTTGAATCCAGTAGGATTAAATCTGGTTTGAAATGTTCAATATTTTTGCGTAGGTTAGTATCTCTGATTATTTTCGTTGAAACTTGACTAATGTTCTGTATGGCATTATCGGGAAGATCGAGTGCAGTAATGTCGAATATCGAGTTCCGTAATGTAGGGGTTGCGAAATAAGCTTTCAAAATGGATTCCCGCACAAAGCGATCTTCGGGAAATTCACCCAAGCAATGATAGAGCAACAGCTTAACGCCATGGTTCTGTAGTTTTTCTTTCAGCTGAGGTGGAATGGCAATAAGTACATCATGTCCTTGGCTTTGCAGAAATTTCCCGACGTTTGCAGCTCCAGCAAGATGACTGTAAAATGGCATAACAAGGATTAGAATATTCGCACCAGAACAACATTTCGCGACTGTCAAGAATACGACCAGTAGAGAAACTGTCCGTTTTGTTATCCCAGCGGCCATATCAAAGTAAAGCAACCTAGATAAACCTAGATATATATATACAGTATGATAGCCACAAAACTAAACTACACTGACAACCAGCAAAGTTGCGTCGTTGTATATAAGCCAGATTTAAACCGCAAGACAAAATAAAAGGTCAATGGTGTCAGAAATTACGTTGCTATGGTTACATATGGTGTTTTCTCGTTCTCGGCTATTTAGTAACTCTTCCTATAGTTTTGGGTTGAGCGAACATGCAAGCACTTCCAGTTTGTCTTCACGCTTGGAGCAAGCTACGTTAAAAACAGGAGCATAAAACTTTTGGATTTATATGATATATTCCTGAAACAGTGAAACTTCGTCTATCAGGGGTATTTTGAAAGGCGAGTCTAATGGTGCTATGCCGAGATAAATGAGAGATAAATACAATCTGTGACAGTTATTGGTTCGTCGTCAGAAATCATGAGGTAAAGGAGAGTAGTTATCCAGCACACTGATAGACACTAGACCAAAGAATACACGTTTCGAGGGGCAGAAGTTATGATCGACGGAATTACTGGCATATTAAATATTTTAAGTAATTATCGAAAATACAATTTCGCTTGTCTTTCAAAGGCCGTAAATCGTTCAAATATTGTTCTATATAAATAGATTTTAGGTCTATTGGTAGAGTTTTTTCCGTTAAATCCAATGGTGTTAATATTGTCCTTGTTCCGTGATTATAATAAGTTCAGCTTTAAAACGTCGAATCGTGAATGGCAAGCGATTCTTTAAAAAGCAACGAAGACCAATGATCAGATCTGCCTATAATTTTAGAGTTACTAGATATATCTTCTGGTAGTATACAGGTTTCTTCGTCAGGATATAGTTCTACAATAGATTTGATCTGTTGGAAATGTTCGCATCATGTGATGTGGTTAAAGATGTCAGGTTTATTGTCAAGTGAGTACTAGTGTTCTTTGATTCTGGAGTAGACTGAGCGATCCGTTTTACCGATATATCTACTTTTAAGCCCCGGTCAACCGCCAACTCTCATCAACTCTCATGCACTATGATCAGCTCTCATCAACTTTGAGCTGGTTCAAATTTTGATCAGAGTTGATGAGAGTTTTGCTCGTTTGACCGGTACGCGTGGTAATATATAATCAACTCGGCGAAGCGACCGATTCGAGTCACGTGAATAATCAGTCGCGCGGGCACGCCAAGAAAGTTCAACTTTCATGCGTGTCCGCGAGCAGCAAGGCGGACAGAAAACTCTCGCTATAGACATCTACAGCGCAAGTTGAAACATGTTCGCTCCGCCCGCGCCATATAAAAATCGTCCCGCCTCTGTAAACGTCCCGGAAAACGTCTCGAAACTCGACCAGGGATAAAGAATACCCCGCCTATTCTAAAAATAATACTATTATGGACAAGTAAATTTGTTTTTCTCCATTGTCTCTCGAGACAGACAGACGCCAACCAGGAATGTGACTTGATTTAAAAGGAATTTTTTTGGTTGAATTAGCCAGACTATGCTAGGTGAATATACAACCAGCCAACCTGTTTAGAGTTTCCAAGAAGCATAGCCTGTTTTAATAACTCAACTCATGGTTAAATCAACTCAAATTCCGGTTTCAACTGTTCAAATATAAATTCAATAACAGGAAATATAAGCCAAGAGCTCTCCTCTTTACTCGTCTTTTAGTTTTGGTTTTTTTGCACAGCAACGCGATAAGCAACACTTCAGAAGTATTATGACTAAATAGACAACCATATGCCAAAGCAATAAACAGAAAGCAATAATATCCAAGCCAAGGTACTTCCATAATGGAATATCTTGTGCATAAGATCTTAAGTGATCACCACCAAATGTAAGCACATGGTTAATCCAGTATGCTGCCTCTTCAATAGGTGGAACCCTCTCAGATTTTAAAATGGCAGACGCTTTCTCCACTTTAGCTTTGTACGAAGGATTTGTAGTCACTTCTTCGATTGCGGAAATCAGTTCCTGCACAGAACACGACTTCATATCCAGTTTTAAGCCAAAACCGTTTCTCACAATGTTTCCAGCGTTGTGTGGCTGATCTGCAAATATTGGGAAACCAATGATAGGCACGCCAGCAATCAATGCTTCTTGTAACCCATTTGCTCCGCAATGAGTGATAAAAAGTTTTGTCTTTTGATGGCGAAGCAAGTCAAACTGAGGGAGCCATTTTCGAGACATGAATGTATTTGACTGGTTATTCTGCTGCAGCGAACTTTGGATAATATATTTATATTTTGTTTGTGCGAATGCTGTTAATAATTTGTCCTTTACTTGAGATGGCATAGAAGTGAGAACTGAACCAAATGAAACAATGACGACACCTATATCTGCACTTTCAATAAACGACTGGAACTCTGGAGAGAGTGGTTTGGGTGTGAGGGTCTGTAGGTGAGCTACTCGTTTCATATTAGGCATTAAAGGTGGGTTATAATCAAGCATGCTATGCTGCCTGACGATCCACAATTGGGCCTTGGCTCGGAGATCTATTGGTGAAATATACGCTTTCTCGGGTACATATTCGTAAATAAGTGACGAATTCAAGTTAATATATGGACTTCGCCGATACAATCTCAAGTGTATTAAGGTATTAAGAACACGTTGTAGGAAAGTCATTTGATCTGTATACGTTGAATATTTCTGGGGAAAGACAGTAGGCAGGACTGGAGCTCGAGTGTACTGAGGCAATGCTATAGATCCGATCATAATAAATGGGATATCTAACTTGTAGGGTATGAGAGATAACATAATAGCAATTGTGCCTGAATCCAATAGGATTAAATCTGGTTTGAAATGTTCAATATTTTTGCGTAGGTTAGTATCTCTGATTATTTTCGTTGCAACTTGACTAATGTTCTGTCTGGCATCAGTGCCTTTGGTGTAGAATATCGAGTGCAGTAATGTAGGGGTTGCAAAATAAACTTTCAAAATGGACTCCCGCAGAATGCGATCTTCGGGAAATTCACCCAAGCAATGATAGAGCAACAGCTTAACGCCATGGTTCTGTAGTTTTTCTTTCAGCTGAGGTGGAATGGCAATAAGTACATCATGTCCTTGGCTTTGGAGAAATTTCCCGACGTTTGCAGCTCCAGCAAGATGACTGTAAAATGGCATACCAAGGATTAGAATGTTCGCAGCAGAACAACATTTCGCGACTGTCAAGAATACGACCAGCAAAGAAACTGTCCGTTTTGTTATCCCAGCGGCCATATCAAAGTAAAGCAACCTGGATATATACAGTATGATAGCCACAAAACTGAAACTACACTGACAACCAGCAAAGTTGCGTCGTTGACATTGTGTAAGTCAGATTTAAACTGCAAGACAAAATAAAAGGTCAATGGTGTCAGACATTACGTTGCTATGGTTACATATGGTGTTTTCTCGTTCTCGGCTATTTAGTAACTCTTCCTATAGTTTTGGGGTGAGCGAACATGCAAGCACTTCCAGTTTGTCTTCACGCTTGGAGCAAGCTACGTTAAAAACAGGAGCATAAAACTTTTGGATTTATATGATATATTCCTGAAACAGTGAAACTTCGTCTATCAGGGGTATTTTGAAAGGTGAGTCTAATGGTGCTATGCCGAGATAAATGAGAGATAAATACAATCTGTGACAGTTATTGGTTCGTCGTCAGAAATCATGAGATAAAGGAGAGTAGTTATCCAGCACACTGATAGACACTAGACCAAAGAATACACGTTTCGAGGGGCAGAAGTTATGATCGACGGAATTACTGGCATATTAAATATTTTAAGTAATTATCGAAAATACAATTTCGCTTGTCTTTCAAAGGCCGTAAATCGTTCAAATATTGTTCTATATAAATAGATTTTAGGTCTATTGGTAGAGTTTTTTCCGTTAAATCCAATGGTGTTAATATTGTCCTTGTTGGGTGCATGGAAACGCAGAGTGACCATCTCGCAAGAAACGCAGAGTGAGTCTCCAGAGTCTGGTTTTATGAGGGTCCCAAGAGAAAGAGTAGAACTAGTTAATTAAATATTATGAGGTCTTTGATATACTGTACGTAGTTGTTCCGTGATTATAATAAATTCAGCTTTAAAACGTCGAATCGTGAATGGCAAGCGATTCTTTAAAAAGCAACGAGGACCAATGATCAGATCTGCCTATAATTTTAGAGTTACTAGATATATCTTCTGGTAGTATACAGGTTTCTTCGTCAGGATATAGTTCTAAAATAGATTTGATCTGTTGGAAATGTTTGCATGATGTGATGTGGTTAAAGATTTCAGGTTTATTGTCAAGTGAGTACTAGACAGTGTTCTTTGATTCTGGAGTAGACTGAGCGATCCGTTTTACCGATATATCTACTTTTAAGCCCCGGTCAACCGCCAACTCTCATCAACTCTCATGCACTATGATCAGCTCTCATCAACTTTGAGCTGGTTCAAATTTTGATCAGAGTTGATGAGAGTTTTGCTCGTTTGACCGGTACGCGTGGTAATATATAATCAACTCGGCGAAGCGACCGATTCGAGTCACGTGAATAATCAGTCGCGCGGGAACGCCAAGAAAGTTGAATGTATAGTTCAACTTTCATGCGTGTCCGCGAGCAGCAAAGCGGACAGAAACTCTCGCGCTCTCTACATCTACAGCGCAAGTTGAAACATGTTCGTTCCGCCCGCGCCATATAGAAATCGTCCCGCCTCTGTAAACGTCCCGGAAAACGTCTCAAAACTCGACCAGGGATAAAGAATACCCCGCCTATTCTAAAAATAATACTATTATGGACAAGTAAATTTTTTTTTCTCCATTGTCTCTCGAGACAGACAGACGCCAACCAGGAATGTGACTTGATTTAAAAGGAATTTTTTGGTTGAATTTGCCAGACTATGCTAGGTGAATATACAACCAGCCAACCTGTTTAGAGTTTCCAAGAAGCATAGCCTGGTTTAATAACTCAACTCATGGTTAAATCAACTCAAATTCCGGTTTCAACTGTTCAAATATAAATTCAATAACAGGAAATATAAGCCAAGAGCTCTCCTCTTTACTCGTCTTTTAGTTGTTTTTTTTTGCACAGCAACGCGATAAGCAACACTTCAGAAGTATTATGACTAAATAGACAACCATATGCCAAAGCAATAAACAGAAAGCAATAATATCCAAGCCAAGGTACTTCCATAATGGAATATCTTGTGCATAAGATCTTAAGTGATCACCACCAAATGTAAGCACATGGTTAATCCAGTATGCTGCCTCTTCAATAGGTGGAATCCTCTCAGCTTTTAAAATGGCAGACACCTTCTCCACTTTAGCTTTGTACGAAGGATTTGTAGTCACTTCTTCGATTGCGGAAATCAGTTCCTGCACAGAAAACGACTTCATATCCAGTTTTAAGCCAAAACCGTTTCTCACAATGTTTCCAGCGTTCTGTGGCTGATCTGAAAATATTGGGAAACCAATGATAGGCACGCCAGCAATCAATGCTTCTTGTAACCCATTTGATCCACAATGAGTGATAAAAAGTTTTGTCTTTTGATGGCGAAGCAAGTCAAACTGAGGGAGCCATTTTCGAGACATGAATGTATTTGACTGGTTCTTCTGCTGCAGAGAACTTTGAATAATATATTTGTATTTTGTTTGTGCGAATGCCGTTAATAATTTGTCCTTTACTTGAGATGGCACAGAAGTGAGAACTGAACCAAATGAAACAATGACGACACCATTATCTGCACTTTCAATAAACGACTGGAATTCTGGAGAGAGTGGTTTGGGTGTGAGGGTCTGTAGGTGAGCTACTCGTTTCATATTAGGCATTAAAGGTGGGTTATAATCAAGCATGCTATGCTGCCGCACGATCCACAATTGGGCCTTGGCTCGGAGATCTATTGGTGAAATATACACTTTCTCGGGTACATATTCGTAAATAAGTGAAGAATTAATAAGTGGACTTCGCAGATACAATCCCAAGTGTCTTAAGGTATTAAGCACACGTTGTAGGAAAGTCATTTGATCTGTATACGTTGAATATTTCTGGGGAAAGACAGTAGGCAGGATTGGAGCTCGAGTGTGCTGAGGCAATGCTATAGTTCCGATCATAACAAATGGGATATCTAACTTGTAAGGTATGAGAGATAACATAATAGCAGCTGTGGTTGAATCCAATAGGATTAAATCTGGTTTGAAATGTTCAATATTTTTGCGTAGGTTAGTATCTCTGATTATTTTCGTTGCAACTTGACTAATGTTCTGTATGGCATTATCGGGAAGATCGAGTGCAGTAATGTCGAATATCGAGTTCCGTAATGTAGGGGTTGCGAAATAAGCTTTCAAAATGGATTCCCGGAAAAAGCGATCTTCGGGAAATTCACCCAAGCAATGATAGAACAACAGTTTAACACCATGGTTCTGTAGTTTTTCTTTCAGCTGAGGTGGAATGGCAATAAGTACATCATGTCCTTGACTTTGCAGAAATTTCCCGACGTTTGCAGGTCCAGCAAGATGACTGTAAAATGGCATAACAAGGATTAGAATATTCGCAGCAGAACACCATTTCGCGACTGTCAAGAATACGACCAGCAAAGAAACTGTCCGTTTTGTTATCCCAGAGGCCATATCAAAGTAAAGCAACCTAGATATATACAGTATGATAGCCACAAAACTGAAACTACACTGACAACCAGCAAAGTTGCGTGGTTGTATATAAGCCAGATTTAAACCGCAAGACAAAATAAAAGGTCAATGGTGTCAGACATTACGTTGCTATGGTTACATATGGTGTTTTCTCGTTCTCGGCTATTTAGTACCGTCGATTGCATCACAGTTAGGTAGGATGCACTCTTCCTATAGTTTTGGGGTGAGCGAATATGCAGGTACTTCCAGTTTGTCTTCACGCTTGGAGCAAGCTACGTTAAAAACAGGAACATAAAACTTTTGGGTTTTATGATATATTCCTGAAACTTCGTCTATCAGGGGTATTTTGAAAGGCGAGTCTAATGGTGCTATGCCGAGATGAGAGATAAATACAATCTGTGACAGTTTATATTGGTTCGTCGTTATTATCATCCACACATAAATCATGAGATAAGGGAGAGAATTTAGACCTAAGAACACACGTTTCGAGGGGCAGAAGTTATGATCGACGGAATTACTGGCATATTAAATATTTTAAGTAATTATCGAAAATACAATTTCGCTTGTCTTTCAAAGGCCATAAATCGCTCAAATATTGTTGTATAGAAATAGATTTTAAGTCTATTGGTACAGTTTTTTCCGCTAAATCCAACGGTGGTAATATTGTCCTTGTTGGGTGCATGGAAACGAAGAGTGACAAGACTCATACTTTACTGTACGTAGTTGTTCCGTGATTATAATAAGTTCAGCTTTAAAACGTCGAATCGTGAATGGCAAGCGATTCTTTAAAAAGCAACGAAGACCAATGATCAGATCTGCCTATAATTTTAGAGTTACTAGATATATCTTCTGGTAGTATACAGGTTTCTTCGTCAGGATATAGTTCTAAAATAGATTTGATCTGTTGGAATTGTTCGCATGATGCGATGTGGTTAAAGATTTCAGGTTTATTGTCAAGTGAGTACTAGTGTTCTTTGATTCTGGAGTAGACTGAGCGATCCGTTTTACCGATATATCTACTTTTAAGCCCCGGTCAACCGCCAACTCTCATCAACTCTCATGCACTATGATCAGCTCTCATCAACTTGAGCTGGTTCAAATTTTGATCAGAGTTGATGAGAGTTTTGCTCGTTTGACCGGTACGCGTGGTAATATATAATCAACTCGGCGAAGCGACCGATTCGAGTCACGTGAATAATCAGTCGCGCGGGTACGCCAAGAAAGTTGAATGTATAGTTCAACTTTCATACGTGTCCGCGAGCAGCAAAGCGGACAGAAAACTCTCGCTATAGACATCTACAGCGCAAGTTGAAACATGTTCGCTCCGCCCGCGCCATATAAAAATCGTCCCGCCTCTGTAAACGTCCCGGAAAACGTCCCGAAACTCGACCAGGGATAAAGAATACCCCGCCTATTCTAAAAATAATACTATTGTGGACAAGTAAATTTTTTTTTCTCCATTGTCTCTCGAGACAGACAGACGCCAACCAGGAATGTGACTTGATTTAAAAGGAATTTTTTGGTTGAATTAGCCAGACTATGCTAGGTGAATATACAACCAGCCAACCTGTTTAGAGTTTCCAAGAAGCATAGCCTGGTTTAATAACTCAACTCATGGTTAAATCAACTCAAATTCCGGTTTCAACTGTTCAAATATAAGCCAAGAGCTCTCCTCTTTACTCGTCTTTTAGTTTGGGTTTTTTTGCACAGCAACGCGATAAGCAACACTTCAGAAGTATTATGACTAAATAGACAACCATATGCCAAAGCAATAAACAGAAGGCAATAATATCCAAGCCAAGGTACTTCCATAATGGAATATCTTGTGCATAAGATCTTAAGTGATCACCACCAAATGTAAGCACATGGTTAATCCAGTATGCTGCCTCTTCAATAGGTGGAATCCTCTCAGATTTTAAAATGGCAGACACCTTCTCCACTTTAGCTTTGTACGAAGGATTTGTAGTCACTTCTTCGATTGCGGAAATCAGTTCCTGCACAGAAAACGACTTCAAATCCAGTTTTAAGCCAAAACCGTTTCTCACAATGTTTCCAGCGTTGTGTGGCTGATCTGCAAATATTGGGAAACCAATGATAGGCACGCCAGCAATCAATGCTTCTTGTAACCCATTTGCTCCGCAATGAGTGATAAAAAGTTTTGTCTTTTGATGGCGAAGCAAGTCAAACTGAGGGAGCCATTTTCGAGACATGAATGTATTTGACTGGTTATTCTGCTGCAGCGAACTTTGGATAATATATTTATATTTTGTTTGTGCGAATGCTGTTAATAATTTGTCCTTTACTTGAGATGGTACAGAAGTGAGAACTGAACCAAATGAAACAATGACGACACCATTATCTGCACTTTCAATAAACGACTGGAATTCTGGAGAGAGTGGTTTGGGTGTGAGGGTCTGTAGGTGAGCTACTCGTTTCATATTAGGCATTAAAGGTGGGTTATAATCAAGCATGCTATGCTGCCGGACGATCCACAATTGGGCCTTGGCTCGGAGATCTATTGGTGAAATATACACTTTCTCGGGTACATATTCGTAAATAAGTGAAGAATTAATAAGTGGACTTCGCCGATACAATCCCAAGTGTCTTAAGGTATTAAGCACACGTTGTAGGAAAGTCATTTGATCTGTATACGTTGAATATTTCTGGGGAAAGACAGTAGGCAGGACTGGAGCTCGAGTGTACTGAGGCAATGCTATAGCTCCGATCATAATAAATGGGATATCTAACTTGTAGGGTATGAGAGATAACATAATAGCAGCTGTGGTTGAATCCAGTAGGATTAAATCTGGTTTGAAATGTTCAATATTTTTGCGTAGGTTAGTATCTCTGATTATTTTCGTTGAAACTTGACTAATGTTCTGTATGACATTATCGGGAAGATCGAGTGCAGTAATGTCGAATATCGAGTTCCGTAATGTAGGGGTTGCGAAATAAGCTGTCAGAATGGATTCCCGCACAAAGCGATCTTCGGGAAATTCACCCAAGCAATGATAGAGCAACAGTTTAACACCATGGTTCTGTAGTTTTTCTTTCAGCTGAGGTGGAATGGCAATAAGTACATGAT
Source organism: Trachythela sp. YZ-2020 (assembly GCA_016169945.1). Classification (NCBI taxonomy): domain Eukaryota; kingdom Metazoa; phylum Cnidaria; class Anthozoa; order Malacalcyonacea; family Clavulariidae; genus Trachythela; species Trachythela sp. YZ-2020. The sequence continues at coordinate 2,427,582 of JADLSH010000121.1, read as the reverse complement.
GTCCTTGGCTTTGGAGAAATTTCCCGACGTTTGCAGGTCCAGCAAGATGACTGTAAAATGGCATAACAAGGATTAGAATATTCGCACCAGAACAACATTTCGCAACTGTCAAGAATACGACCAGCAAATAAACTGTCCGTTTTGTTATCCCAGCGGCCATATCAAAGTAAAGCAACCTAGATATATACAGTATGATAGTCACAAAACTAAACTACACTGACAACCAGCAAAGTAGCCTGAGACCAGTGAGCTCCATATATATCTGGAGTAAGAAGCCAAAGATGGCGGCAATTGACGTCCAAACTCATGAAGGTCATAAACAGTTTTCATACCATTTTTCTAGCTAATTCCAGTTTTTTCTAACAGATCGTATCGCTAATCAAGTTATTAGTTCATAAAATCATGATGTTATTGTTTACATCGGAGTAAAAACACAAAATTTCGGCACACTCCTTGCCGGCTTGTGCAAACCGCGCGGTCGAAAACAATAGAAAGGGATTGGCACTGGACGTCAATTTCCGCCATCTTTGGCTTCACTTTTTGGACATAAGTTCTCACTCCAGATATATATATATATAGAGCTCACTGACAAAAACTAGCCTGAGACCAGTGCTTCCACTTTCATAAAGCTGGATTTCCTGTTTTCATCCTTATTATTGCAATTGGCAAAAATTGCAAAATTTCCTGACAAATTTCCTGGCATTTCCTTTTTTTATATTTAGCCTTTAGAAATTTCCCTACTATATCATTTGCTGTTACCATAGTTTACATGGTTTACATCTTGAGATTTTCGTCGTTTTCGAACATTTGTCATTTTTATTTTTTTAACAATAAATTATTATTTTCAACCGCTGCCCATTCGAGTTGAGCCTGCGAGCGATTCCCGAGCAATTTCCGAATCGGTACCGAGCGATTTCCGAAGTTGATGCGACCGCCAATTGAAGGCGCAAATCAAATTGCCAGCGTATATTCAACATTTTACTAGTTACAACGCCACACATAGACTATTTTAAAGTCCCAATGGTTGGAATCTAAGAATTTCCTGTCAATTTCCTGTCAATTCGTTATATTTCCTGCCAATTTCCTTCCAAAAAGGATTTCCTGGCATTTTTCCTGGCAGAGCCCAATATTTCCTTTTGCCAGGAAATTTCCTGGCAAGTGGAAGCTCTGCCTGAGACAGACGAATAACGAAAATTATTCGTCTGTCTCAGGCTACCAGCAAAGTTGCGTCGTTGTATATACAGTACAGTAAGCCAGATTTAAACTGCAAGACAAAATAAAAGGTCAATGGTGTCAGTCATTACGTTGCTATGGTTACATATGGTGTTTTCTCGTTCTCGGCTATTTAGTACCGTCGATTGCATCACAGTTAAGTAGGATGCACTCTTCCTATAGTTTTGGGGTGAGCGAACAATCGAACATGCAAATACTTCCAGTTTGTCACCACGCTTGGAGCTTGCTTTACGTTAAAAACAGGAGCATAAAACTTATTCCTGAAACTTCGTCTAACAGGGGTATTTTGAAAGGCGAGTCTAATGGTGCTATGCCGAGATAAATGAGAGATAAATACAATCTGTGACAGTTATTGGTTCGTCGTTATTATCATCCACACAGAAATCATGAGATAAAGGAGAGTAGTTAGTTATCCAGCACACTGATAAACACTAGACCAAAGAACACACGTTTCGAGGGGCAGAAGTTATGATCGACGGAATTACTAGCAATATAGCATATTAAGTAATTATCGAAAATACAATTTCGCTTGTGTTTCAAAGGCCATAAATCGCTCAAATATTGTTGTATAGAACTAGATTTTAGGTCTATCGGTAGAGTTTTTTCCGCTAAATCCAACTGTGGTAATATTGTCCTTGTTGGATGCCTGGAAACGCAGAGTGACCATGAGACTCCACAGTCTGGTTTTAATGAGAGTCCGAAGAGAAAGAGTAGAACTAGTTAATTAAATATTATGAGGTATTAATAATAATAATAATCTTTATTCATCAAATACCAATACAGGCACATATGAAATTACATGAAAAAGAGACAAAACGTATCGTTATAATAACTATAAAATATTGTAAGATTATAAAATATCACACTCTTTATATTATACATAATAATATGCATGTTTACGCAATGTACTGTTTATCATATAATAGGAGAGTTCGTGGAAATATTTTGCTATTATTTTCATAATGGACTTATCGTGAATATTTAAAAGATATAAGAACAAATTATTTGTATCAAATAAGCGGAAAGAGCTATTGATACTATATAGTATTTCGAGTTTCTGCAATTTTTTTATTGGAGCATGACATTAAATAGTGGAATTCATCTCCAATTTCATTCGATTGACATACAGTACAAATCCTTTCATCGTATGGCATCGCCATATTCAACCGGTAGTTTGTGTGCGGATATTCTCATTTTTGTTATTGCTTGACGATGTTTAACATTACATACTTCATGGAGATATTTTTTAAATACAAATTTATTCTTAACTTGTGCGAGGGTTCTTAATTTACCACTGTTACCAATGCTGACATACTAGATCTTAGATATACATTCTTCTGCTTCCATTCTTCTGCTCTTCTACTCTCTTTTTGGACCCTCCTTTGGTTCCGAAAATGCCACCGTTGTGCCTCTGTCTTATTTCTCTGTCTTATCTCTGGTTGACTCTCTGGTTGACTTTATATTACTAATAACTAGAACCAACTAAAAACCCGCCAGAATACGCCTACTAACACTCCCGCCTACACATACAAACAGGAAAAAAACACAATTTATATATCACTCTCTGGAATGGAACTGGAACTCTTTTGAACTAAAAAAAAACAATCCACTAGTTTTCAACTGTTTAAACCAAACTAAAACATTTTATCTGAATGAGTTAATCTTTTTACAAATTTAATTATATATAAAAATATATATGTAATCTAAATATATAATCATAGAGTTTATATATATTTATGTAATATGGATATATATTGCAGGACCTCCCTGAAAAACACCTTGGTGAGTGGAGCTTCCTGAATAAATATTATTATTATTATTACTGTTACGACTTTGTTCAATCTGATCTTTCCAGAAATCAGTGAAGTAGACAAATAACTTATTTTTTAAACATTTACCTAGATTATGTAAACTTTCAAGTGGGAGAGAAATACCGTTTAGTGATTCCAAATCACATATTTTTAAGACATAGTTTGTGAATTTAATAGCCTGAGTATTTGATCGGATACTAAAACTCGCTGTCTCTCCTACAAGAGTATTCATATAATCCGGAGTTTCAATTCGTATCCAATACTTTGTCACTAAAGTAGAGATCTGTACTATTAGAGGAACTTTACCCAGTTCACCATATACTGCTAGGTTTGTACTCTTAGAGTGGACTCCGAGTATATATACGTTTAAAAATTTTCAACTGTAATGATTCCAGTTTATTTACCATATTGAAAAATCTCTTTTGGAAGAGTTCAAACGAAGAGATTTTACCTAATAAACCTACACCCCAGATTTCACAACCATGCATATAATAAAACTGGAACCACCATTGAAGAAAATAGTTTTAGTAAAGTTTTAATCGGTATATTCTCTGCAATTGAAAGTTTGTGCATTAGGCAATTGTAAACACGTAATGCCTTGTTGTATAACATTGTTATCGCTATCTTAAAATTACAAGTATAATGAAAAGTTAATCCTAAATACGTATATTCGTTTACACAATCCAGTAGATTAGTCCCGAAGTACCACTTGAACGAGATAAATTGTCGTTTTTGGGACTGTGTCCCGAATATCAGAATTTTCGAGGTTTTTTAGGTTAATTTGTAATTTCCATTTCTTAGACTTGGCATATAATAAACAACTCAACTCAGTGTTTCCAAACTTCAAAGGTTCACATGCAGGTAGTATTAAACAACTTAGGTATATCATTGATGAAGAGGTTAAACAGAGTTGGACTTAGATTACATCCTTGTTTCACACCAATATGGGATTGAAGAATGGGGTGACACCTTGTTCAAGCTTAACCGCTGATTTAACAGAGGAGTACATGTTTAGTAAAATTGTGATAAATTTTCTGCTACATCCGTAGTTTATCAGTTTAAAAAATAAACCTTCTCGCCAGACACTATCGTAGCTTTCCTGAAGTCTACAAAACATGTATAAACATGGGTTTTCGTCTTAATTTATAATTGTCTATCAATGTTTTAAGAACGAGCAGATGATCAGACGTTCGAAATCCATGTCTAAAACCTATTTGGTACTTATTCAAAAATCACAAAATACTGTTTTCTTCCAGAAAAAGATTCAAACGTGCGTTAAGAATTGAAGTGAAAAATTTCCCTAAACAGCTAGAAATGCAAATGCCTCTGTAATTTCCAGGATCACTTTTGTTTCCCGATTTGTGTATAGGAGTAATAAGGCCTTCCGACCATATTTTTGGAAAAACTCCACTAGATAAAATCTTATTAAATAATTTCACATAGTGAGGAGCTAAACTAATAGACGATGTTTTAATATTTTCATGATTAAGTGTATCGTTTGCGCTTGCCTTATTAAGTTTGAGTTTTCTAGAAATGTCGTGAATTTCTTTTAAAGAAATAGGTTTGTCAAGAATCTCAACACTACAGGTCGCCCAAAGGTTAACATCTCTAACTATTTGAGATTCAGCACTATTGCTCTCAGCGGAAAAACTAATCTTATTTATAGGTCATGGAAATAATTAAACCACTCAACGGACGATATTTCATTGGAACCACTAGTGCGATTTGATTTAATGGAGTTAACAAGGTTCCAAAACTCTTTCGGATTGCTTCTGCCAAGATTTTAATTTTATCCAATATATTACTATGAAAGTTCCTCCTAAGTTTTCTAGTTAATTTTTTGTATTCTTTTTTCTTAGTAAAAAACAGGTGTCTTATAAAAGGGTTATTTTGGTTGACTTGATAATAGTTTCCCTTTGTTTCGTAGTTCTTTTTTAAGACGGTAGCAGTTATTATCAAACCATTTCTGTTTTGGTATTGAGTTCCTTTCTGTCTTATTAGATTTCTTCTTCAGTTTTTTAAAAGTTTTTTAAAACACCATATGTATATAACTATGGCGTCATATTACCGCCAATATTCATGATTGTCATCATTCAACATGTTTCCGACATTGAAGTTATTTTGGGCATTGAAGTTGTTTTATTCAACATATTTTCGACATTGAAGTTAAATCGGACATTGAACATGTATATTATTCAACACATTTTCGACATTGAAGTTAAATCGGACATTGAACATACCGATTATTCAGCACTCATCAAGTTGAATGTTCGAAATATGTATAAATCCCAACAGTATATGTATAGAGCATCGTCGAGAAACTGAGTCGCTTCAATTAATGAGTTCAATATCTCTAGCGTCTAGTGAGACTGTGAGAGGCTTCCAAACTGAAACACTCTTGTAAAATTCTGACACGTACATTGAAGGGATTCATCAAGTATCATACAGGAATAAGACTTAATGGTAAACCGCAATTCGTGACATGAAATTGTCTCGTAATATACAAAGTGACTGTCAGTGTTTGTCCATTGTTTATCACAGTGGTGTGATTAATGGTAACTGGGGTTGTAATCCTAACCGTGTGCAAACCCACTTCTTGAAAGTTTGAAACTGAATTTTCTAACTCGGATAAGCAATTTATCCCAACCCGAAACGCAATTCAAACAATTAAAAGTATATAGCCCTCATGGAAAAGTCAGCTCACATTGTGCCTTCATTCAAATCATTATCGCTATAGCCCAATTTAAATTTATTGGCCAAGCAAGATGCTCCTACAAACCTCGATAATGCGGTAACAAAAGATAACTCCTAAGTCTTTCAATGACAATGGTAATGACTTAAGTCGCCATTTCAAAATAAGCTTTATAGTTTCCATTTTGGTCTTCCTCACCACTAATTGTAATTCAAGTTTTTTATTTCAAATTTACGGTACCGTAAACTAAAGCTACGTCTTGGTCCTGTCGTTTTCTATTTTTATAAGGTACGCGTGCATACAGATTACAGTAAATAGCGCGTGAGAAATCTCTTTATTTCGTGCGCCAGAAACGGACTCACACTATACCTTGGTTTGAAACCACTGTTTGAAACTAACACGACGAATCTGATATTTTTCCTTGTGTCTGTACCGGGGGGTGATGTGAATTATGTTAATTAATCGCCGCCAATATTCAACTTCTCATACTCATGTGCTGGTTAATTTTCAACATATTTCGAACATTCAACTTCTGATGAGTGCTGAAAAATCGGTATGTTCAATGTCCGATTTAACTTCAATGTCGAAAGTGTGTTGGATAATATATATACATGTTCAAAATGTCCGATTTAACTTCAATGTCGAAAATGTGTTGGATAATATACATCTTCAAAATGTCCGATTTAACTTCAATGTCGAAAATATGTTGAATAATAAACAACTTCAATGTCCGAAATAACTTCAATGTCGGAAACATGTTGAACGATGACAATCATGAATATTGGCGGTAATAACTGACACCATTGACCTTTTATTTTGTCTTGCAGTTTTAAATCTGGCTTTAATATACAACGACGCAACTTTGCTGGTTGTCGGTGTAGTTTTAGTTTTGTGACTATCATATTGTATATATCTAGTTGCTTTACTTTGATATGGCAGCTGGGATAACAAAACGGACAGTTTCTTTGCTGGTCGTATTCTTGACAGTCGCGAAATGTTGTTCTGCTGCAAATATTCTAATCCTTGGTATGCCATTTTACAGTCATCTTGCTGGACCTGCAAACGTCGGGAAATTTCTGCAAAGTCAAGGACATGATGTACTTATTGCCATTCCACCTCAGCTGAAAGAAAAACTACAGAACCATGGTGTTAAACTGTTGCTCTATCATTGCTTGGGTGAATTTCCCGAAGATCGCTTTGTGCGGGAATCCATTTTGAAAGCTTATTTCGCAACCCCTACATTATGGAACTCGATATTCGACATTATTGCACTCGATATTCTCGATAATACCAGACAAAACATTAGTCAAGTTGCAACGAAAATAATCAGAGATACTAACCTACGCAAAAATATTGAACATTTCAAACCAGATTTAATCCTATTGGATTCAGGCACAATTGCTATTATGTTATCTCTCATACCCTACAAGTTAGATATCCCATTTATTATGATCGGATCTATAGCATTGCCTCAGTACACTCGAACTCCAGTCCTGCCTACTGTCTTTCCCCAGAAATATTCAACGTATACAGATCAAATGACTTTCCTACAACGTGTGCTTAATACCTTAATACACTTGGGATTGTATCTGCGAAGTCCACTTATTAATTATTCACTTATTTACGAATATGTACCCGAGAAAGTGTATATTTCACCAATAGATCTCCGAGCCAAGGCCCAATTGTGGATCGTCAGCCAGCATAGCATGCTTGATTATAACCCACCTTTAATGCCTAATATGAAACGAGTAGCTCACCTACAGACCCTCACGCCCAAACCACTCTCTCCAGAGTTCCAGTCGTTTATTGAAAGTGCAGATAATGGTGTCGTCATTGTTTCATTTGGTTCAGTTCTCACTTCTGTACCATCTCAAGTAAAGGACAAATTATTAACAGCATTCGCAGAAACAAAATATAAATATATTATTCCAAGTTCTCTGCAGCAGAAGAACCAGTCAAATACATTCATGTCTCGAAAATGGCTCCCTCAGTTTGACTTGCTTCGCCATCAAAAGACAAAACTTTTTATCACTCATTGCGGATCAAATGGGGTACAAGAAGCATTGATTGCCGGCGTGCCTATCATTGGTTTCCCAATATTTGCAGATCAGCCACACAACGCTGGAAACATTGTGAGAAATTGTTTTGGCTTAAAACTGGATATGAAGTCGTTTTCTGTGCAGCAACTGATTTCCGCAATCGAAGAAGTGACTACAAATCCTTCGTACAAAGCTAAAGTGGAGAAAGCGTCTGCCATTTTGAAATCTGGGAGGGTTCCACCTATTGAAGAGGCAGCACACTGGATTAACCATGTGCTTACATTTGGTGGTGAGCACTTAAGATCTTATGCACAAGATATTCCATTATGGAAGTACCTTGGCTTGGACATTATTGCTTTCTGTTTATTGGTTTGGCATATGGTTGTCTATTTAGTCATAATACTTCTGAAGTGTTGCTTATCGCGTTGCTGTGCAAAAAAACCAAAACTAAAAGACGAGTAAAGAGGAGAGCTCTTGGCTTATATTTCCTGTTATTGAATTTATATTTGAACAGTTGAAACCGGAATTTGACTCTAAACAGGTTGGCTGGTTATATATTCACCTAGCATAGTCTGGCTAATGCAACCAAAAAATTCCTTGTAATGGAGAAAATAAATTTACTTGTCCATAATATATTATTTTTAGTATAGGCGGGGTATTCTTTATCCCTGGTCGAGTTTCGGGACGTTTTCCGGGACGTTTACAGAGGCGGGACGATTTTTATATGGCGCGGGCGGAACGAACATGTTTCAACTTGCGCTGTAGATGTAGAGAGCGCGAGAGTTTTCTGTCCGCTTTGCTGCTCGCGGACACGCATGAAAGTTGAACTATACATTCAACTTTCTTGGCGTTCCCGCGCGACTGATTATTCACGTGACTCGAATCGGTCGCTACCGATCAAACGAGCAAAAACTCTCATCAACTCTGATCAAAATTTGAACCAGCTCAAAATTGATGAGAGCTTAGATATATCGGTTAATCGGTAAAACGGATCGCTCAGTCTACAACAGAATCAAAGAACACTAGTACTCACTTGACAATAAACCTGAAATCTTTAACCACATCACATCATGCGAACATTTCCAACAGATCAAATCTATTTTAGAACTATATCCTGACGAAGAAACCTGTATACTACCAGAAGATATATCTAGTAACTCTAAAATTATAGGCAGGTCCTCGTTGCTTTTTAAAGAATCGCTTGCCATTCATGATTCGACGTTTTAAACCTGAACTTATGATAATCACGGAACAACTCCGTACAGTAAAGTATGAGTCTGGTCACTCTTCGTTCATGCACCCAACAAGGACAATATTACTACCGTTGGATTTAGCGGGAGAAAAACTCTACCAATAGACCTAAAACCTATTTGTATTGATCACTATTGAATAATATGACTGTATCATAAAGTGACTATAGCTGACTGTATAGCCATGTATAAAATACTACGCAGACCGTCAATAAATCTCTTTCTATAGAATGACTTGCAATGAAATTGATACGTAATCCTTAATGCGATTTCTCCCTGTTTATATTTTTCTTCAAATACTAGCTTTAATGACAAATTAAATAATGGTAAATTCCAAGATTTTTTTTTAGCGGGGGACGGGGGAGCGAAACATATTCCGTCAGGATCAATTGAAGTTAACGACCCCCCTGCCCCAAGGGAGTCGTATACTTCAATGGCCATTGAAGTATACGACCCCCCAAAATAATAGCTTTTTATCATGATTCATGATTTTTATTCATGATTTTTATATCGAGAATTTCGTTTAGCTTCTTTTTATATATTTGGTGGTTTCTAAAGTTCTCTGGCTTGCGACGAGACCGTGTTGCTTCAGGAAATCTATCGTCACTTCCATGTTGTCGCCAAAGATTACTTCTCGCAGTTCGTCGTGGATAGACATTTCGTCGGTGGAATACTGTTGCAGTATGCTCGCCAAACATTTTAAGGCCTTTTATAACGCCTTTCCAGCAATGAGTCATCGAACAGATATTTACAAGATGCAGTTTGCGATCAAAACACGGAGACAAAATTGCAAAACAAAACACCTCAAGCGCATATTATCGATCGTGTTGAAAGTCTTTTGAATTTGTCAATGAACTGAGACATAGAGAAATAGAGAATAAAGGGAAGTCATAAAAATTCCTTTGAAACAGACACAAAACTGACCCGTAAATTTAACGATATAATACAAGGGGGGTCGTATACTTCAATCCGAATATTTGTTATTGAAGTATACGACCCCATTGGCATAGGGGGGTCGTTAACTTCAATTGATCCTTCCGTTATATATTGTCCGTTGTATAAAAGTTGTTTTTGCTGGCAGATATTCAGTTTGAACGCAGAATGATGTACATTGTTTGTAGGTTTCGGTAAGTTTAATAATAAGAATTTCGATTAATTGAATGAAATACAATTGGGGCCTGAACATACTGTCCGTGGAGGTGCCCATTGTACAGAGTTTTCGTTTTCGTTTTTTGTTAAATTTATTGAGTACTCGTGAATAAAAGAATTACTAAAGAATAAAAACAATACAACATATATGACATACTTCACAGTTACATTAAGTCAAAGTACTTCGTACGTGAGCAGCTCAAAGGGAGATGGCACGAACGGGACATGAAGACCACAAGGTGCCACTCCTCTTAATAGCATCAAAATTAAAGTTTATATATAATTGGTAGTTATTTTCCAATTTACTGAATTACTATTACGCTAATTAACTATACTAATCTATTTAATTAAAAATATTAATCCATTTACTAGAGTGTCCATTAATTAGTGTTGTCTCACTGTAAATTTCAAGATTTTTTCTCGGCATCTCGTTCGATAGGACTAATAGTTGAAGCAACTAATTAACAATTAGACAACGAGTCCGAGTTGTCTATGAGCGAATAGTCAACGAAGGCGAAGCCTGAGTCGACTATTCGCTCATAGACAACGAGGACGAGTTGTCTAATTGTTTTAGTATACACCTTGTATAGATATATTAATTTCGAGAAAATAATCCATACACCGTGTAATTTTTAAAATAATTTAATTCAGTTGTGTTATTTAACCACTCGTGAGCGGCAAGTAAAAGCAGATTTATTAATAAAATACGGTTTCTATTTCGTTCATTGCCATTAATAATCTTCATGCCATATTTTGTGGCCTTTTTAGTTTTCTCAGGGGTAGAATTTTCTATCAAACTCTCCAAAAATTCCTCCGAAACGTCTGCAAAACGAGAGTTTACTGCCATATTTTTTCAGGTTTGTTTTCATTTTTCCCAAACGTTGTCCATCACGAATGGTCAACGGTTGAGTAGCCAATCAGAATGTAGGATTTGTAATGGACAATGGTTGGGTGTATACTAACAGTTATTAGTCTCACTGTACCTTAACGAAGCCCATACCCAACCATAACCCACAACCCTCGTCATAACCATTCAAAAGAAACTGGGAGCAATTGTCCTACACAAGCCAGTTTTTTTCCTGTAATATTGTACTGCGCTATTACAGAACCAACCTCAGAGAAACTTGTACGTAGAGAGAATTTCCAACACGATTTCTTACACTGCCAAAGTCAACTGTAAGTGTTGACTCGAGCGGGGTTTTACGGGACGAGACAATGAGACCTCATTGTCGGGGCCCCTAAAATTATAAATTCAAAAACCCCTCCCTAGAACACATCTTGATCTTGTGTCTGCAGGGCCCCCTCAGACTTTGTTCGGTGTCCTTTAGCAGACCCCAGCGCGGCCCTGTTTTGAACTCGCACCTTCAGGATTCCGGTGTGAGGATGGTTCTGTAATCTGTATTAGAATCACTGCATATCCTCTCATGGAATCCGTATAAGTCGACGCGAAAATATTTCGTGCACTTAAAATGGATAAAGCTCACCTCCAATCCTTGTTGGCTCAATAGTTCAATAGGTAGAGCGGCAGACCGGAGTCTCGTAGATGCGAGTTCAAATCCAGCGCGAGTCAACTTTTACAGTTGACTTTGCATTTGGCAATGTAAGAAATCATGTTGGATATTTTCCGTTGTTACTATGCAATAGTTTATTTCATATTGCAGCTATTAAATTCAATTAGAGCCGTTCATCAGACGTCTTTCTGGCTTTGGGGGATAGCGTGTTTCTCCGAATCACCAATAACTAAATACTGTGCGCATTGTAGTGCTGAAATGCTGAATTTCATCTAATACTAATTTCTAAATAACAAAATTTGCCAAAGACAAAAAATACAAAATTACTTGTATAAAATATATTTTACAAAGTACAAAATTGGGGTTTTCGTACTGCATATTTGAAACCTTTTAAAAAGTCCGCTTTGGCGAGAGTGCCAGGCGTCATTGCTGAGTGCTGGACGTTGCTGCCCGGCGCCGCCTACCGTGGGCATAACCCTGCATTGAAGTCATAGCTTCATATTTTATCAACCATTGAGTTGATATGATGGATTCACCTTCGGCTGTTAGCAAATCAGAGTTCATGATTGCAATCAATTGATTTATATTGATGAATAATAATGGAATTTAACCCACCTGGACAAGTAAATTATCTATATCTTCCTGGGTGCATCCAAGATCAGAAAAATACTAAAATAGAACAAAAACAGTCACTTAAACCTACAAATACTCTTCCTACTGCATTATAGATCACTGCATGTAGTTCAATGACAAGTATATGGATCTGTCAGTCAGACAGACAGTCACTCTGTCAGTCAGTTGGTAGGTTGATCTGTTGGTAGGTTGGTCTGTTGGTAAGTCGGTCAGTCAATCAATCGAGTCATTCAGTCAGTTGATCAGTCACTTGGTCAGTTGGTCAGTTGGACTGTTGGTAAATCAGGCAGTTGGTGTGTCTGTCAATCAGTTAGTCAGTCACTCTGTCGGTCGGCCAGTCAGTTGGTCAGTCAATCGGTTGGTTGGTCTGTTGGTAAGTCATTGGTTGGTCTAATGGTAAGTCAGGCAGTAGGTCAGTCAGTCAATTAATCAGTCTTGGTCAGCCGGTTGGTTGGCCAGTTGTTGGTTGGTCTGTTGGTAAGTCAGTCAATCAGTTGGTCAGACGGTTGATCAGTCTCAGTCGGTTGGTCAGTCAGTCACTTGGTTGGTAAGTCAGGCAGTTGGTCGGTCAGTCAGTCAACCTGTCAGTCAGTCAGTCAGACAGTTGATCAGTCTTGGTTGGTTGGTCAGTTGGTTGGTTGGTTGGTTGGTCAGTTGGTTGGTCAGTCAGTCAGTCAGTTGGTTGGTTGGTCTGTTGGTAAGTCAGTCAGTTAATCAGTCTTGGTCGGCCGGTTGGTTGGCCAGTTGGTCAGGCAGTCAGTTGTTGGTTGGTCTGTTGGTAATTCATGCAATTGGTCAGTCAGACAGTCGAGCAGTCTCGGTCGGTTGGCCAGGCAGTTGGTCAGTCAGTCGGTTGGTCTGTTGGTAAGTCAGGCAGTTGGTCAGTCAGTCAGTCAATCAGTTAGTCAGTCAGACAGTTGATCAGTGTTGGCCGGTTGGTCAGTCAGTCAGTCAGTCAGTTGGTTGGTCTGTTGGTAAGTCATGCAGTTGGTCAGTCATGCAGTTGGTCAGTCAGTCATTCAGTTAGTCAGTCAGACAGTCACTCGATCGTGCCAATTGATCAGTCTTGGTCGGTTGGTCAGCCAGTCATTTGGTTGGTTGGTCTGTTGGTAAGTCAGGCAGTTTGTCAATCAGTTAGTCAGTCAGATAGTTGATCAGTCAGTGGGTTGGTAATAAGTGTCGCTTACGCCATCTTACGCCATATGTTGTGGTCCGGCCACTACACGAAAAAGTGAGGATGTGAAAATCATATGGCCCGACACCTAGTACTGTAGGTTATATAATCTATGGTAGAAGGTGTTAGTAGATGGAATACTTGAACGGAAATTTATATACATTTTTTAGACATAGCCAGGAGCAGTTGCGAAAAATGCAACTTTAGGCCCTCTGGCAGGAATTGAAACTGCAGCCCTGTGATTCCGTTCGAGTATTCCATCTACTATAAACACTTTCTACTATTAATCTTATCGAACGAGATGCCAAGAAAAATCTTGATATATAATCTATGGCTTGGATATTTTACAAAATTAATAGAACCTTTCACAGTTGTAAACCTTGTTTTTAATACAATAATCAATCATAGAAATTATTAACCCCCCCTGAAATTTTATACAATATTATATTATTTTACCTCAGCATAAGAGCTTCTAAAGTCAGCTTCGTTTCCAGTATAAGTCACATGTAGGTCCAGGGATTTTAAATATATATTTCTTTCATAAAAACAACGACACACATAACCTTGCATATCTTGTATAAATTCCATGAATCAAAATTCCATGACGTTTTCGGTACTTTTTCCGTTTGTCGTTCTTGGAACTTTATAAATTGATTTTAAATATATATTTAATTTTAAAATACTGTTCCTCATTTTAAGGAAAAATCCTTAATAATTGTACCTAGACCTCCAAAGCACTCGGCCATGGAACAATTTTTAAAAATAATTTATATTTTACAATTCATAGATTTTGAAATTTTGAAAACTTCAAAGTTTCTTTACATTAATTTGATATTGTGTTTCTAAATTTGTATTTTTTTAAACTATGCCTGCTGGAAGACATCGTACGTCTGCTAACGCGCCTGACAAGGCGACGGTAACTGTAAATGAAAGAATTTTGAAGGAATGCCATGATCTGTACATCGACAATGAGAAAGGTAACTATGAAGTAATGAAGATTGCAGCCATATTATTTGATATATTTTATGACAATTGTAGATATTAATAGATGTCTGAAATATTGTACCTTCTGTGCGTGTAATATAAATACTAAATCAAAGATAATGTGGTGTATTTTTTCTGAAATTTATATTATTTTCGTTCATTATGTTGTTTACTGTAAGTCTGTAACAACCCTAATTGGGTTGATATTGAGCTAGCTGTCCCATGAGTGGGACCCTATTTGCCCATTTGACTATCTGTACTAAATGCATATAAACTAAATTTTAGTGTAACTGTTTTGATAGCATGCATATTAACTTTGTTTTTTCAATCGATGAAAATTAATAATCAATTGATGAAAGGTCACAATGATACCTGTGATCGATTGATCATGGATTTCCAATATCAATCGATGAATTAATCATTTGATTGATATTGATTTTCATCGATTAGGTACACCGGGCTAATAAATTAATGATTTCAGGCTGGTATGGTTAGAATGAGGGCCCAGTAGCAATTAGAGTGAGGGAAATATGAGTCAGATACAGAATCCTGTCTCCCCCCACTTTTAAACAGGATCCGCCGTCCCTGGGGTTGGGTCCATTATATGTTCAAGTTTTGTTGTTTCAGTCGATGTGGAAATTTTATGTAGTACACACATGCGGATCGAGAGTCCTAATTCTATATTATCTAACACAATACAATGCAGGAAACCACTTGGATATCAACCTATCAACACCCAACGCTTCTTCTTGGTGAGAACAATCATTTGACATATTGTGCCCCAGGGTGCATTCTGTGCACAAAAGTTTGAAGATCTTCGACATGAAGTTACAATACAGCTTGGCATAGCGGCGTAAGATTTTCCTTTTTAGCCCTCCTAGCGTATTAACATACTATGCACTTTTCACTGTTTTCAGCCTTTTGGCATGTTCTCTACTGACCTTTTTCAACTATTGTATGCATTGTCATGGTTTAAACTATAGATATTATCATTTTCTAAATCATTTTTTTGCATTTTTTTGCAACTGCTCCTGGTTAGGTCTAAAAAATGTATATAAATTTTTGTTTGAGTATTCCATCCACAAAACACCTTCTACTATTAGTTATATGATACAAGATGCCCAAAAATCTTGATATTTACCCATACCTTCTGCTGGCATCACTCCACTATATATATATACACAAATGTAGCTCAGTTGGTGAGAGCGCTGCCCCGGAATCGCAGGGCCGCAGGTTCGATTCCTGACAGAGGGCCTAAAGTGGCATTTTTCGCAACTGCTCCTGGTTATAGGTTTAAAAAATGTATATAAATTTTCATTCGAGTATTCCATCTACAAAACACCTTCTACTATTAGTTCTATTGAATGAGATGCCCAAAAAATCTCAAGTCTTCCTAACTATTGTTTGCCTTGGCGTAGCGCAAATTTACCTTGGCGTAAATCTAGCATATCATTTACATGGAATGCACCCTGGATTGTGGCCAAAAATGAGAAAAACAAAGTTTATAGATATTTAGTTAGTTAACCATTAAGCCACAAAAGTTGTTCCCTTTATAGCTACGTTGTTATTTTTCTCAGTCTATTATGCAAGGCAAATTATGGAACTCATGAAGCCGCAATAATTCACCCTGTCTAAAACAGGGCTCATAAATACTTCTTCGTGCCTGTGAGCAAAATTCATCATTTCAAAATGTGCCTGCAAAATAGATGCATCTTATTTTAGATTTTGTGACCTAAATAGTGTTAGGCTGCAAGAATTCAAAAGGTGTCTGCGAGCTGCACTCCCATGCTCACACAGTTTAATGATGTATGCCTTATAATTTTCAGGGGCGTAGGAAGATTGTTAAACTTAGGGCCTGTTAGGGGGACCGACTCCCACGAGGCGCCACCATGGTTAGCGCGGAGCTAGAAAAGTTTGAAAATTTGGAGTCTCTAGATCGTCAGAAATTGCATTTTTAGAGTCTTCCCTACCTCTTTCGTTAGGCCCTTTCATTAATATATAATATACGATTTCAAATACTTCTAGTTTCGAATTCAAATGTTTCGCTGCAATTTTCTTTAAATTCAGTTATTTTTGGGGGGGCCGAAAGATATCCGCCCCCCCTTATAAAATATTGGGGGGGCCGCGGCCCCCCGGCCCCCCTGCTTCCTACACCCCTGATGATTTTACTCTTTAGCAGGGGCTGTGGCCCCCTACTTTCTTTCAAAATGGAAAAAGTGCCCCTTTTCTAAAATGAAAGTGCCCTCTTTTCTGGTTTGAAAGTGCCCCTTTCCAATCAATGGGAAAAATCCATGTGCTTAGAATGCAGGAAATGGTGTTGCAGAGACTTTAGAAATCCAAATTATTCCCGGGGAAGATCCCGTTGGACCCCCCTACAATGCTACAATGCAAAAAAAAAGATTATTATTGAGCCAATTATATTCAATTTCCCACTACTAGGCTTGGGATCAATTGCAAAGGGACTGAATCTATCACTTCTTGCTCCTCGAAAAAAAATAACTGTCTTACTTATTGGTAATCATTCTGCTGGCAAGAGTTCATTTGTTAATTGGTAAGACGATTTTGTTTGTCGTTGCTATTTAGGTCCAAAATATGTATATAATTTTCGCTCAACATTTCCATCTATAAAAACCCTCCAATTTTCATTCAGTTGTTATTTGAAGTCCTTACCTGCACACATTGATGTGGCATGAAGTATTGAAGATGTAAAAAAGAGTACAAAATTGTCATGTTAATATACTGATGGTTTTAGTTTCCAGGAAACTTCAAAAATGTGTTGCACGTTTTTCAAAAAGAGCAGAAATTATTCAACAACTCAACCATTTTGTATTTAAATTTCTCACTTTTAGTTTCTAAGACGCTCTTGCTATTATTTTAATTGTCAATTTTACTAAGTACTGAAGTTAAGGGCAGGCCACTACTGGCCGTGAATTTCAGTACATTACAGGAGTATAGCGGCCAACAGGCAGGACATCGATGGCCATTGGCTGTCGTGGTGCTGCACTGCTGCCACTAAAATCGAGGCCTGCTGCTTCCCTTTCCTTCGGACTCTCTCAAGAGTCTGGAGGGGTGTGCACTCCACCTATAAAAACTATCCCTTCAGCCAATCAGTTTGGTGAGGTTTGTGTAAAATGATTTCTTAAGGTATGTGGAGGAACATGTCCAGAAGACAGGAGTAGCCATTGAAACACAGGGATTTACATTTGTCACGAGTGGGCGGAAACGCGAGTCACTCACAGTAAGTTACTACAGCATGGTAGGCTGTTTCCCACTGCATAGCCGAAACCGACGTAGCATATTTCTTCGTTTCCTCTTGGGTAGAACTAACAGTAGCGTAGCCAGCCCGCCGATTTAGTCCTGCTATGCAAATTTGTTCGTGTTCATTGACGGTGAAAACAATCAATTTCTAAAGAAATGAATAATGATAATGATTTGAAATTTGCATAGCGGGACCAATGACTTCATAGCGGGACTATTTGAGACGTTCTCTGACCAAATTATTTTGAATGACGAGCTTTCGGCTATCAGACCTATAGCCTTCAACGGGTAACTACTGTAACTATTATCGGATTAGAAAAAACATTAGAATCTTGGCATACTGCTAAAATAGATGGCGCGGACAATAATTCAAAGAATTTACCGCAACGATATTCCATTCTATTACAAAAACAATAAGTTACCCTATACAGGGTGTATTAAAAAAAACGCAACCTCGGAATTTCCCAAGAAATCCACTTTGTTCTTAAGAACAAAAGATTTTAGGCCCCTGGGAATTTAAAATAGCTTCTAATCGTTTTCCAGGAGCATAACTGTCGAATTACTAATACGATTAGAAGCTATTTTAAATTCCCCAGGGGCCTAAAATCTTTTGTGCTTAAGAACAAAGTGGATTTCTTGGGAAATTCCGAGGTTGCGTTTTTTTTTATACAGTGTATCAAAAAAAACGCAACCACTTAATATTCTAAAATATTCTCTTTGTTTTCAAGCACAATAGATTTCAGACCCCTGGGAATACAGCGGCATTGTTTTCCTCCGATCGTGCTGTTCTTCGCCTGCCAGAATTACTTTTGTTGAGATTAAGGCTCGTTCTTTCACTCGAATATTTCCTGACGTTCCTCAAGATTGTCGCTTTGTGAGGAGGGTCCCGATCAGGAAATCTTGCTCGAAAAAGGTTTTGCACTTCAGTTGTGTTTTGATTTCGGTTGTACTGTAAAACTATGAAAATTCGTTGTTCGGTTGTGAGCTGCAATTATTAGTTTAGCTGATTTGTGCGATTAGAAGCCATTTTAAATTCCCAGGGGCCTAAAATATTTCGTGCTTAAGAACAATATGAATATCTTAGAATATTAAGTGGTTGCGTTTTTTTTTATACACCCTGTACGTACAGTGTGTCCCAAAAAATGTCCCCCTATACAGGGTGAGTCAGAAAAAAGTGATGCCTTTGAAATTTAATACAATACAGGGTGAGTCAGAAAAAAGTGATGCCTTTGAAATTTAATACAATAGTGAACCTTTTGAAATTGAACTTCATATTTGCATTTTCTTTCAAAGAATCTATTGTACCCTATTGTATTTAATTTCAAAGGCATCACTTTTTTCTGACTCACCCTGTACAGATTACTCATCTTTTGTTAAACGCGCGTTGTTATACCTCTGGGAATTTAAAATAGCTTCTAAACTGAACAGCAACACAAAAATGTCAAATTACAAATTCGTCTTACCGTCAGTTCGAGTAAGAATGGTTCAACTGACTGCAGAGCAACGAGTATTTGTCGTAAAACCATTTGTTTGCGAAATCGTTTTGCTTGCTTCGATCGTCGCGATTAATTATTTGGACGAATAAACACTTCCTCCGTTTATGTACAATTCACTTCCCAAAGGTATAATAACGCACAAGAGTGATTTCTAAAGGGGGACATTTTTCTGGGACATCTGTATTTTTAATACTTTATATGCATGCCGCTTCCTCAATTACCTTAATTACCTAGTTACGTATTACGTCATCACGTAGTATACACAGGGTGTCCCAAAAACCCCCAAACTATTGAAATAACGTATTGTTAGAATTTGAATGCCTCGGCACTCTGCTGAACCCACGAGTGTATAAAAGCTTGACATAAGTAAATTTTATGCATAAAGAAGCTGTTAAAAGAATGTTTGTAAGAGAGATTTATGTAATACGCAGCGTTAATTATTTTTATGTTAGACAAAACGAACTAAACCCATGGGTGCGTAAACACAATGGAATCAAATTTTATGCATGGATAAGTTATTTAAAAGTTTTTGGTTTCGTTCAAAATATGATTATGTGCTGATTGATTTAACGCAGCGCTTGAGCCAAGAAAATTACGTGCATCAAACAAAGGATATTTTAATTTCTAAAAGTCTCCTTTTTTAATATATGCACCCTGTCAATATTTTACGCATCTTTGCGTTCAGCTTTATAGTGCTAGGGCATTCAAATTCTAACAATACGTTATTTCAATTTTTGGCTTTTTTGGGGACTCCCTGTATATCTGTGTATTAGTTAGTTAGTTACCCATTGAAGGCTATAGGTCTGACAGCCGAAAGCTCGTCAAAAATAATTTGGTCAAAAAACGTCTCAAATTTAATATGTCTTATCCTGGCAGCGCATCTTTTCCATATTTTTGTACAAAAGAAAATGCTACGGTACGTTACGATATGTTTGAAGTGGAAAATGGCCGTTACAGCTAGTCTCTTCGAGGGACGCTTTGCTAAATACTAACAGGGGAAACATTCGTGCTTGAAAAACCTTGTAACAACTTTTCACGATACTTTATTTAAGAGGCTTTGAGAACCCCCCCTGAAAATTTAAGATGTTAACTATTGATATTTTATACAGGGCCAGGCTACGTTGTATCTCTATCCACATTTCAAGGAACTTGAGGACTTTTCTGGTAAGATTTTGACAGCTTAGTAGTTTTTATTAAACCATATGAGTTAATAGAAAATAAAGTTGTTTGGAAGATCTAAAGTAATTTGTCCATAACTGGGAGTTTTGACTTTTCTTTTAACTTTCCATCAATATGTAAGTATGAGCAGCCGATCTGTATATCTGGTGAGCCGTAGTAAATCAGATATAGATCGAATGCGACTGCTTTATATTACTTAAAATACAAATACATGCATCTACACCTCACCTGTGAGTAGTCACGTTTACGGACTATGCTGTAATACAGAGTCTAACATTGGCCCAAAGTGTGAGAAGGTGTGGTTAGTTCAAAAACGTAATTGTTTGTCATGCTCTAGGCGTTGTTGAATATCTTTCTACTGAGATTTCAACTTCAAAACAAAAGAAGTTTAGTTTGGTAACATTTGTTGATACACCTGGTTTGGTTGATGGTGACATGAAATATCCATTTGACGTTGATGAAGCTATACTGTGGCTAGGTAGGGAACGCATGTTATTCGTTAAAGTGCTACTAACCTCAAATATGATTTTTCGTATGTGTAATATTTTGATCGTTCTGAGACGAAATGTAATATATCTTTATAGTAAAAATCCCCATCTTAATCAACTTTTTCACTGTCAAAGTTACCGGATATGATGTCATTAGATGAATTTTAAATTAGTTTTCCTTTGTTTTTTTTATGCTAAAATCCATCTAATGACATCATATCCGGCAACTTTGACAGTGAATAGTTATCAAGATGAGGATTTTTACTCTAAAGATATATTACGTTTCTTCTCAGAATGACCCAAATATTGGCACTTTAAATTTCTTATTACATTTAAAGCGTTAAACATGTGAATTATGTTATGCCCCCCCCCCCCCCAGTCCCCATGTTGGCCCCCCAGTGAGCTATTCCCCCCCAGTGAAGTCCCTTTTGTCCAAAATATAAGCAAAGGGGAAAAAACTGAGTTTAGAAGAAAGTTATGGCATTCTCACAACAAAACCTTGCTCCATTGGATGGGATATATAAAAAATTGTCTCTGAAAATGCAGGAAATCAAGCCACAGAGACCCAAGAATACAAAAATTTTCTGGAGGAGGACCCCAGACCCCCCTTCACCTTCCCACACCTTCCCACACCTGTAATACACCACCTACTTGTTACGTCCCCTTTCGATGATGCCCCCCCCCCCGGGCCCCACTAACGATTTCTTAAAAAAGGCCCTGGCGTTGGGCCAAAATTGCATTTGAATCATAACATCTAGTTGAAAGTGAAAGAATTAAAATATGCATCAAAGCCAATTCAACTGTTCAATCAGTGCGATTGAACTGCAATGTGGTTTGAATATGGAAAAAGATGCACGTAGAACAATGGGTTTTCGCACGGTTGAATCGCTTCAAATTACAAAAAATATTCCCCTAAGTGCGTCTTTCTTTACTGTAGACAAATATGCTGCTATAAAATTGTTTAATGACAGTTCTTTTTTGGCTTTGTTGGAAAACAATAGACCTCGCTGTTTATTCACAATGCCCAATGGCCTCGTTTTCGTGTGGTATTTACTCATGTTTCGTGCACAATAGAGTTAAGAATAAGTTTGTGTTTGGGCTTATTAAAAGATCAACGAGAAACACATATGAGAACTAGCCTTTAGCTCTTATGTAGGTAGATATATAATAATATAAAACCATCGTGTTTCATACTAACTCTCCTGACGAAAGGCCTTTGCTCGAAACGTCGAAAATGATACTAGGAAAACATTTGGATTTTCTACTTTGTCAACTCGCACGCAAGACTTTCTGACACAGGTTTCAGTTAGCTCAAGTCATTTTCCAGGTAACCAGGTTATCACGGATTCCCACATCCCGCCCATGACTTGCCCATAGCTGTTGCTCTTTTCAAGTAAATATATATATATGGTTTCAAAATTTTTCTAGGGAACCGAGCAGATCTCATATTTGTCTTCTTTGATCCAATTGGTCAAGCTTTGTGTAAAAGAACTTTAAATATTGTTGGTAGGTCGGCCATGATAAATAGTGTAATATAAATATTGAGGGTGAGCCATAGATATAGGAGACATAGATTGCTGACTCGTAATACATCACTATTTTTAAAATTTGTCCGGTTGAGCAGCCATTTTGTATGATGGTGCCTCAAGTGACTCGATGAACGAAGCTTAATGGGAGCATTTGCTAGATAATAACAGCATTAATTTCACATTACCGTGGAGTGTATTCAATATAGAAGTGTTGTGGACAGTTTTTCTTTGGAATAACAAACATTTGGCTGGTTTCAGTGAGCTCACGGATTGACGTTTTGCAATATTTTTGCCCTTTGGAGCAATGATGTCTAATAGAACGTTGAACGAGTTATTCCTGGATAATCTCTAAACAAAATAAAGTGGATTCAGGGCGACAAACTTGTGTATTACGAGCAGGCGGCTTAAATATGTGATTTCGCCGAACTTAAATCAGCATAAATCGAAAGTAATTTGTAATATTTTCCATGTCAAATTGATGTTTTTATACGTCCACAAGGGCAACAAACATATTAAAAGAAGTATATTTTCGTTAACATTGCTCAAAGCGACGTACGTGGACTAGGTCACTTGATGTTTTGCCCGGTTCAGCCGCCATTTTGAATTCTTCATGTTGGGGCGTGCCTGACCTCGAGTCAGCAATCTATGTCTCCTATATCTATGGGGTGTGCAGGTTGGCAATTTGCATTAGGTTCAAGACGATAATTAATGGGAGCATGGGTAGCAGACACAGTTAGCGCCATACTTGGTTTTAGTAGAATCATACTAGTATACTATTGCCAATGCTGTAATTTGATTGGCTACGCTACTCGCTATCTAATCGTCGATAGATAGCGAGTACCGAAACAGCCATCTCCTCGGCGCGATTTTTAACGAATTTATTTCAATAAATTATGAAAAACGTTTTGAAATACTGTTTTCTTGCTGGTTTCTACTAAAGCAATTAGATTATTCGCTCTCGATTTCAATGAGATGATAGTTCATTCGGGCTTCGCCCTCATCAACTATCACCTCATAGAAATCTTGAGCTCAGAATCTAATTGTTAAATATGAAATATTCATCACTGCCCATTCCATAAACAAAAGGAAGTCTGTCAGTGCAGCAAATGGCAGAGACTACTGGTACCTCCCAAGGAAATTTTACGGACGAGACCCTTTATACTGAAAATACAACCATGCCTGCCCGGTACTAAAAGCAATCAATGACAAGAGTGTTTTAGCCAAATCAGGCTTTTTTTTACTAAAAATAGAAAATAGTCTACAAAGTACATAAAAATAGAAAATAGTCACAACTGATATGGAAAAGTGTCAAATCAAAAGACTTAAAGTTTCTACAATCTAGATTAAAACCGATATTGAAAATTTTCAAATGTCATCACTGTACATTTTTACTGTTTATCACTGCACGCAATCAACTTTTATTATCACTGCACAACACTAACCCTATCCCTAACCCTTATTTTGGTTAAGGTACGTTCACACACAGCGATTTGTCGGGCCGATTTTAGGTTTTGCTGAATGTTATAATGACGAATATTTTCAGTTGATGATGTCGCCAGATGACGTTTGCCACGTATTTTTCAAACATCATTAACGTGCATCTGAAATCGGCCCGACAAATCGCTGTGTGTGAACGTACCTTTAGGTGATTTCCTGTGCTTGTTAAGTTGAGATTGGTTGGTTCTGTCTTGTGCTTCGAGTGTCTTTGCCCGATTTTCCTCCGTAGCACTCGGAGACCTAAACTAACTAACACTCGGAGACCCGTTGTTAATGGGGCTGTAAAACCTGTTAGGACTTAAGACTTTCCGTCCACCTCAAACGCAATAAACTAAACTAAACAGGTGGAATCATGTTCGTATGAGCCAAATATATTAACCATGTGATTCCCCTGTACGGTTATGAAAGACAGGGATGGATCCAGCTTGATTTGATAGGGGGGGGGTGCTAAGCGGGCTTTGGTCATGAAGCAGGGCGTGGTCAGCGACCGAGGAAGGGTTGATCACCACTGAGGACCCCCTATAGGATCAAGAGAGTTATCTTGTCAGAAAATGTTTGAAAAATAAGATGGCATAGATGGTCAAAAAGGCCCATCAATGGCCCAATATTATATTTTTGTTTGATAAATACCTGTCAAATCCAAAATTTAGATTTGATATGGGAATTGGCACCCCTTCTACACCCCCTTTGACCAAGGCTAGGAGGGGTGCGCACCCTCCTGCACCCCCCCCCCCCAGCAAATCCATCCCTGATGAAAGATATGTTAACTTTTTTCATTGTAGAAAAATTAAATGAAAATCAGCCAGATCGTATCAGGTTTTATCTCAGCAAAGCAGACACGGCTGGACACGAGAGCGATAGGCAGGTACTGTAAGAATGCAATGAATATCCCCCAAAAAATTCTAGAGTATTATGTATTTTATCTTATGCATTATATAGCGAGTATTGATGCAAATCACACAAGAACTTTGCAAGAGGCCAGGATTGAACAAAGCTGGATTTGATATGCAGACTATTTATGTACCCAGTTTGATCGATAAGGTAATTATGTAAACTATATTGATTAGATAATGATTGCATAAGGGCGCAGTATTAGAATGCCTTTATTCGGCTCGCGAGAATATTGCGTCATGCTAAATATTCCCTATTTTGGGTGTCATTATCGTGTCGTTTTCGCTTATATCTTGCGACATAGTGAGAGTTAAACGACAAGCTATATCTCGCTAGAATCCTTGAACATCGATGAGTATTTTGGTGTATAGTTTGTTGTTTTAATATGTCTAGAACTCGAGTTATTAAGGACGTTTGGCGTACGATTAATGTCCAGGGATGGATTTACTTTGGAGGGGGGTGTGCACCCCTCCTAGCTTTGGCCAAGGGGGGTGCAGGAGGGGTGCCAATTCCCATATCAAATCCAAATTTGGATTTGACAGGGCATTTATCAATATCGGGCCATTTATGGGCGTTTTTGACCATCTAGGCCATCTTATTTAAAAAAACCATTTCTGACAAGATAACTCCCTTGACCCTGTAGGGGGTCCTCAGTGATGATTCACCCTTCCTCGGTCGCCGACTACGCCCTGCTTCGTGACCAAAACCCACTTAGCACCCCTCCTATCAAATCAAGTTGCATCCATCCGTCAGCTATGTTGGATTTCATTTTAATTTTTAAAATTAGCTTGAATTTGTCCAAAGGAAATGCTGGAATTTGCCACCCAACGTGACGGATTACAAACGTATTACGCGTTGTGACGTCACTTGCACAAGTCGAATAGACTGTGCGCGCCTTCATGACCATATTAGAGAGCTGCATGCACATACCCGACGTTGTTTTCAACAAGGACGTCATACGTACTAAAGTGAGCCGTGAAAGAAAATGGCACATTAAGACTAGGTTTAGTCGTTTACATTATATCGGATAGATTTCTGCGCCGTTTCAAAAAGTTATCCAGTATAGTGTAAACACCTAAGTTTTGTACCGTTGCAAAATGCTATTCGATTAAGTGTAAACACGGGGTTATAACCCCCCACATAACGAATATTAACTTTTCCTTAGTTCATTCGTACATAAAATCAACGAGCGAAAACGACCAAACTAAGTGATAAAATACTATAATTAACTATATTATAATACTACTATAATAGATAAAAGCTGTTAGTATTAACCCAAAAACTGCGCATAATAGATAGCGTGACTCCGTTTTGAAAGTAGATCCGATATTATAACCTATCCGATATGCTACGTACCAGTATATGAGAAGCGTGAATATTACGTGAAAATTATGAAACACGTCCAGCAGACATTTTGAACAAGGTAGGTCTTCCTAACCTACAAACCAGAAGAGGGCATCAATTAGCCATCCTAATGTACAAAGTTAAACATAAAATATTACCAAATTATTTAACAGAAATTTTCACCAATACGAATGAATTCATGATTACAATACGAGACAGAGCGAATTTAATTTCAAAATGAAAAAAGCTTTCGCCTACAGGGGTGCTGAGACTTGGAATAACCTTCCCATTGACTTAAATCGACAAAAAGTATCTCTGGCTTTAAAATTAAAATCAAACATATGCAAGTCTTGTAAATAGTTGTATATATCGTTCATTTAGTTTGAATCTAATCTTTATATATTCTAATTAGTATATACGGCCTATTGGAAGATCACCCATTTGGTGAAATAGCACCGTAGTTAAATTAGTAAAATTACATAGGTGATTATTGAAAATTTTCAACGCTGATTGGTTGCGCTACCTCGGATTAATACGCGATAATCACCTAAAGCGTTTTTAAGCCGCTTTTATCGTAAATATTCAATTAAAATATTTTTGAAATGTCCATTTTTTATTTTTTTCCAAATAATCACCTATGTAATTTTACTAAAACAATTATTCGCCTCAGGCTTATTCACCGATATTCACCTCGCCTTCGGCGAATAATTGTTAAATAAAGTTCAATAATAACTACTTATTAACCGAAAGTGTGGTCTTTATGGTAAAATATTAAACCAAGGTATCGCTCGGTCAATACGGCAAGACCAAGGTTAATATTTTATCGTAAAGACCGAACGTTTGAGGTTAATAAGTAGTTTATTATATGGCACAACCATAAGTAGTAAAATAAGTAGTTTATTATATGGTTTGTTTTTGTTGTAGGGCATTAATATCGCGTAAACTACAGGAACTAGCGCTTGCCATATAATAAAGTTCAATAAGCGAAGCGGACAACTGTCTCTCCGTTGCAAAAACCACTTCGAAAATAATGTTCTTAATGTAAACTAACCCTTAGGCACTAACCACAAACCACTAACTAACACTCGGAACCTTTGTCAATTGGGTTGAAAAAGGCTTTCTGTCCACCTCAGAGTTGTAAACATATTAAAACTAAAACTAAAAACGGAACGCATATCCGATATGGTTGTCGCGTCGCTATGGAAAGCAATCTATCCGGTATAGTGTAAACATAGCCTAATGCTCTTTTGGGTTACGCTATCTTCTTTTTTCCGTTTCGTTTTAAATTTCTGACTTAGTATTCTAACGACGTTGTATGTTTGTATTTAGCCTGCAAGATGTGTGAATCAAATCGAAGAAGTATGCAAAGAAATCGAGAAAACTATAAACCAAACGATTCAAAATACATTAAACACTTTGGAAAA